>OY730193.1:31515823-32115823 GCA_963422505.1 Pseudognaphalium luteoalbum
TTTAGTATTAGTATAAATAATTATACACAAAATTTTATATTGTTTATTTTTATATAAAACACATTAGAACACTTAGCACCACTTACTCACCACTCAATTCAGTTAATACATCTTTCGTGATGAATTACACACTAACTCATTGAGAGTTTGAGACCCATAATAAAGTTAATTCTCATCAAAAAAACAAAATAAACAATTTCTTAAAAAAAAATCAACTCTACAAATAAACGATTATAAAATAAAATTTACATTAAACATAATGATAAAATATATCACAATAATAAGTGAGAAAAAAATACTTCCAAATTATAAATAATATAGAATTAGCAACTTAGAATTGTTTTGCAATAAATTTGGAATCAGCACATAAAAGAAAAATTAAGCATTTGGCCCATTTGCATATTTGTTTTAGCTATAAGTGGCAAAATGAATGGGTCGGGTCATAAATCTAAATGAGTTTAGTTTAAATGGATCCGGATCTAAATGGGTCATGTAGAAGGATGAGTTTAAACGGGTCCGGGTCTAATGGGTCTCGGGTCATCTAGTTTTTACCAAACTTTTTTTTTTAGACTTGAGCGAAAAATGAAATGAGGTGGGGAAAAAATACCCGCTAGACCCGTTGGTTAATTGTTACATAAATAGAGGTTGTATTGAAAAATCCATTTAAACTCATCCAAAAAATAGGGATGAGACCCAACAAACTCATCCCCTCCTAAATATTAACCAAATTGACTCATAATTAACCAATTAGTCTAAAATTGTCACCTGTAGTTTTTGCTTAGGATTTTAAACAAATTAATTTTAGCTCATCTCCAAGGAAAATAAAGAACGCCAATCCATATACTAATATTTTTCATTTTCATTTTATCTAATTGTTTGGATCATTTTATATTGTTGAAAAAGATAATGTCTCCACGCCACCACCCAACCACAGGCTCATGATGTCATGTCACCACTTCTAGGTGACTTGTGACACGTCATAAGCCGGAAACGCACCCAACATAGACCCCTCTGCGTGCTCTTTATTCAAATTCAACCACATATTCCCATTAGACAACAACAAACGTAGAGTATAATGGTACACATATGCTGTGCTCTTTATTCAAATTCCATCACATATTCCCATTAGACAACAACAAACGTAGAGTATATTTGTACACATATGCTGTAATAGCTATGTGATAATTTGGTTAAATTTAGTGAAATTTGTTACCACAAATAAGCATATGATCTGCAGACCTATGAATTCGAATTTGATTTAGAATCAAATACTCTACACGCATTCATTAATCAAATGTATAGGCAAAACCTATAGGTATATTCTGCAATGATCAAAACTTATTAACTTATGGAGCCTTAATTCAAGTTATGCAATTAGGTTTGTTATTGCAATAAGCCAAATAATAATATGCTTTTGGGCAACTCTTGTCCCCGGTTTACCCATTTATTTTTAGCCCAACTTATCTATTTTACCATTCGACCCGCTCAACACATAACATAACCCAAATCAGCCCATTTATAAGTATATTGACTAAAATTGTCACCTCTATTCTTTCAATAGTATATATTCATATAACTACGAGAAACTCACAAAGTCGCAATTCCATATAATTTACACCACAAAGTTCCATATTAGAACCATAGATGAAGAAAAAAACCACTCTTGATCAGACAAATTACTCACCAAAGTCAGCACCACAACTACTTTTTCAGTACCTTGATCATAATTTGTATCAACTACAACTACTCAACAGGATAAACAAAAAAGGGGATAGATGATGATAGCTTAGGTAAATGGCCAAAATTTCTTGCAATTTACATAATAGAAGTCAACAGGGCTAAGATTATATTACTACTATAAAACATTGACTTTCTTCTACATTGATAAAGGAAGAAGCATCCTTCGCTTCTTTTTGCGAGCCAGTTTGACGTGTTTGGTTATCTTCATGCATAATAGTAGTAACAACGTGACGGTTGCTAATACTAAAGCAAGCTTCAACTGTCGGTAATATAATGAAATGGCCAAAAAAACTATAAATGCTAGAATGACTAGTTCCCAAATTACAAAAACCACCACGTCTACCCTGCATCCAGAAAAACAAGACTTTGAGAGCATAAGACGGAATTGATACAATAAACATAAAAAGAAAAATCGAGTATAGAGTGGTCGACCAAAATCAATATCACATACTTTCACAATGATAATAAAGGGGCAAAAAAGTTGAAGGGATTTTCAGAGATGATAAATCACATCTTTTACGATACTAATGGAATTGAGGGAGTGTAACCTGATTTTTGTAAGTACATTATATTAGATTTGTGGTAGACTGGTAGCTGATAGTACAGGTAGCAACAAGTTGACCCGTTTACATATTAATGGTTCAATTTAATTTGTGCTTGATCTCTAATAGGTTCAAAGGGTAAAGAAAGTAGCCACAAAATAAACAATATACCTCCTTAATCCTTCTATTTACATAATTTTTATTATATAATTTATAATATACTCAAGTGGACTACATCTAACATATGCGCTAAAGTCAAGTCTCAAGTGTAGCATTCAATAAGAGATGATGGACAATATATGTAAATTTCGAACTTCTGATCCTAAGTATGATGCCTATTTCGAAACTAGTATCACCAACATTACATCTATTCTTGTTTGATTATTGATGCATGTGTGGCACTGTGGCTATCTCCTATATGATCTTCACCAACTTAAGATGATAAAGATAAACGATTTTTCTTAATTTTCCCATTTACGTAATCATCCACCTCTCTCTGTGTCCCAAGTCAAAACCTTTACATCTCATAATCATTCTTCATCTACATCTCAAATGTAACAATAACTTTACCCTTCATCTCAACCGCCCCATCTGTAATTACCCTCGAGAACATGTGTAGGTTCGAAGTCCCCCGTAACACGTGAAATATCATCACCCTTATGAGTTATGTCTTTTCAGACGATTTCAGTACCTTCATCAAGTTTCCAAATTTCTGCTAAACATGACAGTTATCAACTATTTCCATTATAACCAGCCCACTATTCACTCCTCTTTTTTGGCCTTGGGTTCAACACCACCTTTGGTGGGGCCCTGTTGCACCAGGACCACTAAATCACTCTTGAACAAAACATGATTTTCGATTCACGTGAGAAAAGAATTCAATTATATATAGCCTAACTTCTTCTTTATGTTTATGATGACCATTTGCAGATATCCTAACTACAGGTATGAAGTATGAACATACACAAACAATTGACATATCAACAGAATATGGTACAATAGCGAGCGAGGCTGATTAGTAAACATGTATGATCGGATTATGACATTCACGTAGTCTAGGTTCTGTAACCTAATTTCCTCTAAATAAATCTTAAATATCATCAAAATAATCCAAAACCTACAACTAATTTACTCTAAAACTAACTTCAATCAGACAATTTTATACTCATCGATCATCAACTGAGTGTCGATCAGCTCGTATTCCGATTTCATTCATAGAATCAGATATTAATCAATATATTTAACTACGACTAGCTTCAAATTTTACAGATAACTCCTTGAGTAACCAATTAAATACTTAATTTCACTACAAATGTTTATATAAAAGGAACTCAGTTACGAAACCCTAACCCTAATAAAGAAAGAGATAGATATAGTAATTTGTACCTGGAAGTATATAAATTAGCAGTTGGAGTAAATAATGAAACGGATGCCCAATCATGCTTCGTACGAATTTGATACTCTCTGAGCTGTTCCACCAGATTCGATCGCGTAATCTTTTTATCTTGATGTATAGAATTCGAGCGCGATAACATCCTAAATCAATTACTAATCCTGTTAATTTTATGTTTAATCCTTCTATAATTATAAAAAATAAACCTCAACAAAGAATGAGAATTGAAGCTGTATGTGTAGATAGTTGACGCCGGAGAGCATCCGGCGGATGAAATCGGCGAAACGGAAAATATTTGACGTCAACGTGTTTTTTCTATTTTGTCATATGTTTCGATTGGAGAATACAGTAATTACATATTTGGTCCTTGTACTTTTTATCTAAATTTTTATTTATAAAAATACCCAAAAGTCAATTTCTTAGTGAGCATCTTTAAACGTGTGACGAAGTTTTTGATTTTTGTATTTATTTATTTATTTAATAATATCTTCGGTGTGAATAGTTTGAGAGAAAAAACATATTTTTATGTTATATCAAGTTTTGCACCTGAAAAATGTAAGAGATGCTTGAACGAAAGATATAATTTGTTAGTTTGTTATGATTTCTTAAACTAAATAGTATATCGCATTTGTCACACAAGGTTGTCCAACTCTTTAGTTTTAGATGAGTAACTGATACGTATATGCTAACTTTTCGATTGATGGATATGTAGATAATTCAAAGTGATAAAACAAATATAGTTGAAGGATTATACTAGTTAGAATTTAGAAAGAATGTAAAGGAACTTAATATATTACTCCGTATTTAACAATTGAGGTACTTTATATTATTTTTATGTACACCCAAGTACTTTCGTAGAAAACATACCAAGCTGTTCCTTTCAGAATGGGATCCATTACTTTCGTTTTGGGCTGTGCATTGGCAGCAAATACATGCGTTATGGGTCTATAGGCCATTTAAGAAGATGTTGGTACACAGATAACGGATTATTGGGCTAAAAATATAAGCCCAATTAAACAAACTTGATACTTAGACCTACTGCTAAAGCCCAAAGGGAGTATATCTTATCGTCCGATAAAAATGTTGATTTACGTATCAAAATAAGTTTTCTCATATCACAAGGTGCAATCTTTTTTTCTAACTTTTCTTGAAATATATAATAATAATCAGTCTACATTTTCCATTTTCTAATTCTTCCAAAATATATAATCAGCCTCTTATATGTTCCTTATCGCGTGTAATTATCTTCAGTGTATAACAAACCGGGGAGGTTTTCACTATTTAAGTTATTCTGTGACGGCAATTAATTTGATTTAGATGTACGTAGTCTAATTGGGTACTAATCGTTTTCCCTGACCACTTCATAATGTGTTGTTGGTGAGATTTGAACCTAAGATATTCGTTATACAATGGTTGTTTTGGCAAAATTGAATTGAGATATAGATTTGAACCCTAATTTTTTCAATAATTCCTATTTTTTATTTGTGCGAAGCAATGATTGTAGATGGAATTTTCTACGATTGAAATCTCAATCTTAAAGAATTCTTTAAAATGATGTTGTCAAACACCCGTAATATCTTCATGTAATAATCTTATTCAAGTACATGTATCATTTCTCCTCCCAAATAACAGACATGGTCTTTTATTACATTAACATATTAAATCAAAATTTTCTCACAAAAGTTCAAGTTGCTACATTAAAGATAACGCTAATTCTGTTTGTATCTTGAAAACATATTCAATACAAATTTCTCGTTCTCAAAAAATACCATCCTGTGGTAACGGTCCAAGTTGCCGAATCCCACATTTTGTTTTTCAAAGCATAAGGCAAGAAAAGTATGAAATTAAAAGGGATTAATTTATGACACGGGATAATTAATACTTATGTTTTTGGTAAATATAATGTTATTCAACTTAAGTTGGGTATATATGTAATTTTTCCTTATGATTAATACTCCCCCTTACTAGTTAGAGTGCCCATTTTGACTTTGCAAACAGTTTTAAGATTCTTCACAAATAACATTTTGACTAATCAAATAACATATTTACCCACTAAAATCTTTTTCGATTTGTTGAAACATAAAAGTGGAAATTTATTTTGGACAACTTAAAATAGTAATATGGACACTTATATTGAACAGAGGTAGTATTACTATCTAATAATGTAAACTTAAAAATATATCTTCGGGAGTTTATAGAAACAACAAATTAATTGACCGATACACCAAACTGTACAATCAATGGAAAGCGTAGTACAAATACTTTAAAATATAAGTTTGATGTATGAAACAATTATTTTGTTGTATTTATCAGTCCTCATATCTAATCTAATGGTACATTATTTGACATTTGTATTTCACTAATTCTCTCTATTTATAATTTATCTCTACAAATAACTTTTACAAGAGCGATAATTAAATTTTTATGCGTAATTTTAGGTTCGTGGTCATATCTCTATTATATTAATATATATTTATATTTATTTTTTTATATAATATAAATCAAGCAAATGACTTATTATATAACTAAAAGTTTATAGGTCATGTTTCATTCATATTTTACGGGTATAATAGATTATAATTAGTTGAAAGTATGATTGTTATTTTGAATTTTTATTGGTATATATGCATATAACTTATTAGACTTAAAAAATAGCTTAACAAAGAAATAGTGAGACGTGACGTATTCAATAGCCATTTCTGCTAAACCTACCTTGTAAAACTTCCCATAAGACGGCTACGTTCGGTTTTAATCGGTTCCAGCCGACATGATCGACATCGAAAGCACCGGTCTGTCGGTTTGGTCCGTCGGGTATCCATCTGAGTTTCGACGAGGGTCGGTCGGTGAGAAGTGGGGCCAGCTTAATATTTTATTATTTTTTGTGTATAGAAATTAAGATATATTGATAAATGTGTACTCAAAAAATAAAGTGACGAGTCATGATGTCGAGTCCGTCATTTTCAATCAATTTTTGAAAAAACGAACGTTGCTTAGTCGGTTCAGTCAGTTTTAGTCAAGGATGAGAGTGGTCTAAGTTTCAAATTAAGTGTTCACTATCAGTTTGCATATAGTTTAAGAGAAGTATCGACCATCATACTACGAAATAAACGCTTGTTTATTTATAAACATATTAATATTTAAATTTAAAATGAATACTTATTCTATAACAAATTAAAATAAATGGTTAGAATATTTAATTTGAACAAAGATACAACTACTAATCATTTTACTTCACGAGTAGTCTTACATTTGAGTCGAGAGAGGGAAGTAAGTGATTATTTGTAAGATTTAGGTGGTTGGGGTTGGGACTGGGACAGTCAACTGCACGTACCCGTCACGCCACTCCGTTCCTGCAAAACGAGTTCCCAGAACTCCTTGTGATACTCGTTAATACACATATACCGATACAACTTTGGTTGCTTCAAACTTTGTACCTATCCAAAATAAACCCCCCCTTTCCTCGTTTCCTGTACTTCTTTGAACTTTGAGTTCTAGATTCCAAATTTATTACTCTATCCGTCCTAAATTTATTGTCCATCATTTCATTTTGAGATGTCTCAAATTAATTATCTATTTTGTACCTTTAACCAATCAAAATATTTGATTGTTGTGAGAGATTAAATTTTATTGGTTGTATAGTACGACTAGTACACTTTTTTCTTAAACTTTGTGATTTTTGTCTGTGGACAATAAAATTGAGACGGAGGGAGTAATATATTTATTTATTTATGTTTCCCTCAATTTTTCAAAATATTGGTAAATCCTGATAAATAATACTCCATCAGTCCCAATATTATAGTTCATGTTTCATTTTCAGACGTTTCAAATTAGTTATCCACTTTCAAAATAAGATTTAGTAGTGATTACCATATTACCCTTAATTGAAGTTATTATTACTCATTTTTCACAAAGTAGTAATTAATTAGTTAATGGTAAAACTGTCATTATGCAAAAAGTAAGAATGAAAAAGTGATAATGATTATGTTTTTATCAAACTGTGTGTATTTTGTCAGGTAACAATAATTTAGGGATGGTGGGAGTACTCACATATTACAGCATTGTGTGTACATGGTTTACAATAGAGTTTACCATTCATGATACTACTAAACACTCTTTTGTCACACTATAGCAATGTTGTCAACAATTTTTCATTTTTTTTCTTTATTTTTTGGATTTCTTCATATACAAACTTTTTTTAAGAAAATAAATAAATTTTGAGAACACTACCTACCACACAATCACTTTTTCAGCAACATTTCGCATCATGACACCATAAAAACAATATCTTCACACCCTGTACTCTTATTATATTACGCTTTTTTTATACGGTAAGATTGTAAAAATAAGTTAACCATGGAGTGTTTGAAAATTAAAGAATACAATGTGCTAAAGCTCCATTTGATTAGTGTCATTTTATTTGCTTTGTGATTGGTCGATTGTAATGCAAACATTAAAAATAGGGTATATTTTATAAACTTAGATATTGACCAATTTGACCTATTAGTTAATTTTGATCCGAAAATCTTTTGACATGGTTAGATAAACGGGTTACATAGATCGGGTCTAGGTTAGTAACTTTTAGTTAGGTTGAAATTAGGGATGAGAAAAAAACCGAAATACCGAAACCGGACCGGTACCGACCGTTACAAATGGTATGGTATTCGGTTTTTGATTTGGGGTCAACGAAAAACTAGTATCAACCGGTTGGTACCATGCACACCAAAATACCTAAACTGAACCGGAACCGCACCGAACCGGTACCAACCGATTCAAATGGTACGGTATTCGGTTTTTGATTTGGGACAAAAGAAAAACCGGTACCAACCGGTCAGTACCGGCTCGGTACTGATTAAAAAATCAGATAAGATTTGGATCGATAGATTTTGACCCTACCACCGATAATCCGAATGGGTCAATTCGACCCAACCCGTATTACCAACCTATAATAGCTACTAGTACATTTTTGCAATATGATTGCTATACACTTATAAAAATAGTGGAGTATAATAAAGAATGAATATAATACCGGGAGAGGGAGGAGCATTGAGGTTGGCACAGGCTGCCATGAATAAAGATAAAACAAAATAAAATAATAATAATACAAAAAAGGTTGAAAGGAAAACGTAAAAATGGAGGCGACAAACACGGGGGTGGGATGGCGGTAGTGTGTACGTGATCCACTGACCCAGTCACTCACTCACTCACTCAGCTGACTTGGACCTTGTTTGTTACATCACCACATTTATTCATCTCTCTTACGTGTCTTTTCTCAATAGCTGTTAGCTGTGTGTGAACCCTTTTTTAATTTTCTTCTTTATTATTATTAATTATTACTTACAACTTACAAATCTTTTTCTTAAATATTAAGATAAATAGAGTGTATTTGGCAAAACTAGCTGAAGATAGAGCTGGAGCTGGAAGTTAGAAACTCGAGATGGAGCTTTTACTTGGAGCTAGAGCTTTTTATTTTTAAGATGTTTGGCAAACTAGCTGGGGTTGAAGCTTATGAATGTAAAATGATACAAAAGGACAAGAGATTATATTACTTTAGGTTTTTATTAATTAAAATAAGGGTAATATAGTAATTTAACAAGTAGGGGATGGAGATTTTAAAATAAACTAGTTTTAAGGGATTCTCTTTCAAGGGATTATTTTTTAAAGAATCTCTACTTTTTATTTGATGTTAAACAATTATTTTAATTTTGTAAGGGATTGGGATTCTTAAAATTAGAAGTTCAATCTCTTAGAATCCCTCATAATCCCCAATAGTGATGTTGCCAAACACACCCATAGTTGTAGATGGTTATAAATTTTGATGACTATGGTTATTGTAAAGTCATTTTTAATATATTGCCCCTTATTTTCAATCCTCAAACAACTATCAACAGTAGTACTTGTGTTTTATTAAACGTTCTTATGTAATACTATTAATAAAACATTTCGATATTGTTGAAATTTAATTCTTAAAATAAAATTAAAATTATTCATATACCCATTAATGAAAAAAATATAATAGGAAACTTATAATTCCTAAATAATATCTTTACACATTTGTTGTTACTAGAATTTAGATATTTAAGTTTCAACAAAAAACTTTTAACAACATGTAAACTATCACCGCTACATTGCGTGGTCAATAAACTAGTTTAAAAATAATGTTAAATATATCCACTTACACAGACTTAAAAGTAACTTAATTTTATAATTGGTTGAACTTGCTATCTTTCTTAATCTTATCCAATCAATTTTTAAACCCATCAATCACATCTTTAGGTATTTTTTTAGTCTTACAAATTTAGATATATCAATCATTTGCCCTAGTTTAATATATGCATAATGTTTTGCAAATCAAGAATAAGTAACTATAGCTAAGTGGTTATTGCTCGATCTCTACTTGCAGGAAACTTGATCTAGCAAATTTGTAAGAGTATTAATATACATACCATTTTTCTCTATTTTTTATTTTAAATATAATCATTACTGTACTTTTTTCATCTATTTTTCTTACCATTTTGTACTTTTCTGTACTTTTTTCTATTTTTTTGATTAAAAAATGGTACGAAATTGGATTTTTGTGGTATATAAAGAGTAACCCATTGCGAAAGTATCTTTCTTTTAATGATTAAAAACTTAAAGGTGATGATATTTCTATCAAACTTTTCATAGATCCATCATATTTATGCATTGACAATTTATATTGTGCAAACTGAAACTACACAGTAGTCATAGTAGATTTGTCAAAAACTTTGGTGGATTATCATTACCGAAAACTTAAAGTCATATCATATCATATACTTTTGTGTAATTTTACATTAATAAGCTTCATCTGCAGCTAGTTTGTCAAACATTTATTAGAAAATAAAAGGTTCAATTCAAGCCCCAAATATAAGTTCTATCTTCAGCTTCTAACATCCATCTCCATCTCCAGTTAGTTTTGTCAAATACACTATTTTCAGGTATGTTTGGAAAAACTAATTGGAGATGAAGCTCGAGGTTAGAAGCTGGAAATATAGCTTTTATTTGTAGCTTGAGTTGGAGTTTGAGTTTGAGCTTTTATTTTATAAAAAAGTGGTTGACAAACGAGCTGAGGCTGGAACTTATTAATGTAAAATTACACAAAAGTCCATGATATGACATGACTTTAAGTTTTAGGTGATGATAAATCCACCAAAGTTTTGGATAAATCCACCATTACTCTGTAATTCCAGTTTGTAGAGTACAAGCTTTTAATGCATAAATATGATAGATCTATCAAATAGTTTGTGGAAATATCACCACCCACAAGTTTTAAATAATTATAAGAAGGGTACTTTTGTAATTTACAAATTAGGGGATGGGGATACTTTCTTAAACTAGTTTGAGGAGCTTTTAATTGAAGATATTATTCATCAAAGAAACCATATTCTATTTTTGTATGTATGATTGTAAGATTATAAAGGATTGAGTTTCTTAAAAATAAAATTTTCTATAATTTCAATAATCGTCTTACTTTTTTTTATTATTATTATATACATCAGGGATGGTCTTACAACTTTAAAAATAAACTTTAGCAATAAGTTTTTCAATAATCAAAGTCTACACCGAATGTGATTAAAATTCAAGAATTAAATATTACTATTACCAGTGATATGTAGTCAAGGCTACTTCATACTTTTTTACTTGATGTGATAAAAGAAAAAGTAAGGAAATTAGTGAATGACATCTATCCCATTGAGATTGAGTGATTGATGTGTCTGTATTATTTTATTTACTCCATCAATCCTACTCCAATAATGTAGCATGTCATTTCCTTAGTAGTAGTTGTTAATGACAATTGATTATCTCCCAATATCCAGATTTTATTTTAAGATTACATTTCATTAAATTTATTTCAAAACTTGCTCAATGCAGTTAATGCAACACCAATGTTTTACTCCATTGTACATCATATTTGACGCAGCACTATACCAAAAATCACAACAAACTTTAATGAACTTCGTCAAAACACTTTTGTATGATTTTCAACAATTTTTTCCTTCTATCTTTTAAGGATGTATTTGATAAAATTAATAGGTACCACGCAGGCCAGAATTTATTTGAAATTATCGGATAAAAGATGTGAATTGTTGTAAAATGACAAATAAATTTAATAATTTAGACATTAATTATGCTTGTTATCTTACTCACCTATTTTTTTTATATATAAACATACGTAATTAAAACTTACTTGTGAAGTTGTGATCCAAAATTTCGGGAAAATCACAAAAATATCCAATCATCACATCCCTTTTAACAAACTAATCCTTAGACCAACTAATTTAACAAACTAATCCACCTTTTAGTGCCGGGTGAGCGCCCCTGGCGCTCCGCCCTCAAAAAACGCACCACGTGAGGCGATTTATTAATATTTAATAATGGGGCGCCGGCGCTCCACGTGGGGCGCCGGCGCTCCACGTGGGGCGCCGGCGCTCCACGTGGGGTGCCGGTCCCACATGCTGGGGCGCCTGGCAATAATGGTGCAAGCTTTTTCCACGTGGCGCCTTTTAAAAGGTGAAGCACCTCACGTGGCGCGTTTTTTTGAGGGTGGGGCGCCTGGGGCGCCCACCCGGCATCAAAAGATGGATTAGTTTGTTAAAATGGTTGGTTAAAGGATAAGTTTATTAAAAGGGGTGTGGTGATTGGATATTTTTGTGATTTTCTCCAAAATTTCAAGGTTATATATAATGAAAAACATTACGTCGCCCCTTTTCACCAACTTGCATAGTTGCATGTGTATCTTAAAATTAATGAATTATCACTTGGTAATGTTTAAGATTATGAACATATCTGATATTTCGATCATCACCACATTATACTCCCCTTCATTGTTTATGGATTACTATAACTAATTGATGTTTCATTTCTTCTTTCATATGCTACTCCAAGTTTCCCGAATACTTTATTCGTTCCAGTTTAAATATTTGCATTACTATTTTTTATTATACTTTAAAAGTTGACCCTAGCTAACTATCAAAGGTTTTAAATTCTCAAATTTATCTTTATTTATTACTATCAGTAAATCATTAGATAAGTTCTTCCACTAGTTATATTATGATATGCATATACATACACTAGTTTCATTTCATGTAACAGTGACAAAGAAGAGAGATAAGTTATTTATTAAACTTCATAAATTATACAAGTAGAGATGATTAGTTAGTATAGTTGCCGGAGATAGTGAGTTTTTAATATGGTATTCTAAACTTTTTAACGTTTTACATCACGCTGTAACTATAAAGATGTGTATGGTTAATGGCGGGGTAAAGTAGAAATGACTTTTTATTCCTATTAAAAGTGTTCGATTGATATATGTATTACTTTTAAAATTTGAGAATTAAACACACATAGATAGGCCTGTAAGTGAACTGAACGTTCGGCGAACTATTCACGAACCGTTCGACCGGAAGTTCGTTTATGTCCGTTTGTTTTGTTATATGAACGAACATGAACAAATTTTTACGTTCGTTTAATTATATGAACGAACATGAACACAAGTCTCATTCGTTCATTTAAGTTCGTGAACGTTCGATAACATGTTCGTGAACGTTCGGTTACATGTTCGCTTATTAACTAATAGTTTAATTAAATTAATACATATTTGTATATCATATTTTGATTTAAGCTAAATTCTAAGTATAATATTATTAAATATTTAGATATTTTCATTTAAAAATATTAAAATATAGATATTTTCACCTCACATTCCATCCACTCCAAACACATCTTCACTCTCTCCCACCAATAGTTCCGAATCTGTTGCTCTTAAATACAATCGGACCAAGCAAACGAGTTTATCTTTATATTGTGATCGTTTTGTAATGTTAATATGCATTGCAATGTTTCAAGTTCTATAATATATATGTGTAGATGTGTATATATACGGTCGTTTATGTCTGTTGAGGTTCGTTTAAGGTATTAACGAAGAAATGCATTAAATTATGTGTTTGTTCGTGTACGTTCGTTTGTGTTCGTGAACAAACAAATTTTCTCAGTGAACGAACATGAACAACAAAATATGTTTGCTTATTCGTTCGTGTTCGTTCGTTTGTTCGTCAAAACCTTAATGAACGAACACGAACAGACTCCTTTCGTGTTCGTTCGGTTCGTTTACAAGCCTACACATAGATATAAATATAATAAATCATATCTAGGGACTAGGGAGCGTATGAAATTGGTAATGAATCGAAGTAGAATGACATTGCCCTAGGTGATATTAAAACAACTTTCAACTTAATATCATTTGCATTGGGTACATTCCGGACGATGTTATAGTCTAAAAACGTCACAACATCTGCAATGGGCATCGTGGTGGAGTGTTGTGTTTTGGAGAACCGTAAAATGAAGGTCAGATGTGGGGTCGAAGTAAATTTTTTTTCCCTTTTCAATTTCTACTCTTCCTTTTTTTTTTTGTCTAAACAATACGAAGTATTAATTTAATAGGACCTAGCCTACACAACACTCCATAATATGATGTTATCATTGCCAAGGGTTAGAGAGTATCATATTACGTTGAGGAAAATCACAAAAATGATCCAATCACCACACTCTTTTTAACAAACTAATCCTTTGACTAACCAATTTAACAAACTAATTCACCTTTTGGCGCCGGGTGGGCAACGCGCCACTTGGGGCGATTTATTAATATTTAATAGTGTGGCGCCGACGCTCCACGTGGGGCGCCTGGGGCGCCGGTCCCACATGCTGGCGCCCTGACGATAATGGTGCAAGCTTTTTTCACGTGGCGCCTTTTAAAAGGTGAAGCGACCCACGTGACGCGTTTTTTGAGGGTGGGGCGCCAGGGGCGCCCATCCGGTGTCAAAAGGTGGATTAGTTTGTTAAATTGGTTGGTCAAATGATTAGTTTGTTAAAAGGGGTGTGGTGATTGGATCATTTTTGTGATTTTCCCTTATGTTGAGGTAACATCGACAATGCTGATAACATGATATTACGTACCATTGTAACTAAGAGTTTCATTTTCAAAACTTAAATCACACATGTACCTCTCCAGGGGCGGATCTCTTTGAAGAGAAGAGGGGGCAGATGACCCCAACGCCCAATAAAATTTCAGTGATAAATTACTCATATTTTTTGTCATTCCCTCGGTCCAATTAGAAAAAAGACCCCAATGGCTTTGTTAAAAAGCAAAATATCTCTAATATACTGGAGTAGAAATGAGAATAATTTTTTGTATGGACGGTGTGGGACATTATCCTCATTAATTTTAAACCTCCTCACATGCTATCTTTTCAAATGGTGCAAACAATTTAACAATCAAAATAAGTTTTTTAGTACTCAATTTACACTAACAATTACTATTTATATATATGAAAGACCTTTATGTATAGCTAGTGTTTAGTTACTTTAAAAAAGGATTCCTCAAATCAAATTTAGATCAAAATCTAAACTATTAATTTATTCTTGACCCAAATCGAATTAAATGAATTGTAGATGTATAGTTTATTCAGAAACCTTTTTCTAAACCAAAATAAAATCATTTAGCTAAATAACAATGAACAAACTTAATACAATAAACTACTCACTTTCGGTTCAGTAAATATGATTCAAATAGTATACATTACTATCTCTTATTTTGTATAAAATTTATAGTTAAAATGTAAAGTTGATTGGGTTTGGGAGCCCCGAGACATATGTGCCATATAGTAAAATACAAAACAACAAGAGAATGCTTTAATTGAGTTCTAGATAGTACGGAATAACAAAATAATAATCTATGGAAATTTAAGAATGAGAATGAAGTTTTGGGTCGATGTAACCCGACCCATTTCGACGGATACTACGAATTGGCATTGTTTGAAACTTCAACATGTTATTCAACCCGCTAAGTGTTCAACGAATTAATGCCCCCTACGAAAGCATTCTCTGGATCCGCCACTGTACCTCTCAATAATCAAACACTTTCCGTCATTTTTATTATCATTCCCATGTATCAAAGTGTGTGTTTGGCAAATACATTTTAAGGGATTCTGATAGATTGAGCTTCTACTTTTAATAATCTCAACCCCTAGTTTGATAACAAAACTATAGCAGGGTTATTGAAAAAAGAGTCTTCGAGAATCTTCTAGAATTCATTTTTTGAGAAGCTTTCTCAAGTAGCTAGCTTAAAAAGGAATCCCAACTTCATCTTCACTCACAATCTCTATCTCCAGCGTCAATTACTTGTTACCAAACAAAAAATGTGAATGGGTCTTTACTTTATTTAAAAATAAAAAATAAATAATGGAAGTGGAAAACACAATAAGTTTGACGAGAACTATTCTTACCTCAAACCCATATGTGTGTTGCAGTATATTTATTGGTAAGACACTGATGTTGACTTGAAACCTCCCATCTTTTCATGTCTCTTTTTCTCACTCTCTATCTCTCTTCAAACACTTGATAATACCAGTTGAAGTTGATGCATCTTCACCTTCAACCACTCTCTCCATCTACTACTGTATTTGTGTCTTACACTACACCTTCACTATCTATTAAACAAAAAACAAGTTAAAACTCATACTTTAATAACCAGTAAGCTTTATTTATATATATGGGGTCTCTAGAAGATGGTGATTTGATGAAGAAAGCAATGTGGTTATACCCAAGATTCATGGGGTTTAATCCTTCTGAAAGATGGGGGCATTCTGCTTGTTTCTCTAATGGCTTCCTCTATATCTTTGGTGTATGTGTTTTATATATACATCCCTCTCTCTTTAATTTATAAAATGTATATATATATTTACATACATTTCTGTGTATAGTATATATGGTTCATGCATTTATAGCTTAATTTATATGTGGCAACAACAACAAACACTTTACTCATCTAACTTTTAGTTATTTGCCATTTTTATATATGCCTCTTGTTTGCAAATCTTTGTTGGTTTATACTTTATTGTTAGTTGTTTATAGTTTAGATTGTACAGAATTTAGAACATGGGTTTTGATCAATTATTTTATATTAAAACTTATTAATATTTTTAGGTTACTGCTTCTTGTTGGTCTTTCATATGATGCAAATTTAATTATATGAATTAGTGAATTTTCTGTGAAAATATATGTGGCTGAACAAACCAAGTTTTGCATACATTTTTATCGGTGTGGAGCTGAGAGCGGTTTATCAGTAAAGTTAATTGTTTTTATGACTGTATTTTACCAGAAAATTAAAAGGGAAAGATGTAAAATAACTACTTGAATTATCCGGCTTGATGATCACTAGTTTAATCTATTTATGGACTAGCTGCTAAACTTACTCTTAAGCTTATGATCATATAGAAACGATTTTGATTTAAGATTAGAAGGATATGTTAATTAAGCTAGACATTTTTTTTTTTGGCCATGTAAATTTAAGCACTGTGGCTCGACATGAGCGTATATAGAGGCACACTGTTCATGCTCTATAAATTTTATATTATAATATAAGTAAAACATAGTTGTTATGTGCATTTTTATATAATATTGTGTGGTTTTGATAAAATAATGAAGGTTAACATAATATAGGATTACAGATAGATGAACATTTTAAGAGTATACATTTATATATAACATGTGCATTACCTGACATTTGGTGTATGTTTGTCCTTGGATATGATCAACCAGAATAGTAACTTGTAGTGATTGCTAATAGCCTAATAGTGAGTTTATATGGAATCTTTTTAAAAGCAGAAATGATGCATGTTCTTTGGTTAACCTAAATATTAAAGTATATATGAAGTCTATTATTTTTCTGGATACTAACTGACAATTACCGCTCAAATTATAGGGATGTTGTGGTGGTTTACATTTCAGCGATGTTCTGGTGCTAAATCTCGAAACCATGGCTTGGACGAATCTCGCAACCACAGGTTTTGGCCCTGGTCCAAGAGACAGTCATAGCGCTGTTATCGTAGGTCACATGATGATTGTTTTTGGAGGAACAGATGGGTCCAAGAAAGTTAACGACGTGCACATTTTGGATCTCTTGACCCGTGAATGGACACGTCCAAATTGTAAAGGAGTTGCTCCGATACCTCGAGAGAGTCACACAGCCACTATGGTTGGTAACGACCGAATGGTAATTTTTGGTGGTAGTGGAGAAGGCGATTCAAATTATTTGAATGATTTGCATATTTTGGACCTGAATACAATGAGGTGGAGTTCACCCGAACCAAAGGGTGATGTTCCTGTGCCTAGGGATAGTCACATTGCGGTTTCTGTAGATAATAAAATTCTTGTGTATGGTGGCGATTGTGGGGATCGGTACCGTGGTGATGTTGATGTTTTTAATGTTGATACATTGACTTGGTCAAGGGTAATACGAGCTCTCGTTTTGCATTTATATTTGTCTATCTTTTAGTTAATTGTCAACTAAAGTAACTTCTTTTTTGAATAACGTAGTTTGTTGTTCAAGGATCATCACCTGGGGTTAGAGCAGGACATGCTGCAGTCACTATTGGGACAAAGGCAAGTTCATATTGCAATTTACGGCGATATATTATAGAGGATGTAACGTTGTACCATTCACTTTACTTATAAATATGTTGGCTCGAGTTATCTTTTGCGCTTTTGCTTATAACTGGCCAAAAAGACGAATGGATTCATCAAACATCGCCCGGTGTAATTTCATCAAACATAAACACACAAACAACTCTTTTTTTAGATAAAGTTAGATAATTATTGAAATAATTAATATAACTTCATTTGTTTGTTAAAAAAATTGATCTATGAAAAAACGGAAATAGTTTAAGGACAATCGTTTTGGGTCAACCCACACGGCCTAACCCAATATAAATAATTTGAATTGAATATGTTGTTAGCTGTCCAACGATTCACCTATTTGACGACCTCCTTAATATCGACACTTGAGTTGGAGTTAACCAAATATTATTGCAAACTTGCAGGTTTACATGATTGGTGGCGTTGGTGACAAGCAGTACTATAATGACGTTTGGGTACTTGATACAATCACATGTTCGTGGACCCAGCTAGAGGTACGAGGGCAGAAGCCACAAGGGCGTTTTTCTCACACGGCTATTGTTGCGGATTCTGACATAGCCATTTACGGAGGGTAAGCATTCGGTATGTTAGACAGCGTGCTGTGTTGAGCTTCAATGGTTATTGCACCCCTAATAAAATTAACTTTGTGTTACACTTATAAGTTCATTAAAGTTGTTCAAACTTTTAAATTTTGAATAATGAAAACTTCACACTCTTTAAGTCTTAGGTATATTTAAAATTAAGTACTAGAAGTTAATAGTCTGAATCTATAGATGCATACAAAATTTGATCAAAAATATCAAAAAGAGTTAAAACTAAAGGGTGAAGACTAGAATCCGTGATATCTAAAATATAATTTCTATACAATTGGAAGGATATTTATGTATTTTTAGTATACACAAGCACATACGTAGTCACTTTAACTGCTCTATGTTTGTTGTGAACTATCAGATGTGGGGAGGATGAGAGACCTCTGAACGAGCTTCTCATCTTGCAACTTGGATCAGACCATCCAAATGACCGGTACAACAACTGTGTGCACACAATGTTTGGGAGTCACTTTAACCCAGAAAAACGACCCTTCTTACACGAACATCAAACCATCATGAAACAGCCGTCATCATTCAGTTCAGGTTTGAGTCAACTCATTTTCACAGACTTGTAAGTTTTACCAAAAGTGACAAACTTTGCATCTAACTTTTGTGTTTCTTCTAGATCCAATACACACAAAGAGAAGAAGAATGTTGAATTCAAAAGCTTCTGAATTGATAGAAGAATCAGAACCTGAAGAACATTCACTTTCTCTTTCACAACATTCATCTCCATCTCACTCTGATCAAGAACGGACGCTCATCAAGAAACCTTCTAACTCACCTCCTCAAATGTTACCATTGTTCAAAAATAATCGAAAACAAATGTCAGGCAGTTGCAAGCAAATTCCAGGTACCCAATCAAATCCTATAACCATTCTCAGTCGAACTCCACAGGATCCTCATTTCATTCAAGAAGAATCCAATCACCATAAACAGCATCAAAATGGCCATGCAAATCGAGCCGAACATAGACACTTTGAGCCATTGCGTGTTCAAAACCTGGTAAACTGATTAATATCTAAAGAAGTTATACATGTGTTTGATTTACTAGATTTCAACTATATGATCCTCATTAGAATTATGAAATCTCAGATTGGGGCAGAAGTTCATGGTAAAGTTGATGGAGCTTTTGACTCAGGTTACTTAATGACTGCAACTGTCAATGGTCGAATATTTAGAGGAGTCTTGTTCCCTCCTGTAAGCTTCCAAAACATCGCTTTCTCTAGTCAAAATTTTATATTTTTAGAACGGAACTTATAGATTTTGCTAATCAGGGGCCCGAAGTGGTTTCAAGAGGAGCTTTACGTGGACATAATCGCAGATCACCCACAAGCCATGTTGCTCAAAGAAACCTACATATAAACCGGGCTTTCATTAGGCACTCACATCATAATGCACCATCTCATGCTCCTGAATCAAGTCATCATGGTTACCTCCAAGATCATAATCATGTCCATAGATCTTCACCGGTGGCTTATTCAGTTCCGTCTCTATCATTAGGGAGGGAGCAACCGAAGGTTCAGAATCATGAACTGCAAGGTGTGGTTCTAACACTCGGTGGTCCGGGGAGTGGGCATGGTGGCTTGTAGAGCAAGTGATCAGATGATTGTAGTTGCTCCCTTTTTGTATATTTTGACTTTTGAGATAAGGCAGCCTAGATTTAATTTTTCTTGTGTAAAATCTTCTACTAGTAGTTTATGCAAAACTAGATTGGAGTGATCATGTTATTGTTTATTCTTTTTTTTTTTTTATATATATATTATTGTTTGTTCTTTGAAACAATGGTTTGTAATCTTAAATATATCTAGTTCCTTGATGTCATCAAGAAATCATCTTCATTTCCTTGATATTGTCTTGAAGATAACTACTCTATTTTTTCTTCCGTTGTGTGAAAGGCAAGACAAAGAACATGTACACTACTACAGTACTAATTAGTCACGAATTTTAGTATTTCGTCTCTAATACAAATTGTGACACACCTATAGTGACTAAGTGATGAGTTGATTTTTGTCACCGAACTATTGAAGTACCTTAGTGACGGATTTTTTACTTTTACAAAAAGTGACTAAGCCATTTTTTTTTGTAATGAACGTTAAATGTGTTCAAAACTAAAATTTCAAGCATATGTTGAAATTTCTAATCATATGTTGAAATTTCTAATCATAAATTGTTTGACATTTGACTCTTTTGTGCAATCGTCGCCGCCTCGCCGGTCATCAAGGTTCGCCGTTAATGAAATTATAAAAAACAATAAATCACCATAGCCCATCAAAAAAGTGAGTTTGTAAATATTCAACCTTTCTTAGATCGCGACTAACCAATGTCTTAACCAGATCTAACGTTAAATCAATAGACAATGCTTATAATTACATAATGAGAAATACAAGTAAATACAATAAAAATTCTAAAATGATTTTTTTTTTGTTTATTTAGAAAGACAACTCTACGGTACATATCTTACGCATTGTATATACAACCACCACAAATATTTACAAATTGATTTTTACGATGCTTGACCCACCAATCACTACTTTGATAATTTTCTCACATACCGCTAAGTCATGAACCCTTTCATTCTAAAATGACTTATTAAAGTTAGTTTAACAGGTTTGGATTTTTACTTGACCTTCTTGTAATGTTGCTTCTTGACTGTGCACCATCTTGAAGCACGAGGGTGTTTGGCATCTCTATTTTTGGGGTTTCTAAGTGTGCGTTTAGTTAAAGAAAACTCCACAATTAAAAAATAAATTTTTTTAAGAAAACAAGAAAATTAGGAAACATGTTCAAATTCGAGTTTTCTAAAAAAACCTTTATAAGAAAATGTGCATCCTTGTTTTCTTTTTTATATTACAAAGTTGAAAACTACTTTTGATGGTTTTATAAGTTTTCCATCCTTACTCTTACTTGGAAAAGAAAAACTCGGCCCCTTGCAATTACACACGTTTTCTAGATTTTTCATGCTTTTCTAGAGATGTAAAACACTTCAATTCCCATTCTCTAGAGAAATGAATAACAGAAAAATAAAGAAATTTTTCTATAACTAAACGAGTAAACACACACTAAGGGCTTGGTCTTCTTATTTTCGAAGCTCAAGCTCCAAAAAAAAAATAATCCTTATTTATCAACGGGCCTTCTAAAAATAAACTCCTACAATAAAAGCTACTTCAAATGGGCTTATAGAAGCCCGTCCTTTAGGGGTTTCTCCAACTCTAACCACAAGCCCCATCGATAAGCCCCATCTCTGGTAATAAATTTCAGTTTCCAACTAGCTATTACCAAACACACCCGCATTCTTTTTGTTTTCTAATAAAAGTTTGTTTTCTAAAAAAACATAATAGTAAAGACTAGAAAATTAGATGAAAGTAGGTTGGTTGCAGTCCAGTTTGCATGTTAAATCAGAAAACCAACCTATTCACGTATGCCAACTCAAAAATCATAATTAAACTGGTCTATCACCAACGGATTTTAGAACACTCTAACCAACTCTTCTCACTTAAACAATTATTATGCTTCTAGGTAATTAATTAAAGTATAGTTAATGATTTTTTTTTTGGTAAATCATATATCATATATATTTTGCGAAGTAAAGTAGGAAAACAGATTTTAAAATGGTTAAGTCGTTTCATTTAGATTAGAAAAAAGAAATAGCAATGATAATCATAAATAATAGAAAAGGTAAAAAAAAAACCCTAATGGTGGGGGTAGGTAACATGGATGACGTAAGAAATGTGAAATGAAGGTCAAATCCAATGAGACGTCTGTCTCTTGCTTTCAGAAATCGCATCAACCAATCACATCACATCACATCATATCTGTGTATACAACTACAGTTTGATTGATGATTTGGATGAACACGCCAACACTCCCCCGTGATGCCCGGGTGCTTTTGTTTTTCCTTTTCAAATCCGTATCTTACATAATATTCTTTCAAATCCAATTAATTGAGCTGCAATAATAACTAAAAGTAACTAGTGTACCATATATAACAAAAGTTATATTAATCCTTGTTAAATTAACTAAACTTTATACGAATAATAATACAGTAGCTTTTTGATGTTAAACTCTACAATAATAAGGGATTCTCTGATTTCAACCATAATCTTCTAACCACAAGTCTCAGCTTCAATTCTAACAAGTAATCTTTTAACAATTGGATTGGAAACCTGTTTAATTAATGAATCAACGTATAGTAGATGGTCAGTTAACACCAATGCCAACAGTTGCGTCATTTACCCATCTTTGAAACGTATTCGTAGTCCATCATTGGAATGGAGCCGTTGCTCACTCCATCTTTCTTGCTTCCGTCCAACAAGAGATGGAGTAATACATAAAGGTGGTGAACGTTTTCTAACAATAAAATAAAAAAAATTGTTTTGGATATATAAGAAATGTATTATTGGTACATATGTGAGGGTTAAAAGTTCAGTTCTTTTCAGTTTACCATTTGCAATGTTAAATCTTTGTGAGAAAGTGTTGACGTATTGCTTAGCTGACAATTCAGTTTTTCATTCGACAATCAAAAGTGATAAAAAATGTGAAATAATAAGGAAATCGTGAATCTTTAAGTAACATATGAAATATAAGAGTTTGAGAAATCATATATAATAACATATATTCTTTTCGTTCGATTATATTTACAAAACTTAAAAGAACATGAGCATAGGAATTTAAGAGAAAAGGGTTTAGTGCGTCGAAATGTATCAAACTATAGTTTGATATTCATGTATGGTAGCGAACTATTTGGATTTTCATTGTATGTAACGAACTTGTGATTCTATTATATTGTATGTATTTTGATCAAATTAACGGTTGTAAAGGACGCCACGTGGAAGCTTGTATAGACGATGTAACATTCATTTCTTGGGTCTAGTGGTATTTTAATATTTTCTGACTTTGAATTATTATTGAATTTGTCAGAAAATAATTTCATTTTGTTGTATGAAAATAATTGAGAAATGAGTCAAATAATTTATTGTGACTAGTAAATTATTAATTGTTTTAAATTAACATAATTGACGGTAGAATAAAATAATTTTTCCTCGCAAATGGTTTTTAAGTTGCATACAATAGATCTAAAAGGGGACAAAACTAGTACACATATTGTATGATATATGTTCTTCTCTGGCCGTACGTATCAAACCACAAGGACGGGTTTCAAGTTGCAAAACAAGGTTAAGAGTAAATTGAGTTTGTAGAACTTGAATTCAAGCTTCTAAAACGTGAATTAATCATCTCTTCATCATCCTAACTCATTGTAAGTGTTAATTCTATGATTTTCATAAACCTAGAAAATGAGTTTTTGGGTATTTGATTGAATTAGCATGATTAATATGAAATTGAAGCTTGTAGTGATTACATAGTTGCTAGTTAATGCTTAATTCATGATTATAACTAAAAACCCTAACTTAGAATTGAAGAAATTGATATATGTTCTTGGAGAAAGCTTATGGGATTAGTTGTTTATGTACAAATCATAGCTTTAAAGCTTAGAGTAATGATATATAATTGATAAGTGTTGATAATGATCATATTATGATTGATTAATGATGATGATTTACATTAATTAAGTTAAGGGTTGTGAAATTGATTAAGTGTTCATGAGGGTTATGATGATTATGAGGAGTTTGATGGATTATATGATGAAAATAGTATTGTTTACTAAGTAGAACACTTAAATTAATAATTAAAGAGTAAAGTTAAAACTTATTTGGTTAAGTATTCATTAGACCAAATATTGTGGTTTTGATGAGTTGTTGATGTTAGAGATTAATAATCTTGTTAATGGTTTAATAATGTTAGTTAACAATGATTAAGGTGGAGTAATGTGAGGTTGTGATCATAATGATAATAACTTGATAAGTGATTGTGAATTTTGATGTTTAAGGTGATTATTCATAAACTTGGCATGATTTGTGTTAAAATGATATAAATTAATAATCATATGTTTGATTGAGTTGAAAGAATGAGTATCATGATAAATAATCATGATTAAGTGATAATTCAAGGAATTTAATAATTGAGTCAAATATCATGTTATATCAGGTTGTAGTACCATTTTGTATAGTTACTCAATATGATGTAAGTCTTCTCCATATAGATAATTGTGATGATTGTGTAAACTTATATGAATTGAGTATTTAGAGACTTGTTGATGTAAACATATTGAATAATGTTGTATACATTTTGAGACAAGTGACTAACTTGTGTTATTCTGTTGTATTCTCAGATATGGAGAATATTCAGTGACATTAGACTACTGAGTGAACAACTGAGGTGTTGGTGAGTGGATTTGGAACTCACCATTTGATTTAGTTGTAACTGTTTGGTTGCGACAAATGAACGTAGATATGTTTATTAGACTGCTTAGTCTGTATTGTTGATTATGAATCTACGTGCTATGTGGCTGTTTTGGTCAAAACTTACAATAAGCAATTAAGTGATCAAATTTAGAAAAGTGAGGTATAGTGCTTGAAATTACTTTCAAGATAATTATGTAGAAACACGATTATCTATATGAGTAAACAAATATTTTGAATAAAAATTATGCTTTGAATACGTTGATCCTTGTTGAATACATATTTTATAAAAATAACTCAAAAACAGGTTGAGGATAATGTAATTTACAAGTGAATAATGTGAATCAAACAAAATAAAAGTAAAATCGACACAATGATATACGAGGAAATCCCTTGATCAAGTTTGATCGCCGACACAAAACCTCGGAAAGGATCAAATGATCCTTGCCTTTGTTAATCTTATTAGAATGAAAGTAATGAATTACAAACTAAGAGCGCAAGGATGATCAGCTAAGTGATTATGTGTGTGAATCTAACTAAGTGTTGATGAAAATGGATATGAACGAGAGCTAGAACATAGTGTTTATGTATTTTTGCAGGTGAAAATAGTGAGTATGCGTTAAGCTAATCGATCACCATGCCTCAATTATATACTAAGAGCGTATAACAACTATTCTGAGAATCTCGGGATCCTCCGATGAAAGGTGAAGACTTCCAACGTTCCCCTTGACTTTGTTTAACACGTGCAATGGACTTCGTCTTCGTTAAATCATATCAAAGCCTCGCCATGTAATCCGGAGCATATCTCATTAACGCGTTCCATCCTTGACCTGGTCAATACTTAAGAAAAACAAACACGTTATACAACGCATGATCCTGAACTAGTGTAGGTCCAGGATCCCGAGCTATGCACATTCCAGAATAAACATAGGATCCTTACTTAATTATCTTGCTTATCCTTTATCCTGCATAACTATGTTAAACAAATATATCCTGAATAGGATCCTGCAAGATTAATAATAAAGATATTTCCAGGATCCTTAACTATAATTGTGATCCTGAAAGCAGACTTACAAGCTAGTATTATCCTACTATATGAATATAAAATGTAAATGCTTTCCATACCTTTGAGACGAGATTATGATGCTAATAAGGATCCTGCAATGTTGGATAAAAATCTACCCACAATAATTGCCCCCGAAGTTATAATGTTCTTTAGGATCCTTGAACGTTGTAACTTCCCAGGATAACCGCTTAAATCGTGTTAGGTAGTTACATCGATTAATGCGCCTGAATACTTATAGCGATTCTGACGCACGCCATATCCTATTCAACCTCCACTCCATCTTCTTCTCGACTCATTCTCAGGTATTGCTTCTTTCTCTTTTATTGTTTTCTTCATTATTTAGCTATTTTTGCATCAAAAATGAACCTTGTAACTAGAAACGAGTCAGACCTTCTCGAATTTATCGACCAAAAAATGATTTCCAACCCCGTTCCTTCTTCATTATCCGATTCCGATATGCAAAAACTCAAAAGTGCTTTTCCTGAAAACACTATTTTTCGAGCTTATGATCCTAATATCCACGCCGATCATCGATCAGATCGATGGATATGCTTTCCTGAATTCCCTTTTTCCCTAGGGCTTAAATACCTTTTTCCAGATGTTTTCATGGATTTTTTCAATATGACAGGGATTTGTTACTCACAAAAATGCCCATGATTTGGCGTACACTTTTTGTTATCCAATCCGTCAATGACTCCCATCATACACATATTGGAATTCCTAAAGTAGCCCAAACTTATCATCTTCGCTCCCACGGTTCCAATTATTTTCTCTTCAAAATCAAACCTAAGCGTAAGCATCTCGTTCTTTGCGCTACTCAGAATGATCTCAAATGGAGAGAGAAATTTTTCTTTTGTCGATCGAAAATCTCTTCCTGACGGGGAACTGATTCCAATTGTTTGGCTCACTAAGGGTAGGGTAAAAACTATTACACGAATGTACCTTTATATGCACCCACTTTTCTGATTTTTCTCGTTTCTTTTGCAGCAATCTTTGAGAACTTAGCTCCCCCTCTTCCTCACTCTAAGGAATTGATAAGGAATTTTCTGCAAATCCCTGAAAGTGACAGGACGTTTTCATACCCCTCTTCACCGAAAGTCATGAAGTCACAAAAAGCAACTCCAACTACACCAGGTAAATTTCACATTCTAAAAAAAAAAAATTCCTTCCTAATTCCGTATTCTTAATATGATCGTATTCTTAAAACAACATCCTTCTTTTCCTTGTCAGACATTGATGATGAAGATGTGCCGATCAAGGAGGAAAAATCAGTTGTTGAACCCAGCAAAGCTAGAGTCCTTAATCTCCGTTCCAGGTCAATTACCAAGAAGAGGAAAACCAACATAATTGAGGATCCTGATGAGCCCACACTTGATTTTGACGAGGTATACCTTGTCATCCTTGTTCAACTTTTCACCTAGATTTCAACCTTATGTATTCAATTGTATCTGTCTATTTCAGGCTATGAAACAAGCTGCCAAATGTTATAAGGAGAAAGTGGAAATGGTTGAGAGCACAAAGAAGACAGCTTCTATTGCTGTAGAATCTTTTACTTTGGAGATTGCGGCATTAAATGAGAGAAATCAAGGGTATCAAGGCTTATGCTGCTCAAAAAGATGCCGAAGCTCAGAAGAGAATTAATGAAGAACGAGAGATTCTGGTCGCTGATATCAAGAAAGATGCGACTGTTGCAGTGCTCAAAGCCAGGATCCTTATGATGACTGAAGCTAGTGCTAAGGGTCTTGACACATCATTCTGGAATATCCAAGCCTGGCAAGATAAATTGGCAAAATTGAAGGTTGAAGATCCAGAGGTTGGAGCTTTCCTTGATGAAGCCAGTGGCAAGGGAACCAAAACACTAGCAAAAAAGACTTCTGATGCATCAACACAGAAGGTCACAATTGACATCAAAGATATCGAGATGAACAATCCAGTACCAGCATCAGAAATTCCAGCGGACCCTACTGCAGATGAAGATTCAACCCCGGGTAAGGAAGGCATATGATTAGCCGGAGCCCGGTTTTTCTTTTATGTTTTTAGATTCCAAGGGTTGTGATTGTAACAAACAATTATTTGGGGTGAGGTTGGCCTGGCATGGTCAACCATGGTTGTGTATGAATGTGGTTTATGTTGGCCACAAGACAATTTGAATTTCCTGCACTTTTGAACTCAGTCTTAGGATTTTAATAATCCTCAGACTTTTTTGATGTGAATGATATTAGGATATTATCTATATCTTCTGCCTTCAAAATACCGAGGAGATTCCCTAAATACGTATATTTGCTTAATAATTACATAGAAACAGGATCTTGAGGAGATTCCCTCAGGATGCATCCAGGATAATGAGAAGATTCTCTCAACATCCATTCAGCATTATAGGCTTCCAGGATCCTAAATCGGATCTAAGATAATCTTGAGTTTAGGATCCTAAGATTTCAGAATCCTAAAATATTTAGTAGATAATGATGAATCCCAAAGAATATTTCATGTAAAATAAAAATATTGATAATTTGTCAAGTAATTGTGAAAACAATTTCGTTTATTTTTGAAAAATGTTCTGATCTTAAAAAGATTTTATGATCCTTATATCAAAATAATTTTGATAATCACAAAAACATTAGTGCTAATAAATTTATTTATTAGACTTAATTAATAAAAACTTTGATAATGTGAAAACATTACAACCATTAGATAGTTTAAGAAAACTATAACAGTGACATGTAAATACCAAACCATTATGTAATGTGAACACATTACAAACCGTTTGATTCTTGGGCTAAGCCATTTGAGATATGAAAATTCCTAACCAATTGGTAATGTGAATACATTACAAACCTTAAAGTGACATGAAAATGACACAAACCTTAGATCGACACGTCTAGTGCACATCAGTGTTAACATTCGGAAGCGCTTGATCTATAGATCAATGGTCATGAAATTGTCAGGTACCAGAGGCGTCACCGGTCCCATAACCCCAATTCTATAATCAAACATCGTGCGCACCCGGTGAGGTGTGAAACCCTATTCGTAGAGAGGTGTTTATCCGTATGGAAACCTCTAAACCTTAGAGAATCGCTGAGATCCTTAACGGAGGAGAGGTGGCCAAACCTCTAATCTTCAAACCATGATCCTTATGTGCATAATCTACAAAAAATACAAGATCTTGGGTAAAGGTAGGTGTTAGTTTGCCTAACACCCCTCCGATGCTTAAGTCAGTATAGTATTCAATGAGAATAATAAATGTAAAAACTTTTCATGCATATATTGATATATAATTATAATACACACATACATATTTAGTAAAGAGTATTAAAATTAGTGAAAAGTTAAGGATAATAGGAGTACCTTTTTTCATTGAATACAAACATTCAATTTACACATGATAGAGTTTCAAATGAATGGCATTCCAGGATCTTGGAAGTAGTCCTCCTTCCATATTGGCCAACCAATATGCCCCTTTTCCAGCATCCGAATCTATCAAATATGGACCTTCCCATTTTGGTGCTAGCTTTCCTTCCGCAGGATTTCTAGTATTTTGAAATATTTTCATTAGTACCAAATCTCCTACTCGAAACCTTCTTATCTTAACATTTTTGTTGTAGGATCTTGAAATCCTCTGTTGGTATGTTGCAATCCTGAATTTAGCACGATCCCTTATCTCATTCACAGTGTCTAGATCCTGAATTAATGCTTCTTTGTTTGCTTCCAAAGTCTGCATCTGGGATCTCATCGTTGGGATCACCATTTCTGTTGGGATCATAGCTTCGAATCCAAACACCAAAGCAAAAGGAGTTTGCTAGGTTGCCTCCTTTTCAATGGTCCTATCAGCCCATATCACAAAAGGTAATTCTTCGGCCCATCTTCCTTTCTTAGCATCCAGCCTCTTCTTAAGGTTGTTGATGATGATCTTGTTGCTGGATTCTGCCTGACCATTAGCTTGAGGATGAACTGGTGTTGAAGTTATCATCTTGATTCCCCAACTTTCACAAAACTTAGTTGTTCTTCTTCCAATAAATTGAGATCCATTATCACATACCATTTCCGCTAGAATCCCAAATCTAGTGAGGATATTTCTCTTGATGAATGATATCACATCCTTTTCCTTTACTTGAAAAAATGCCTCGGCTTCTATCCACTTGGAAAAATAATCTGTCATTGTTAACAGAAACACCTTTCCACCAGGAGCAGTTGATAATTTTACCACGATATCCATTCCCCATTTCATAAATGTCCATGGTGAGATAATCGGATGCATTGGTTCTGCTGGTTGATGATGGATGTTCCCATGTCTTTGACAAACGTCACATTTGCGTGCAAAATCCATGGAATCCTTTTTCATAGTAGGCCAAAAGTATCTTGTCCTTAAGGTTTTTGAATATAATGCTCTGCCCCCAGAATGATTTCCGCAATCCCCTTCATGTATATCCTTAAGTACTGCTTGTGCTTCAGGATCCTCAAGGCATCGCAATAATGGTCCTGCAAGTGATTTTCTATACAATATACCATTTTTAATAGTAAAATGGGATACCTTTGATCTGAAGGCTTTAGGGTTGTTTTCATCCTTAGGGATCACATCGTGTTGTATATATCCCATGATTGGCTGAATCCATGATCCTGACTTGCCCCCAGAACCTGATGCATTCGAATTATCTCCAGACCGAGGATCCTTCACTTCACATACTTGTTCCTTATCGTTATCTCTGTCAGCAATAGAGGCACTGCAATGTGTATAATAGGTATCTTAACATCTGGTGGAATCCTTAGACTTGATCCCAAGTTAGCCAGAGCATCCGCCTCAGTATTATCTTCACGTGGCACCTGTTGAATGTTGAAGATCTCGAAGCTACCTGCAAGATCCTTAACAATCTCCAAATACAAAGCTAGTCTATCTACTTTTACAGTATATGTTCTATTATAATGATTAGCAATTAACAATGAATCAACATATACATTTAAGTACTTTATACCAATATCCTTAGCCAATTGTAATCCTGCAATTAATGCTTCATATTCTGCCTCATTATTTATAGCCTGAAATTCACATCTTATAGCTTGAGGCATAATATCACCTTGAGGTGATTTTAATACAATTCCTAATCTAGTTCCTCTTATATTAGAAGCACCATCGGTATATAATATCCATTTTTCACTTATTTGATTTAGTTCTTGTACCTCTAAATTTACTTCATTTTGAAGATCACTAGTAAAATCAGCTATAAAATCCGCTAAAGCTTGTGATTTAATTGCATTCCTAGGTTCATAAATCAAGTTATATGCACTTAGTTTAACAGACCATTTAGCTAGGCGTCCTGACATTTCTGATTTTCTTAAAACATTCATGAATAGGGTGTGTCTCGAAATAATGCCTAAGTTTAGTAGATGCCATGACTAATGCAAGTATAAGTTTTTCGAGATGAGAATACCTGGTTTCAGCATCTAATAGGCTTTTACTTACATAGTAAACCGAGATGAAAAAAGTTATATGCACTTAGTTTAACAGACCATTTAGCTAGGCGTCCTGACATTTCTGGTTTTCTTAAAACATTCTTAATTGGATAATTAGTTCCAACATGAATAGGGTGTGTCTCGAAATAATTCCTAAGTTTAGTAGATGCCATGACTAATGCAAGTATAAGTTTTTCGAGATGAGAATACCTGGTTTCAGCATCTAATAGGCTTTTATTTACATAGTAAACCGGATGTTGTTGCCCTTCATGATCCTTCACCAATACTGCACTTACACCATTTCGGGATACTGACAGATAGAGGAATAGTGGTTCAACGTCCTCAGTCTTCATTAATAAAGGAGCTGATGATAGATAATTCTTCAGCTCTTGGTGTAACACCCCTTGTTCTATTTATGAATTATTATATTAATTAACTCGGAAGCATGAATTTAAAATACATTACCTCAATATACAATTATATATTTATATTGTTTACATAATTGATACTAAACTTTCAAGTCTTTCAAAACCTTACAAATGTATTCAAAACGGGGTATTATAAAACTCTCAAAATCAGGTTTATTACAAAACCATATCAGAGTCTTCGAGCGCAGTCAAACATTCCTTAATCAACCTTTCACCTCTTGCACCCACTATTAATCAAAACATACCCTGCAGGAAGTAATTGGAGGGATTAGCACAAAGCTAAGTGAATGAATTTATCACACACAATTCAACTTAGCATAACTATGAGTTTACTGCAAATAATCGTAAACACATTCATTTTCAATGAGGATCGGTGGCTCTTGGGATATCATAATACCCGGGGATTCCCAAGGAACACTTAACGTCAATCTGTATGGCCATTACAGAATAGACCGATAACTATTGGTTATTAAACTCATACACAGGTCTCAAACACAACAAATGAATCAAAACCTGTGTAATTCACATAATAACCAAAAAGTCCAACTACACGTTGACCTCAATAATCTGATACACATAGATTCACATATCACGTAGATTCATAATCAATAATACAGATTAACAATCATATAATCAATCTACGTATACTTGTTGTAACCAAATAGTTACAACTAAATCGAAGGGTGAGTTCTAAATCCACTCACCGCTACCTTTGTCTTCACAAACTCAGAATCCATGTGTCACTTATCTTTGAGAGGATCTGAGAATCAACAATCAAATATAAGTTAGTAATCCAAATCATCAATACTTACTTATATCAATTTATAACATTAAGAAATCAACACAATTGATATCACAATTACAAGTTCTTACTCATGTATTAATAATCACAACATAATCATTATCATACACTAGTACTTATATATTAATGTTATAACATTTATCAATCAATTTACATTTAAACAAACAAGTCAAGAGGAGAGGCTGGAAAAGCCCTACAAGCCGCCGGCTGGGGGTCCAGGCCCGCCGGCTTCCATACATTACCCGCCGGCTCACATGTCTAGCCGCCGGGTAAATTACATTTTCAGTGATCAGAACCAAATTGCGCTTTAAAGCTTATTTTAGCCGCCGGATGGTTCAAGAAGCAGCCGTTTTGGGCCTCAACCCGCCGGCTAGGGTACTCGACCCGTCGGTTCCCGGGCAAACACAATGAAGCCGCCGGCTGGATCATCAGGTACAGCAGCAGCAGATTTGTAACTCAAAACCCTGCACGAACCAAACTACAATTCTACTTTATTTTCGAATACCAATCAACTAAATCATGTTTCTAACATCAAAGGGCCTCATATGATAACAAGTTAACATCAAACAACTTAAAGAAACCTCAATCAATTCCAATTTCATATCAAATTCAATCACCCACACCTTTGAACTCTAAAGTCTTAATTCAAGAACAAAACATACAAATTTGCATATCATATATACCAACTCAGTTTATAATCATCATATAGCATCTTTCAATTATCACAAACAAATCAAGAGACCTTTCAATTTCATCAAGTTCTTCATTTCATCATTAATATCATCAAACTTATTTAGAAACATAATTTCAAGAATCACTAAGCTTACAATTGAAAGGAACAAGAAGGTGGTGATGATGATGTGGATTTAGCTCACAATCTTAGCTCCAATTTACCTTTAAGTTCTTGATTTGGATGATTGAAGTATTTAGTTCTAGGTTTTGAAAGGGATGAACAATTTGGGAAAGAAGGGAAATAAAAGGGTCGACCTTCCCTTTTTAAGCAGTTCTTAATATTTGAGTATTTTATACCCGTCTTAAATCTATTGTCTGGAACCTAAAATTCATTTGCGAGAAACTTATTTTATGATACTGTCAACTATAGTAAATTAAAACAACTAACAATTTACTATTCACAATAGGTCCTGAGACCCAGTTATCTAAGTTTCAAAATAAACAATTAATATCAATTAATTTTTCTAAAATAATTAAATAATCAATTTAAATAGATTATTACCAGACCCGACGAGAGGATGTTACACTTGGAATGCAGCTTCATGTTTTTCTCCCCATTCAAATTTTTTATTCTTCTTCAGGATATCATAGAACTCTTTGCATCTGTCTGAGGATCTTGAAATAAAACGATTCAACGCAGCTATCCTGCCTGTCAGCCTTTGTATATCCTTTGGGCTTGATGGAAACTTTAGATTCAGAATAGCTTTAATCTGTTCCGGGCTAGCTTCTATTTGTGACACCCGTCAAATTAGAACTAGTAATTAGTGCCTAATCAATTGTTAATACATGTAGTTAGTTTTGTATTAGGCTAATTAATGTATCGAAATATATATTAAGGAATATATACAATTATGCGATTTGATTAAATCGTTCAAGTTTCAAATCGAATGTAATTCGGTTCAATTAAATACAGACGTTGGTGAACATTTTCACTAAATAATGTAACATTATTTAAAGACACCATATTATCACAAATATTATTTTAATAATATTTCATAACTATTTCGTATCGTACAAACAAAGTCAACGTGATAAAATGTTAAATGCGCGAACAACCAAAATAAAGTTAAAGTTACAATTTATAACCCAATTATTAAGTATTTGATGAAATACTTCAAATATAATTTTGAATAAATATTCGTATTTTAAAACTCCTAATTAAACGTATAAGATAATTATTTAACGTTTAAACGACCTGGAAAACGAAAACCGCACGGAGCGCAAACACGGGGACTAAAAAGTTGGGAGAAAACCCTTTTCCCCCTCCCCAAAAATCTGCCCAAAAACCCTTTCCCCCTCCTCATTCTCTTTATTTCCTTTCTCTCTCTCCATTTTCTTCATCTTCTTTTCTCTCTAACTAACACCACAACACCACCACCTTCCTCCACCAAATAACACCACCAAACCACCATAAATCTCGAGACTCATTTAGAAGAAAACGATCACCACGCAACGATCTACACTCCTACTTTTCCGGAATCTTGATTCGCCACTTTGTAAGTTTCCGACAAATTCTCGAAACTCATCGATTTCACTTATTTTTACATGTATATGGTTGGTTTAAGCTTAAAATGTCCAAAAATGGGTTGGGTAAAAGTCTCAGGTCAAACGGAGGCCGGAAAACACCTTTTCGGCCCATTTTCCGACCAACAACGCGTTATGTCGCAGAGGCTCCAGGCCACCTGCGACATAAGCCTTTATGTCGCTAAATCAGACCTTATGTCACATATAGCGACATAAGCCACTATGTCGCACTAATCACGGATGTCGCATATAGCGACACAAATAGTTATGTCGCAGAAATTACGGACGTCGCATATAGCAACACAACGCCCTACGTCGCATTAAATTGCGGATGTCGCCCTTAGCGACACAAGCCCTTATGTCGCAGATATGATCTGCGACACAACAGACTATGTCGCACTTAGCGACACAAAGCCGTATGTCGCACGCTATGTCGCGTGAAACAGAACCAAGAAAACCTAAATTTTACTAAGTGTCGAGACCGAAAATTTTATTACTCGATTTCACTCAAATTCAAGTTCAGATGCATTTTTCACCAAGGCAATTTAGTAGAAATAAAAATTCAATCTCAAATTCAAATTCAAGCTCGACCCCAGCCAGGGGCTTTGCCCCTTGGACCCCGCCACGGGCTGCCGCCCCTTGGATCCCGCTACCAGGGGCGCTGCCCCCGGACCCCGTTCATTAACGGGCTTCGCCCTTACCCTAGGGTCACGAGTAACAGTGTTACATCTAAACTTTCACACAAAGTGCTAAATTTGTATAACATCAAACACGAATGCGACATGACTTATAAAACACATTGGAACTTACTTTTAAGTATAACACTTCAAAATCATGAAAGTAATAACGAGATTATTTATACAACCAATTCACCGACGGCCGTACACGTTTTCAAAACACAAGTCAATCAACCAAATCGTAGTAATTTGGACATTCTAAGTTGGACGAACAACTGCAAGGGCAGTCCTTCGAGATGCCTACTCATGTTATAACCATTGCGTGTCTTGAACACCCTCAGGTTACAAGTCTTCGGACATCAATCCACCGCTAATCAATTCAAGTTTATTAATTTAAACACTCAAGGCTCAGGTGAGTCTCATGGCCCCTATTTTACTGCTTTTCAATCAGGGGTGTGATTACATTGCTCGTTTTATTTTACAATATGAACGCAAGTACAATACAAATCAAATACTACATGAGTTATTTTCACTAATCATTTCAAAGCCCTCCACAACCTAGTTTGGTAATACATATGTAGCGTGAATGTTAGTATATGATATCATATAGGATTGACAATCCTCGTCCGGGTTAGCACGCACTAACTGGTCAAACGGACGTATTAGCATTTGGGAAGACGAGTGTAGATTAGAAACTCGTAGGAGGTAACTCAGTTAGGTTTCCTTAATTGGACTTGATGCTCAAGTTAAGCTCAGACTATGTGCTCATGGCTGTATAACTTTTATTTTGCTTAATTGCATTTTAAATTCAATTAAATCTTGCGGTTCATACAAATATATGTTGACATACAAACATGTGAGCTCACCAGCGTTTCACTGACCAATTTTAGCATGTATCACAGGTGACCAGCAGTAGGTTGGACTGCTCAATCAAGAACTATTAGCTCGAGTCAGCATGCAAACAATCAGAGATTTAGCTGCATTATTATATTTTGTATAGGTTAATTATGTACTTAAATCTCTCTATTTCAAACCGGGCTAATGTAAACAACATTTTGATGTAAACTTTGGTTTTATCAATATCAATGTAAAATGACGCATATAGTGGTCGTTCATTATATCTTATGTGCTGTGTATATTGATTAGTCGCGTCCCGACCCAATTCGCTTCCGCAACCTGAATTTGGAGGTGCGACACTATTCCTCTTTTAGTCACCATATATCCCAAGAATTTTCCTACCCCCACTCCAAAGTGGCATTTTGAAGGATTAAGCTTCATATTGTATTGATCCAGAATGTCAAAGGCCACCTTAAGATCCTGAAGATGATCCTCAGTTTTCTTTGACTTTACCACCATATCGTCGATGTATACTTCCATTGTGCTCTTCCCAGTTGGTCTTTGAACATCATATTGACTAGCCTTTGATATGTTGCACCTGCATTTTTAAGACCAAAGGGCATATCAATATAACAATATATACCTGTGGGGGCTATGAAGGCTGTGTCTTCCTGATCTGATGGTTCCATCTGAATTTGTTGAAATCCTGATGAAGCATCCATGAAGGTCAGGATCTCATGTCCAGCTGTAGCATCCACCATTGAATCTATATGAGGCAATGGAAAAGGATCCTTCGGGCAAGCTTTATTGAGATTCGTATAATCCATACATACTCTCCATTTTCTATTCTTCTTTTGTACCACCACCACGTTTGCCAACCATCTTGGAAATTTTACTTCCCTTATCATGCAAGCAGCAAGTATTCTCTCAACATCCGCCTGGATAATAGCATTCCTTTCCGGCGTAAATTTTCTTCTCTTTTGTTGAACCGGTCTGAAACTACTATCAATTCCAAGTTTAGGAGTTATAATATCTTTAGATATACCTGTCATATCCTTCGGCTTCCAGGCAAAAGTTGATTTCCTCTGGTTCAAGAATTTCATTAGATCCTGTTCGAGATCCTTTGGGATCCCTGAGCCTATAAGCACTTTTTCTTCAGGATCCTTCGAGTCAAGCGGCATTTCTTTGACGTCCTGTTCCCTCATATCTAGGACATCCCATGCCTTATTCTTTAATTGCTATGCTGACGGAGGCTTGACAGTAGACTTCATTGATGTTCTATAAAAATCCTTCGCTTCCTGTTGATCACTGCTAATCTTGACCACCCCCCACGGAGTTGGTAGCTTAACGCATTGATGATACGTCGATGGCACCGCTTTCATATCATGCAACCAGGGTTTTCCTAGGATAATGTTATAGCTTGACAAACAATCCACAACACAAAATTTTTTAATAGAGTTTACCCCTTCAATGTAAATTGGCAACTTGATATCACCAACTGTATTTTTTGCTTCTCCACTGAATCCTACCAACACAGTGGATCTGGAAGTGATCTCTGATTCATGAATACCCATCCTTTTCAAGGTCTCCAAACGAATGATGTTAACTGAGCTTCCCCTATCGATCAGGATCCTTCGCACAAAATGATTGGCAACATACAGAGTGATGACCAATCCATCATGGTGAGAATCCTGAACATCATCCAGATCATCCTCATCAAATGCTATAAATTTCTCATCTTTTTTATTGGAAGTCCTTGTTGGCTTATGTTGCTTTTCTGACTTGATTCCTTTGCGTGCCTCTTTTGCAGAATAAGAAGTACCACATATATTAGAGCCACTAGAAATAAAATCGATTACCTTGGCATCTGAAGGTGGGGATCCTGCTCTGGTATGGATCTTGTGATTATCCTTAACTTTAGGATCCCGAATTCTATCATGATTCTTCCCGTGATCCTTCTTTTTTCCAAGTAAATCCTTCATGTATCCTTTGTTGAGCAGATGGTTGATCTCTTTCCGTAGGGCTATGCAATTTTCAGTTATATGGCCTAAATCCTCATGGTACGCACACCATTTAGATTTATCTTTCCAGGCATAAGATTTGTTATTCTTCTTCAGCCACCTTGCTTTATCTCCTAGATCCTGCATGGCACATAATAATTCTGTCATATCTACAAAAAAATTATAATCAATTATTTTAGGATATTCTTCATCATCCTCATCGATAGTGTTCACAAGACGATCCTCATTTATGGTATAAGGTTTGCTTCTGTTCGATCTGAACGAGGATGAATCTGATTTCCTGTTGGGCCTATCATATGCTGATTGAGTATCCACCCTTTTTTGTATCATTGCATCCTCTTCCAGTCTGATGAATCTTAAAGCTCTGTTTCTGACTTCGTCAAGGTTCCTGCAAGGATTCATAACAAGATCCTCATAGAATGGGGAATTTCTTTTGATTCCCATCTTAAAGGCTTGCACAACAGTAGGCATATCCAAATTAGGTATATTCAAGGATTCTCTCCCGAATCTCCCTACAAAATCTCGAAGAGACTCATCAGCTTTTTGGACAATTCTGTATAAATCAGTTGTTAGCTTTTCAAATGTTCTACTGCAAGAGAATTGATTGTTAAATAAATTTACCAAATGAGCAAATGAAGTAATAGAGAAGGGTGAAAATTTAACAGCCATTTTAATGCGGATCCTGTGAGAGTAGAGCCAAAGCCTTTGCATAAGCATGCTTCTTTAAGATCAGAAGGAATTGGAATGATCTCCATTCTCTCCCTATATTGCGCAATATGCTCCTCAGGATCTGTTGTTCCATCATACAACTTCATATTTGGCGTTTAAAATCTTTTCAGGATCTCAGCATCACAGATAGGTGATGCAAATCTTGAGATCCTATGGGTTGTTGGAGTAACTTCAGGAATCGGTTGCACAACTCCAGGAACACTCGATATCATATCCTTCAACTTTTGTATTTCCCTTGCCATCATAGGGCTAACTCCAGGATCCTGAAAATTGTTAGTCCGAACAGTATTACTAGAAGTATAATTGTTAAACATGTTACCAGCGTTAGGAGTTCTATATGAGGATCCTGGATTAGATTGTTGACCCCTTGACGTAGAAACTCCTGTAGCAAATATTGGATCTGGGATCCTAGTGCTCCCTTGCATGGATACGAAATCTCCTTGATGTTCCGTAGATGGAGGGGTACCAAAATCAAGGATCCTGCTTTGGATAGGAGTAGTGACTTGAGCAGCAGGAGTATCGTTCCTTGTCCTCAAATTCTCCATATCCTTTTTCAGGATTTCATTGCTTCTTTCCACTCGTTGGAGTTGCTCCTTAACCTGCGTGAACATAGACACAATATCCAGGTTAGAAATTGTTTGGGGCTAAATTTTATAGTTAGGATACAGGATCCCGAAGTCACTAGTTACTATTGAAAATTATATCTAGGATCATGCATATGTTCATGATAAAGCTAAGACTAAGGATCCTGAGATTCTATGTTTATATGATACATGTAATCAAGATCTTAGATATATCCAGGATCACACTTGGATCAAGGATCCCGATTATAGATAAGTATTTAGGTATATTCAGGATCCTAAGTACTATAGAAATCTCAGAAATATTCAGGATCTCACATATGTTTAGGATCCCGGATATGTTAAGTATCTTGGGATCAGATGTTACTAATGTTTATTTGTTAGTTTTTGTTCAGGATCTTGGATATTCAGGATCCCGGGTGATCAGGACCCAGGATATATTCGGTATCCCGGGTGAAATGCTACTAATCTTTATTTGACCGTTGTGTATATTGACCAAGTCTATCAGGAGTTAAATGTGGGTCAATCATGGCTATATTTAAGGATCAAGGCTTGGAAGAGGTTAGAAAACGTGTGGAATAACAAGTCAAGGTAGAAGACTGGAGGATCCTGAATATCTCGGGAGGATCCCTGATTAGGAAAGTTAGTTCTATTGTATTTACTATAAATAGGAGGCATGTGATAGATAGGAAACACTTTGGGCTCACTCATAACACTTCACACACTCACTAAACACGATAAAACACACCTGCACTTCATCTTTTTCATCCCGTTCATCACAAAAACACTTAGTTTGATCATCATTGTGCTCTTTCTTTGTAATTATCTTGCATTTACTTAATAAAATCAACAAAGGCAAGGATCGATTGATCCTTCCCGAGGTTTTATGCCGGCGATCAACCTTGATCAAGGGCTTTCCTCGTACATCCTTGTGTCGATCGCATTTATTTTATATTTTCGTTGTTTAATTTGCATCCCATTGATCTTTTGATCATAAATTCTGCATTATCCTGATTTTATCTTACATTTATCATAAGTATACGTATTCATCTTACTTGTGATCACATTTTTATTATAAAATTTGTATTATCAATCTGTTTCATGCATATTTATTGATCGCAATCATGTTTTTATTGCATAACTTGCATTATCCAGAAAATACTTTGCATTTTACTTAAAATTTTGAAATAATCTTATTTACAAAAACTTGTTTTCATTATTAATCATCTCTTTAACAAGGATCAACATTTATATAGATATAAACCACATTTTTCATTAAAAATTATTATTTACTCATATAGATAATCGTGTTTCTACGTAATTATATTAAAAGTAACTACAAGCACCAATACCTCACTTTACAGATTTGATCACTTATTTGCCTAGGGTAATTTTTGACCAAAACAGTTTGGCGCCCACCGTGGGGCAAGTGGTGCTTTTCATAATCAAATTCTTGTTAAAATCCTTTTTAAATCACTTTTTTCAAAGGTTTTTGTCAAAAATGTCGACACAAGGATGACCTATATCTTCTATCGTGCCATCATCGACATCTGTGATGACTAATCTACCTCCTGCTTCCCATCCTTCAACGTCACAACGAAGACCAGAGAATATCTATAGGAGGACGGCTTCCACAAGATCTACCTTCTCTGGATCCGGGGTCACAGATCAGGATCCCGTTATTATTTCTAACAGGAATATTATGGCTTTGTTTTCAGAGCTGAAAGAGCAATTAGGACGCGTGGAACAGAGTAATGAGGCCCTGAAGAAGGATGTTGAAAGCTTGAGCAGAAGAATCAACACTCCCCTTAATCAGGATACTACTCCTTTTCAGAGTAGGATCCTGGATTTCAATACTCCAGCATTTGCAAGTATTGGAGCAGATTTTATTACTATGCAAGGAACTACTGGGATCTTGGATCCTGGGAAAACTTTAAGATCCTCAATCATGTTGCCTAATAGTGGTAATATATCTTATGGTTATTCTTTTGTACCAACAATGTGCAGGATCCTGGAGTAAGCCCTATAATGACAAGGGAGTTGCAGAAACTGAAGGACATGATATCAAGTGTTCCTGGTGTTGTTCAACCTATTCCTGAAGTCGCTCCATCAGCCCAAAGGATCTCGAGATTTGCACCACCGATTTGTGATGCTGAGATCCCGAAAAGATTAAAGACTCCTAGCATGAAGCTTTACGATGGAACGACGGATCCTGAGGAGCACATCGCCCAGTATAGGGAAAGGATGGAGATCATTCCGATTCCTACTGATATCATAGAAGCGTTCTTATGCAAAGGATTTGGATCAACTCTGACATGATCCGCTTTAAAATGGCTATTAAACATTCCTCCCTATTCTATTACTTCGTTTGCTCATATGGTTACTTTATTTAATAATCAATTTTCTTGTAGTAGAACATTTGAAAAATTAACCATTGATTTAGATAGAACTGTTCAAAGGGCTAATGAGTCTCTTCGAGATTTTGTAGGAAGATTTGGAAGAGAATCTTTGGATATACCTAACCTAGATATGGCTACTACAGCACAGGCCTTTAAGATGGGGATCAATAGGGATTCTCCATTTTATGAGGATCTTATGATGAATCCTTGCAGAAACCTTGATGAAGTCAGGAATAGAGCTCTGAGGTTCATAAGGCTAGAAGAGGACGCTTTGATTCAGAAAAGGGTGGAAATTTCATGAACATATGACAGGTCTAACAGGAAATCAGAATCATCCTCGAACAGATCCAACAGGAACAAGTCTTATGCCAGAAATGAGGATCGTCGGATCATTGCAATTGGAGAGGATGACAAAGAATATCCTAAGCTAACTGATTATTGTTTTTTGTTGACACTACAGGTATCTTGTGTGCTATGCAGGGTCTTGAAGATAAGGCGAGATGGCCAAAAAGAAATCATAAAGCCATCACTTGGAAGGATAATACAAAGTGGTGCGCATATCATAAGGATTTCAGTCACATAACTGAGGATTGCATGCCCCTCAGAAAGGAAATCGGCTATCTGCTCAGCAAGGGATACTTGAAGGAGCTACTTGGAAGAAAGAAGGATCACAGTCGGGATCATGACAAGGCTCTGGGTCCCGAAGCTCAAGATAATCATAGGATCCCATACAGAGCAAGATCACCACCGTCGGACGCCAAGGATCTTGATAAATGGTGAAAGCTCGATTAATATCATCCGCTTGGAGACTTTGAGGAGAATGGGCATACCAGAATCTGAGATCATCTCCAAGTCCACTGTGTTGGTAGGATTCAGTGGTGAAGCAAAGAATACAATCGGCGAGATCAAATTGCCAATTTACATCGACGGGATTAATAGCGATCAAAGGGAAGCGAAGGATTGCTACAAAACATCAATGAAGTCTACTACCAAGCCTCCATCAACATAGAAATCAATGGAAAAAGGCATGGGATATCTTGGCTACAATCAGATAAGGTATCAAAGAGGTGCGACTCCATTCTGAGGATCCTAAGATGGAAAAGGATAGGACGAATGTTATTGTGTGCTGATATGTTCAAGGAATCAAGATTCTTGATCTTGGCAAACGTGGTGGTAGGATACAAATCTAATTGGTAAATCATGACTTGTAAACGTGGCGGTATCCCAAAATATGAACGATGCTGCATAAGTTAAAGATCCTGAAAGGTCATCAACTTCTCATCTATTACTTAAGTAAGAGTCTACTAGATGCTGATGCTAGGTACTCTTATCTTGAAAAATTTATGCTCGCATTGGTTATCTTGAAACACATTCTATGCATGATAAGATTAATCATCTATTAAATATAAAAACCAGGAATGTCACTTAGAATAACTAAAATGATCTCAGAAATTAGATGTTTATAATCCTATAATGAGATCGTAAAAACATGATAAAACTTTATGTTTTGAGTAAATTTTGCTGGTGATAAAATAAAATATGGATACAGTATGCTCCGTTAGGTTAAGATATTGTATGACATGCAATAGGGTATTGATTATAAATTATTAAAATACCAGTAATGAAATAGATTACGAAACCTTAACTGAATCTTTACAATTAACTAAGGATATCGGTGTATGTTAGTTATTAATTATCATTGGAAATATGCCCTAAGGATAGTTATACTAGTTTTGTATTTGGATATGCTTTAAGATTCAACAGGTAACTTCGGGATCTTCAACTGATGCTATGTTGGTGATCTTGAGTTTGAGATATAATTAGACACATCAGATTCTGGGGGCAAGTCAGGATCATAGATGTAGTCAGTCATTAAAAATTTCTGCAGAAGGGTCATTATTGTTGCGATATTTTGAGGATCCTGAAGCATAAGCAAAACTGAAGGATATGCACGGAGGAATCTGTGAAAACTATCCTGGGGGCATACATGGAGATGTTCAGAACTGATGCATCCAAATATCTATCTGTGATCAATGCTTGATTGGCTTGGATGCTGGAAAATAGGGGCATGTTGATGGAGAACTACTTTCAAGATCCTGGAATGCAATTTACTTGAAGATCTATCATGTGTGAGTTGAGTATTTACATTCAACTTGAGAAGGTACCCCTGTGATCCTTGACTTGCCATTGATTTTCACATTCCTTATTATATATATATATATATGTGTGTGTGTGTATGTGTGTGTGTGTGTGTGTGTGTGTGTATTTTAATTATTCTATAATGTATGCATGTATTTAATTGTTTTAATTACATTCATTATCATGGGGTACTATATTGACTTAAGCGTTGGATGGGATGCTAGGCAAACTAACACCCACCTTTACTTAAGATCTTTTATTTTGTAGACAATGCATTTGGATGCGATCGTACGAAGACTAGGGGTTTGTACACCCCTCCTCCAATTAAGAATCTCAGGGATTCTTCTAAGGTTTAGAGGTTTGTGGGCGCATAAACACCTCTCTAAGAATTTGGGTTTGAACACCTCGCCGGGTGTGCACGACGTTTGATTATAGTGTCAGGGTTAGGGAATCGGTGATGCCTCTGGTACCCGATAACTTCATTTCCATTGATGCTATAGATCAAACTCTTCTGATTGTCGACATTGATGTGCGCTAGACGTGTCGACCTAAGGTTTTTGGCGTTTTCACGTCAACTAAGGTTTGTAATGTTTTCACATTACCTAAGGTTTTTGGCATTTTCACGTCAACTAAGGTTTGTAATGTTTCCACATTACCTAAGGTTTTAGCGTTTTCACGTCATTAAGTACACAAGGCTTGTAATGTTTTTACATTATCTATTACGCAAGGTTTGTAATGTTTTAACATTACCAATTGGTTACGCATATTTGTAACACCCGCCAAATTAGGGCTAGTCATTAGGTCCTAATCATTTTGTAATACGTGTAATTAGTGCGGTATTAGGCTAATTGTATGTATCATTATGTGTATTAATATATATACACATCTACGCGATTGAGTTAAATCATGCATTTTATTATATCAGTCGAATTTCGATACACTCATACGGACGTTGGTGAACATCATTTTATTAAATAATATTAAATTATTGATAAGCCTAATTATTTCCAAGTATTATTTCAATAATATTCTATAAGTATCTTGTATCACATTGCAAGCCCTACGCGACCGAAAAGCACGAAACGCGCCCGAAAACCGAATAAAGACCAGAATATATTTCATAAGTTTAAAATATATCATTTTATGTAGAACATTACTTAAGTTTTAGTATTTTAAATTAATAACTAAAACGTTTTATGAAAACGTCACATCTTATTTATAAGCGAAACCCGAAGCGGTAAACATGACCAACGCATTTTCAAATCATTTTAATAAATATTTCGAGTATTAACAATTAAGATTTCAAATTAAAAATATTGAAGAGTTAGTTTTTATTTATTTAAAAACGTATGTAAAATAATTAATTAACATCACAAATAAACGTTTAAACGACCGGGGAAACGAACACCGCACGGAACGACGTTTGGGACACACCCACATAGGGGTGGACCCCACAGAAATCTGCCCAAAAAGGGAGGGAGGTCCCCTCCCCACCCCTCATTTTTCACTATCTCTCTCTCTCTCTCTCTCTCTTCATCCTCTTTCTTTCTTTTCTCTCACAACACCCACCACCACTACCACACTTCCACCACCAAAATCCACCATCAAACGACCTAAGATCGTCTTGCCTCTTTGAAGAAAAACGTTCACCTCACGACGATCTACCTTCCTATCTTTTCAAAATCTTCACGCGTTAACTTGTAAGTTTCCGACAAAATCTCGAAACTCCTCGATTTCAAGTGTTTTTGACATGTTGTTCTTTATTTAAGCTTAAAATGTCCAAATATGGGTTGGGTAAAAGTTTCGGGTCAAACGGAAATCGGAAAACACGTTTTCGACTCAAAGACCGGCCATTAGACGTAAGTGTCGCATAGGCCACAATAGCGTAGCGTCACTTAAGTGTCGCATAAAACCCTAATCTTGCATCACTTACCTAAGTGCCGCGTAAAACCCCTTTTTCCCGACACTTCCTAAGTGTCGCATATTCAATACCCGACACCCCTAACCGACACTTCTAGCGACACTTGTCTAAGTGTCGCCTATAATTGAATTCTGATTTCATCCGACACTAACCCTAGTGACGCATGACCCTGATACCGACACTTGGACCCGACACTTGCTTAAGTGTCACCCCCTTACGCGTCACTTCCTCAAGTGACGCTATAAGTGTCGCATGAAACAGAACCCAGATTTTTACTAAGTGTCGAGACCCCAGCCAGGGGCTCTACCCCAGCTAGGGGCTCTGCCCCTTGGACCCCACCAGGGGTTGCCACCCCTGGAACCCCGCTAGCCTGGGGCGCTGCCCCCGGACCCCCGTTACCTAAAATTTATAAATACTTTTAAGTATAACACTCCAAAAATCATAACAATATTAATGAGATTATTATTACAACCAGTCACCAACGGGTCGTACACGTTTTCAAAACTCAAACTTATCAATCAAATCAAATCATTGGACATTACTAGTTGGATGAATAACTAGCATATGTTATCTTTTAAGATACCTACTTATTTTATTTAAACTTGCGCGTTATAAATGCCTGGCAGGTTACAGTCTTGGGACACCCCATTTTACTTCACCACATTTGCTTCATTGCAACTCTTCAGGCTCAGGTGAGTCTTATAGGCCCGACTTTCTACTGTTTTTACTCCCAGGGTGGGAATACATGCTCTAGCTGTTTTACACGTGAACACGAGTACAAAACTCGCTATATTCTGCATGAGCTGTTTTCTAATCACTTTTAAGTCCTCTACGATCATAGTTTTGGTAATACTTATGTAGCACGAATGTTAGTGAATGGTACCATATATGACTGACCATCCTCGTCCGGGTTAGCAAGCACTGACTGGTTAAACGGACGCATTAACTTTTATTCATACGAGTGTGGATTAGACACTCGCCTGGAGGCACCCACTATCAGGCACTTTATTGTGATCCTGACACCCACGTTAAGCGCAGACTATGACCTCATGGCAGACATATACATCATTTGATTCATTTCAAACGGTTATCATTAAATCTTGTGGTTCACACTTACATATTTATTACGCAAACCTGTGAGCTTGTGTTCTTAGGTACCCAACAACAGTAGGACCTGTTCACTCAAGATGCCCATAGCTCGATTCAGCATACACATCAAGAGATTATTTAGCATTACTACATTTTGTAACTAAGTTATGCCGATTAATCTATAAACATTGTAATTATTGGGCTTTTGAAAATATTTATACATTGTAAAACTTTATATTATCAATGTATCTGTAAAACGACGCATATAGAGTCGTTCATTATATGCCTTGTGTGTTTTGATTATTGATTAGTAGCACCCCAAAGCTTGCTTCCACTAAACAGTAAATTTGGGGGTGTTACAATATTCATGTCTCAAATGGCTTGGCCCATGAATTAAACGGTTGTAGTGTTTTCACATTACCAAATGGTTTGGCATTTACATATCACTAAAATAGTTTGTTCTAAACTATCTAATGGTTGTAATATTTTCACATTACCAAATGATTTGACATTTATATGTCACAAAAATTGATTTATCAAAAGTTTTCTTAAGGTTTGTAATGTTTTACACATTACCAAAATATTTTTATTGGCATAGGCCGTAAAGATTCAAGTGGTTGTAATATTATCTTATTACCAAAATATTTTTTGAATTTAATCCAAAGATTATGATTGTTATGATGTTCTCACATTATTCAAAAGTTTTGACATTTTCAGAAATTATTATAATATTTTTACATGACTTAAAATTTTTGACAGATTATATGTCGTTTTTAAAGTAAAACAAAAATTGTAATGATTTGGCATTATGAAGATAACTAGAATGTTTTCATGTTATCAAAATCTTCTAATAATGTTATATTACAGGATTACTGGATTATCTCAAGCAATATCCTGATATTCTCTTTGAATGTATCAAGATTTGTTTCAGGATCCTGAGATACAAGGATCCTGAGCAAAAGGTCATGAAAATGATCATGATATTTATAGGATATAATCATCATCGTTGATGGTTTTTAATATGCTTCTCAATCTGAAGTATGTTTCAGGATCCTAAGATATGGGAATCCTGAGTACGAAGTTATTTCAAGTTCTCTGTGGAAATCTCCTCAGAATCCTGGAAGTGTAAGTAAAGTAAGCATGTGATAGAGAATCCTCCTATTACCTTGAAAGACCTACATATATGATCGGAATAAGCATATATTGGGGAAATCTCTCCAATATTTTAAAAATCAGATTATCTCAAGTATATCCTAAGGGAATCTCCTCAGGATCCTATCATCAGTATAATATAAATATATATTGAGGGAATCTCCTCAATATCCTGAAGACAGAGAATATATAAATCTTATTGGTAGCCTTGGTTTCTTTGGCTTCCTTTTTCTTTGAGTATCTTGAATAACTTTTCAGGATCCTGACATTACTTAGGAATTTTACGATTGAAACTTTGTTTCAGGATCGTAGAGTATTGGAATCCTTAGAACATGATTATTTCGAATATATCTTGAGGGAATCTCCTCGGGATTCTGAGTGTATGGATGAAATAAACATATATTGGGGGAATCTTCCCAGTATCGTGAAGGAAGAAGATAAATAAGAGATGATAACACACATCAAATAAGGAGGCAACTTCCCTGCTCCCTTTCTCTCCATCGTCTTCATCCATGGTGAGTTTTGCTTACTACCAAGAACTTTTCTTTTCAGATTGTTCAAGCGAGAATCAAGAGGAGCCTCCATATGCTCTCTCTTTCTCTCTACATTCATCATCCAAGTTTGAGCCTTGCTCATCACAGAATTTCCATCTCCTCAGATGGTATCTATTCGATTCACACCAACCTTAGTGTCATTCAATACACTCTAACGGGTTATCCACGTAAATTACGAAGTGTAACGAATCAAACCACACCAATCCACACTCGGGATTAGCTTGTCCTAAATAAAAGTTCCACAAGCGGAAATTGAAATGCTCAAAAAGACTAAGTGGTCAACATAAACCACTTGAACACCACCATGGCTAACCGTATCAGGTTAACCTCATTATTGGCACAACCCAAGTATGTATAACATTGACATGAATGGGGGCATCCCTTCAATATCATGAAGATAGTTGATTTGTAGAGATTTTTGAAAAAACGCCATGATCAAGGTCATGGAAATCCTTGATGCTTTGGATAAATGAAAAAGCTATCCCAAGTGATGAGTACAGTTTGGTAGTAACATAGCTTGGTAACAGAGAATAATCAAGAAAATGGTGAAAGGAAGCTCGGGGAAACAAACCCAGAGGGTTGTATCACATGGAAATTGTTTTGGTCAAAAATTACTATAAGCAATTAAGTGATCAAATTTAGAAAAGTGAGGTTGGGTGCTTAAAATTACTCTCAAGATAATTACGTAGAAACACGATTATCTATATTAGTAAGACAATATTTCGTATGAAAAAGATAGATTAAATATGTCGATCCTTGTTGAACAAATGTCTAATATAAAAGCTCAAGAACAGATTGAGGATAATGCTATTTTGACAATGAAAATGTAAAGAGAATGCGATTGAAGCAATATGAATTATAAATAAATAAAAATGACAGAATGATGTACGAGGAAAGCCCTTGATCAAGGTTGATCGCCGGCACAAAATCTCAGGAAGGATCAAATGATCCTTTCTTTTGTTAATCTTATAAAAATGAAAGTAATTGATTACAAACTAAGAGCACAAGGATGATCGTCTATGTGATTATCTACGAAATTGACTAAGTGTTGATGAATGTGTTTGAGGGTGAATGAGAGCAAAGTATAAGTGTTTTTCAGGTGAAAAATAGTAAGTATTCGTTAAACTAATCGATCATCCATGCGTCGTTTAAATACTAAAAGCGTATAACAATATTTCTGAGATTTCAAGGATCCTCCGATGAAGGGTCAAAACTCCAAACGTCTCTTTTGACTTCATTTTACATGTGCAGCTGACTTCGTCTTCATATAATCGTATCAAGACCTTGCCATATAATCCGGATCATATCTCACATGACACGTTCTCCTTGTGACCTGCTCAATACTCGAGGAAACCAAATATGTTAAACAACACATGATCCTGAACTAATACTGGTTCAGGATCCTGAGCTATGCATAATCCAGAATAAATATAGGATCCTCACGTAACTGAATCCTTGGTCCAGTATCATGCATAATTACGTTAGATAAACATATCCCGAATAGGATCCTGCAAGACAAATAATAAGGATATTTCCAGGATCCTTAACTATATATATGATCCTGAAAACAGACTTACAAACTATCATTATCCTGAGACACGAATATAATATGCAAATACTGTCCATACCTGTGTGACGATATTGTGATGCTAATAAGGATCCTGCAAAGTTAGATAAAAATTCACCCACAATAATTGCCCCCGAAGTTATAACATTTTTCAGGATCCTTAAACATTATAACTTCCCGCCTAAAACACGTTAGGTAAGATATTTTACGTGTATCGAAAATCACGTCCGAGTATTAATCATTTCTGATAGCTATTAGACCTTCATACGAATCCTTCTCTCTCTCATCCTTCTTCTTCGCTATTTTTCATTTAAAACCATTCCATAACATCGTTCTTATAGCAAATTTTCATAGAAAACTACCCCCGATAATAATTTAGAGCAATCGTAAGAAGACTCAACGATGTCAGGTAATCATCTGTCTTTTCTGTTTATAATTTTTTGTTGGAAATAGTGTCCAATGTCATAACTAATTGGTAAGACTATTCTAAAGGTACAGCCTTTTTGTGACACCCGTCAAATTAGGACTAGTAATTAGTGCCTAATAGGTTATAATACATGTAATTAGTTCTGTGTTAGGCTAATTAATGTATCAAGTAATATATATATTGCTGAATATATACAATCATGCGATTTGATTAAATCGTACAAGTTTCAAACCGAATGTAATTCGGTTCAATTAATACGGACGTTGGTGAACAATTTTATTAAATAATATGACATTATTTAATAACTCTATTTAATCTAAAATATTATTTAGGTGATATTTCAACTCAAATTCGTATCGTTCAAACAACAATTACGCAATTAAAATAATAAACGCGTGTACAACCGAAATAAAGTTAAAGTTACAATTTATAACCCAATTATTAAGTATTTGATGAAATACTTCATATATAATTTTGAATAAATATCTGTATTTTAAAACATATATTTAAACGTATAAAATAATTATTTAATGTTTAAACGAACGTCGCACGGAGCGCGAATACACGGAGTTAAAAAGTGGAGACCCACACTCCGGTGGGCCCCCACCGAAATCAGCCAAAAGGGGAGGGGATCCCACCCCACTCCCCATTTCTATCATCACCATCATCTCTATTCTCTCTCTCTTTCTTTTTCTCTCCAACCAAACAACCACCACCACTTCATTAAAATCATAAAATTTCACCACCAAACGACCTCGGTTTTCATCGCTCATTTGGAAGAAAAGAACCACCACGCAACGATCTACACTCCTACCTTTCCGGAATCTTGATTCGCCACTTCGTAAGTTTCCGGAAAATTCTCGAAACTTATCGATTTCACTTATTTTTACATGTATATGGTTGATTTAAGCTTAAAATGTCCAAAAATGGGTTGGGTAAAAGTCTCAGGTCAAACAGAGGCCGGAAAACACCTTTTCGGCCCATTTTCCGACCAACAACGCGGTATGTCGCAGAGGCTCCAGGCCACCTGCGACATAAGCCTTTATGTCGCTAAATCAGACCTTATGTCGCATATAGCGACATAAGCCACTGTGTCGCATTAATCACGGATGTCGCATATAGCGACACAAATAGTTATGTCGCAGAAATTACCTATGTCGCATATAGCGACACAACGCCCTATGTTGCATTAAATTGCGGATGTCGCCCTTAGCGACACAAGCCATTATGTCGCATATATGATCTGCGACACAACAGACTATGTCGCACCTAGCGACACAAAGCCGTATGTCGCACGCTATGTCGCATGAAACAGAACCCAGCCAGGGGCTCTGCCCCTTGGACCCCGCCAGGGGCTGCCGCCCCTTGGACCCCGCTACCAGGGGCGCTGCCCCCGGACCCCCGTCATTAACGGACTTCGCCCTTACCCTAGGGTCACGAGTAACAGTGTTACATCTAAACTTTCACACAAAGTGCTAAACTTGTATAACATCAAACACGAATGCGACATGACTTCTAAAACACATTGGAACTTACTTTAAGTATAACACTTCAAAATCAGGAAAGTAATAATGAGATTATTTCAACAACCAATTCACCGACGGCCGTACACGTTTTCAAAACACAAGTCAAACAACCAAATCGTAGTAATTTGAATAATTCAATCAACCAAATCGTAGTAATTTGGACATTCTAAGTTGGACGAACAACTACAAGGGCAGTCTTTCGAGATGCTTACTCATGTTATAACCATTGTGTGTCTTGGACACCCTCAGGTTACAAGTCTTCGGACATCAATCCACCGCTAATCAATTCAAGTTTATTAATTTAAACACTCAAGGCTCAGGTGAGTCTCATGGCCCCTATTTTACTGCTTTTCAATCAGGGGTGTGATTACATTGCTCGTTTTATTTACATGTTGAACGCAAGTACAAATCAATCAAATACTATATGAGTTGTTTTCACTAATCAATTTAAAGCCCTCCACAACATAGTTTGGTAATATATCTGTAGCGTGAATGTTAGTATATGATATCATATAGGATTGACAATCCTCGTCCGGGTTAGCACGTACTAACTGGTCAAATGGACGTATTAGCATTTGGGAAGACGAATGTAGATTAGGCACTCGTAGGAGGTAACTCAGTTGGGTTTCCTTAATTGGACCTGACACTCAAGTTAAGCTCAGACTATCTGCTCATGGCTGTATAACTTTTATTTTGCTTAATTGCATTTTAAATTCAATTATATTATAAAATCTTGCGGTTCATACAAATATGTGTTGACATACAAACCTGTGAGCTCACCAGCGTTTCGCTGACCCATTTTAGCATGTATCACAGGTGACCAGCAGTAGGTTGGACTGCTCAATCAAGATCTATTAGCTCGAGTCAGCATGCAAACAATCAGAGATTTTAGATGCATCATTATATTTTGTATAGATTAATTATGTACTTAAATATCTCATTTTCAAACTGAGCTAATGTAAAACAATATTTTGATGTAAACTTTGGTTTTATTAATATCAATGTAAAACGACGCATGTAGTGGTCGTTCATTATATCTTTTGTGCTGTGTAAATTGATTAGTCGCGCCCCGACCCGATTCGCTTCCGCAACCCGAATTTGGGGGTGCGACACTTTTTGGGTTGCCCTCGATGAACAGTAAGAGAAACAATAAGAGAGATAATATTAAATTAGAATTAATATTGTAGTTAATTATTTAGTTTGTTAATTTATCATAGTTGATAAATTAATTAGAAGCTAAAAGTAATTAACAGAAACTATAAAGAATGTTTAGTTAGTTTATTAATCGAATATTAATTAGAAACTAAAAGGAACATTCTCGAAACAAGTTCCAACCGGCGGTTGGAAGGTTCAACCGGCAGTTGGAGGATTAGGGTTTGTAAGTCGGTGTGACGCGTGTATTACTTGGGCAGGAATCAAGTCCAACCGGCGGTTGGAAGCTCCAACCGGCGGTTGGAGGACGAATTCAGTTGTCCCACATCGGCCAAGGGATAAAACCCTGGACTCCCTCTCCCCTTATAAATAGAGGCCTAATCCATGGTTTCCAATCATCCCAGAATTGAATAGAGTTCAATTCTTTCTCTCTTTCTCATTCCTACTCCTTGTAAGAGTTTACACGACTTAGAGTCGGGACCCTAAGAGTTTGGGAATTTCTCTTGGTTCACGGGTATGACGCATTAGAGGTATTCTATTTTGGGTACTTGCCATCCAAAGCATAGAAGGTCGAGCAAGGAGTCTGTGTGAAGGTTCTGCAAGGTTGTCTGCGCGTGAGAAATTGGTTTTCTCAAAGGTTAGTATTTTCTCGTTTATCTATTTATTTTGTTATTGTTAATAGCTTTATTAAGTAACGGTCCTTTATGGTTTAGTTTCCTAGTTGCTCTAGATTAATTATTGTTTTCTGCTGCATATGTTAATCTAGTTAGGGAATAGAAAACCCAACAGTGGTATCAGAGCGTAGGCTTAATAAGGTTAGCAATACAAAATGTAGATAAAATATATTTTGGAAATAAAATTGTTTTTATTCTGTCCAAATAATTAAACTAATTATATATGTATAATAGATTTATATATGTATACAGTTAATTTATTGACTAATCAGACCTTAATATTTTAATGGTTTAAAATATATGCTCAATTTTTAAAATGTTTTAAAATAGAACCATGAACCTTAAATGTTTAAGAGAGACCTTATATATAATATGATTTATATATATGTATCATTTAAGTCTAAATACATCGTCAGTCAATTGATAAATCGACTCACCCATAGAGAACAAACTATAAGAGAGTATAAGGCGGGTCTTTCTGATTCCCTAAAGAAGTAGGTTTTTAATAAGCTTCGCGCTGACCTGCTTCTCCGCTTCTTTGTGCGTTCAATGGAGTTACCGAGGACTTTTGATAGGATGATGTCAAGATTAAAAGTAGGCTTAAAATAGTAAAACAAAATCCCGTTTTAGCTATAGAAAAATGTGAATAGTATGCTAACCAATGAGAACCGCACATTTCTCGTATGGACTGTTAATGGAGCGTGTGTGGTTAACCGGCACATTAATATGAGGACATATTGAGAGGTGATGTGGACTCGCGATTCTCGAGCGTACTCAAGCCGAGCACCACGCGGGGTTTGCATGGTTAGTTCACCATCTAGTTCATGATCCTCGGCATACCAGTCATGAATGGTAGATGAGCATAAACGAGATTAACATGCCATTGATAGGTATCAATGAGTCTCAAAGATCTAGGAGTTTCATAGAAATGAAATAGACAAAAGTATTTTGTTATATGATTACGGCGACCCTTTTCATATAACTGAAAGTATAGAACCTAGCCTTAATTAGAAAATTGGGTAATTAATTAAGGAATAGTCAGACTAACTAAAATAGTTTTATCTCAAAATATCTTGTTGAAAATGGTAATAATCCTCTTGTTCCCAATTCCGCAAATAACCTAAACTTCTCACTACTCTCAGTTCTTTAGAGGGAAAGACTTACCAGTTCAAAATGTATGGACGGGTAATGTAACCCTAGGTTCACTCTAAGGAACAAGGAGTATGTTCTTAATGAGCTGTGAAACCATAGGTACGAGAACAAGGAGTATGTTCTTGATGAGCTGTGAAACCATAGGTACGAGAACAAGGAGTATGTTCCCGACGAGAATAAGGAGTATATTCTCGATAAGTAAATTCCCACTATTGATAGTGATTCAACCCAAGAAGAGATTAAAGCTCACCGAAAATATTATGATGTTTAATACAAAGTTATGGTCAACATAATACTGTCCGGTCAGCCAGTTGTCTACAAACAGTTTGTAACCTCATGTCAAATGGTTTTTGAATGAGAAAGAGACCTGAATGAGAAAACTCCAAAACTACTGAGCAAAGGATCAAGAAGTTTGATATGCCTTTTGGCTCAACAGCTCATGTGTTGTCAATTGGTCATGATGCAAAGGAAAGGAAGAGATCTGGAAAAGCTACGAATGGAAAGTCCAATCGTAGGGCTAAGAGAAAGATTGATTCTGAAATTGCACCTGCAATGATCCAAAGGAATCAGTATCTTTTACTGCAACACAGAGGAGCACTAGAAGCGTTGCAGCCCAAAATATCTGAAGGACCTTAAAAACAGTAAGGTTGAAAGGATTCAGGTATATATAGATGATCGAACTCCACAAAACTACGACTTCTGATTCGTAGGTCTTGGATACAGGGTGTGGTACTCACATTTGCACTGTATTACAAGGCTTAAAGGAACGTAGAAGTTTCAAGCATAAAGAGCTCAAGTTAGTCATGGGAGACAAGAAAGTCATGCCCATTGGAAAGCTTGAGCTCATGCTAAAATTCGGAGTTAGGATACATTTAAATATTTGCTGTTATTCATCAGAAATGACAAGAAACATAGTTGCATTTCATGCTTGCTTAATGATAGTTATCAGTTTTCATTTGGAAATGAAAATGGTGATAAAGCGTCTACTTGCAAAGGCATATATGATAATGTTGAATAAGTCAGCAAAGGAATTGAAATGATGGTTCGTCTAAAGAGCTTGAAAATTCAAATTGTGGCAAAATGTCTAAGGCACGTAAACAAGAAAGAATATCGCCCAAACTCCAAAAGTATGGAGTGTTGGAATCATTCGACCTTAAATCGGATGATGTATGCAAATCTTGTTTATTGAGCATGATGACTAAATCACTATTCACATGGTATATGAAAGAAGTGATGGATTGTTCGACTTGGTATACATGGATGTATGTTGACCATTCCGATGCGCCATAAAAGATGGAAATAGCTACTATGTTGCTGATTACTTCAGTAGACATGGATATGTTTATCTGATTAAACATAAGTCAGACACTTTTGAAAGTTCAAAAGGTATTAGGACGTAATATAGAGAACCAAATGGGCAGAAAGATAAAGGTACTCCGATCCGATAGGGGAAGAGAAAAAACCTTAGTATCGAGTTTCTTGATCATCTTAGATAGTGTGGAATAGTTTCACAGTTGACTCCTCCTAGAACACCATAGCTGAATGGAGTAGCTGAGAGGAGGAAAAGAATCCTGTTAGACATGGTTTAATCTATGATGAGTCGGGCAACACTTCTAAAAGGCTTATGGAGTTAGGCACTAAAATAGTCTTGCATGTCTTAAAACTAATACTTACCAAGAAAGATGATGTGGAAGGGAAAAGGTTTTTCTCTTGGGCACATCCACATCTGGGGTTGTGAAGCTATCGTTAGACGAGAAACTTAACACAAATTAGAAGCCAGATGAGAAAAGGTATCTTTTCATCGGTTATTCACAGAAGTCGTTTAGATATTTATCTTACAGACCCAAGAAAAGTATGGTGTGTGTAGCTCAAAGAGGAATGTTCCTTGAGAGAGAAATAATATCTAAAGAGGACAGTGGGAGTACAATTGATCTTGAAAAGATTAAAGGATCTACCGATAAAGAACCTATGGCAAACACTGACACTCAACAAGAGGTGACACCTGTTGAACTTGATGACATATCCTTTCCCGCTCGCAGTTGTAGAGTTAGCGAACCTCCTCGGTTCTATTATGGTTTCCATAAAGAAGAACATGACAAGATTAGTGATAGTACACTAATTGAATTAGATGAGTCTGCTAACTACAAAGGAAGCGATGGCAGGCCCTAAGGCTGCTAAGTGAAAGGAAGCTGTGAAAAGTAAGATTCAATCTATGTCTGACAACCAAGTTTGGAATTTGGTTGACACTGCACTCGGTCTCAAGACAGTGAGTTGTAGGTGTATCTTCAAGAGGAAGATAGACATGGATGGGAAGTGCACACTTATAACGCTAGGATGGTAGCAAAGGGCTATACTCAAATCTTCGGGATTGATTATAAGGAAACCTTCTCACCAATAGCTGAAATAAAGACAATTAGGATATTGCTTACAATAACTGCATTTCATGGTCATGAAATTTGGCAGATGAATGTCAAAACCACTTTCCTTTAACATGAAACTGACAAAGGATGTGTTCATTGCACAACCGAAAGGTTTTGAAAATTAGCAAAGTATCCTAATAGACTGTGTAAGCTTTAGAAGGCCGTTTATAGATTTAAACAGGCTTCTTATAGCTGGAATCTCTACTTCCATAAGAAAGTCTAACAGTTTAGATTTCTAGAAGCAAAGATAAGTCCAGCATATGTGTCAAAGTCAGTGGGAGCATTGTTGTCTTCCTGGTATTATATGTAAATGATATAATACTCAAAGGAAATGTAATCCCAACATTAAAAGGTGTAAATAGATGATTGGGAGAATATTTCGTCGTGAAATATTCAGAAGATACAATATATTCATGGTACAAAGATTTACAGAGATATGTTGAAAACGTCTCAAAGGACTTAACCAGGACATGTACTTAGAATGAAATTTTTGAAAAGGTTTTAAAATGGAGAATTCTAAGAAAGGGAATCTACCCTTACATCATGGCATAAAGATTACTAAAAGATTAGTGTCCAAAGACTGCAAAAGATTGGACTAAATGAGTCGAGTTCCATAGGCTTCAGCTATAGGATCGATCATACATGCCATGAAGTATACAAGACCCGATATCTCATTTGCTTGTAGCATAGTGAGTCGATATCAGCAGAATCCTGGTAAAGGTCATAAAACAGTTGTAAAGAATATTCTTGAGTATTTGAGAAATACTATAGACAGGTTCCTAAATTATGGTAGAGAAGAGAAACTTAGAGTAATGGTTTATATTGATGTAAGATAGAGATGATAGTCGTTCACAGTCTGGTTGGGTATTCTTACTGAATGGGGGAACAATAACCTTGAAAGGTTCAAAGCAAGATACAATAACAGATGGGAATCTGAGTATATTGAAACTTGCAAGACTTAAAAGAAGTCATAAGGATGAGGAATTTCATTGATGATCTTGGAGGTGTTCCAATAGAACGAATCCTAGTGAAATGTTATGTGTTAATGTAGAGTCCAAAGCACATTGAAGTAAAATACCATTTTGTTCAAAGGAAGGTACGGGACACATGATTGTGATGGACACACGATCAGTAAACGTGCTAGGAGCATAGGTTTACGAGATAAAGTTTAAGTTGTTTGATTTTGAAACATAACAAACAATGATGGGAACTAGAATAGACTTGGTGATAAATAATGGGGATTATTTATGGGAAGGAGTTCTACCATTACTATCGCTTATCATTGTGTTTCAGTTTAGCATGTTTAGACACCACTTCCAGAGTAATCAAAATTACTCAAACCTCCTTAGTCGATCACACTATAGGAAGTATGTGGTGAATAAAGACTGTCATGGAGTGTTAGTAGATTGTCTATGGAGATTAGACATTGCATGAAGATTGCTGCAACACTCATGGGTACTTAATGGGGATTTAAGTATAGGAGAAACCCGCACTCATGGAAGTTACTTCATGGATTGAAATCATGAGTAAATCTGAGATGATAATATCTTATATTCTTAAAATGGAGATACATTTGAGTTCCTAGTTTTCAAGTCAGTTATATTTTAGCTTATTCAAACGTTGTGCGTAAATGCCAGTCATAAAGGATACGCTAGGTATGACATGATGAGTTGACTAGTGTTGTGTATGCGAAATTTATTTGTTCCTTTTGCCTGAGAGGAAAAGCGATATCACTGGGCCCTCTGATGATTAAATGTTAAATCATAAAGTGCTTGGTCAAGCCAGGACTAAATTGATTGTACAATTCAGTAGTCCATATAGTCAAATTGATCGGAAATCAGAAAACATAATCTTGAATCTGGAGATTGAGAAAAAGTCCATGTCCCAGTTTCATACGATATCTGAAACAAAGGAATATCTGATCACTTATCTAAAAGGAATATCACTGGATATGATCAGAGTTCGGCAGATGCATTGGATGGCACCTCTACTTAGGATAGAGACGGACCAATAGTAGTTGATGACTTGTCTAAGTGGGAGACTGTTGGAAATAGTGTCCAATGTCATAACTAATTGGTAAGACTATTCTAAAGGTAGAGCCTTTTTGGGTTGCCCTCGATGACCAGTAAGAGAAACAATAAGAGAGATAATATTAAATTAGAATTAATATTGTAGTTAATTAATTAGTTTGTTAATTTATCATAGTTGATAAATTAATTAGAAGCTAAAAGTAATTAACAAAAACTATAAAGAATGTTTAGTTAGTTTATTAATCGAATATTAATTAGAAACTAAAAGGAACATTCTGGAAACAAGTTCCAACCGGTGGTTGGAAGGTTCAACTGGCGGTTGGAGGATTAGGGTTTGTAAGTCGGTGTGACGCGTGTATTACTTGGGCAGGAATCAAGTCCAACCGGCGGTTGGAAGCTCCAACCGGCGGTTGGAGGACGAATTCAGTTGTCCCACATCGGCCAAGGGATAAAACCCTGGGCTCCCTCTCCCCTTATAAATAGAGGCCTAATCCATGGTTTCCAATCATCCCAGAATTGAATAGAGTTCAATTCTTTCTCTCTTTCTCATTACTACTCCTTGTAAGAGTTTACACGACTTAGAGTCGCGACCCTAGGAGTTTGGGAATTTCTCTTGGTTCACGGGTATGACGCATTAGAGGTATTCTATTTTGGGTACTTGCCATCCAAAGCATAGAAGGTCAAGCAAGGAGTCTGCGTGAAGGTTCTGCAAGGTTGTCTGCGCATGAGAAATTGGTTTTCTCAAAGGTTAGTATTTTCTCGTTTATCTATTTATTTTGTTATTGTTAATAGCTTTATTAAGTAACGGTCCTTTATGGTTAAGTTTCCTAGTTGCTCTAGATTAATTGTTATATTCTGCTGCATATGTTAATCTAGTTAGGGAATAGAAAACCCAACATTCTTCTCTTCACACTCTTAATTTCTTTCTAATCTTTCAGTGCATTTCACTTTGTCCGACATTGATTCGGAGATTCCACCCCAAAAGGAGATGATCAGGATCGGCAATTCAAGCTTCAAGCCTTTTTCAACACATTTTCTCTCTAAAAAGAGAAAGGTCGATGAATAATATGATCTTGAGACTCCTGCTTCCATTCTCTTGATGGTAAGGCCCCTTTTGTTTCAAATTTCTTTAAAATGAAAATTCTAACATCAATCCTTTCATCAGGCTGCAGATATCTTGATTGACAAATACTCGGAGAAAACGGAAACGATCGACAATCTAGTTGTTGCCCAAAAGAAAATTACTCACAAACTGGAGAAAGCCAAACAAAAAATTGAAGTCCTCAAAGCTATGGTCGCCAAAAGATCCAATCATGCGACGAAGAAGGATCAGACACAAAGAATACCTTTTTGGAAGAGGTGAAGAAAGATGCTACCATCGCCGTGTTGGAATCTAAATTCCACATGGCTACGGAAGCCGCTGAGAATGGATTGGACGCCAGCCTGTGGGACGTCAAGGGATGGAAGGATAAATTAGCAAGAATGAAAGACAATTATGCGATAAGTCCATTCTTCATTGGTTTCGGAGGATCCAAAGCTCCAAAAAGAAGTGCATACAAGGCACCTAAGATAAAGATCAGTGACGCTCTAATCAAAGGCGAAGCATCCAATTCCAAAGGCGATGAAGACATGGCGGTGGCCGATGATCCAGTTAATAGCAAAGAATCCTCGGGCGAGGATGACATTTGACGAGTCGGAACCTGATTTTAACTTTGATGCTTGTTTACTTCCTAAGGGCCGTGATTGTAATAAACAATTATTTGGGGTGAGGTTGACCAGTATGGTCAACCATGGTTGTGTTATGTGGTTCATGTTGGCCACAAGACATTTTAAATTTCCTGCATATCTTTTGAACTCTTATTCAGGATGAATAATCCTGAAATCTTTTGCTGTCAATGATATTAGGATCTTAACTATATCTTGTGTCTTCAGGATACTGAGGAGATTCCCTCAGTATATAAATATTTGCTTGATAGTTGCTTAGAAACAGGATCCTGAGGAGATTCCCTCAGGATACATCCAGGATGATGAGAAGATTCTCTCAATATCCATTCAACATCATAGGCTTTAAGGATCCTTAATCGGATCTAAGATAACTTTGAGTTTAGGATCCTAAGATTCCAGGATCCTAAAATATTTCGTAGACAATGATAAATTCCGATGAATATTTCCTGTGATGTGAAAGTATTAATAATTTGTCAAACAATTGCGAAAATAATTTATTTTTGAAAAATGTTATGATCTTAAAAAGATTTTATGATCCATAGATCAAAATTGATTTTGATAATCGTAAAAAATTAGAGCTAATAAACTCATCTATTAGACTTAACCAATATAAACTTTGATAATGTGAAAACATTATAACCATTAGATAGTTTAAGAAAACTATAATAGTGACATGTAAATGCCAAACCATTAGGTAATGTGAAAACATTACAAACCGTTTGATTCTTGGGCTAAGCCATTTGAGACATAAAAATTTCTAACCAATGGGTAATGTGAAAACATTACAAACCTTAGAGTGACGTGAAAATGACACAAACCTTAGATCGATACGTTTAGTGCATAACAGTATCGACATTCATTACCACTTGATCTATAGGCCAATGGAAATGAAGTTGTTGGGTAACAGAGGCATCGCCGATTCCCTAACCGTGGCACTATAATTAAACACCGTGCACACCCAGTGGGGTGTATAAACCCTAGAGGTGTTTATCCGTTTGGAAACCTCTAAACCTTAGAGGATCGCTGGGATCCTTTCCAGCATCCGAATCTATTAAGTATGGACCTTCCCACTTTGGTGCTAACTTTCCTTCCGCAGGATTCTTAGTATTTTGAAATACTCTCCTTAGCACCAAGTCTCCAACTTGAAACCTTCTTATCCTAACATTTTTGTTGTAAGATCTCGAAATTCTTTGTTGGTATGCCGCAATCCTGAATTTGGCATGATCCCTTATCTCATCCACAGTGTCTAGATCCTGAATTAATGCTTCTTTATTCGCTTCTAAAGTCTGTATCTAGGATCTTGTCGTTGGGATCACCATTTCTGTTGGGATCATAGCTTCGGATCTAAACACCAAAGCAAAAGGAGTTTGCTTGGTTGCCTCCTTTTCTGTGGTCCTATCAGCCCATAAAACAAAAGGTAATTTCTCTGCCCCCTCTTTTTAAGATTGTTGATTATGATCTTGTTGCTGGATTCTGCCTGTCCATTAGCTTGAGGATAGACCGGTGTGGAAGTTATCATTTTGATTCCCCAACTTTCACAAAACCTAGTAGTTCTTTTTCCAATAAATTGAGATCCTTTATCACATACTATTTCCGCTGGGATCCCAAATCTTGTGAGGATATTTCTCTTAATAAATGATATTACATCCTTTTCTTTGACTTGAACAAATGCCTCAGCTTCTATCCATTTGGAAAAATAATCTGTCATTGCAAGCATAAACACTTTTCCTCCTGGAGCAGTAGGTAGTTTTCCCACAATATCCATTCCCCATTTCATATATGGCCATGGTGAGATAATCGGATGCATCGGTTCTACTGGTTGATGATGGATGTTTCCGTGTCTTTGACAAGCATCACATTTTCCAGCAAAATCCATGGAATCCTTCTTCATAGTAGGCCAAAAGTATCATGTCCTTAAAATTTTTGAAAATAATTCTCTACCCCCAGAATGATTCCCGCAATCGCCTTCATGTATATCCTTAAGTACTGCTTTTGCTTCAGCATCCTCAAGGCATCGCAACAGTGGACCTGCAAGTGATTTTCTATACAACATACTATTTTCAATAGTAAAACAGGATACCTTTAATCTGAAGGCTTTAGGATTATTTTCATCCTTAGGAATCACATTGTGCTGTATATATTCCATGATTGGCTGCATCCATGATCCTGACTTGCCCCCAGAACTTGATGTATTCCATTTCTCTCCAGTCTGAGGATCCTCAACATCACATACCTGCTCTTCATTGTTATCCTTATCAGCGATGGCAAGTGCTGCAATATGTATAATTGGTATTTTAACATCTGGTGGGATCTTCAGACTTGATCCCAGGTTAGCTAGAGCATCCGCCTTAGTGTTATCCTCAGGTGGTACCTGTTGGATGTCGAAGATCTCGAAGCTACCTGTAAGTGCTTAACAATCTCCAAATACGCAGCTAATCTATTTACTTTTATAGTATAAGTTTCATTATAATGATTAGCAATTAACAATGAGTCAACATATGCATTCAAGTATTTTATACCAATATCCTTAGCTAATTGTAATCCTGCAATTAATACTTCATATTCTGCCTCATTATTTGTAGCTTGAAATTCACATCTTATAGCTTGAGGCATAATATCGCCTTGAGGTGATTTTAATATTATTCCAAATCCAGTTCCTCTTATATTAGAAGCACCATCAGTATACAATGTCCATTTTTCACTTATTTGATTTAGTTCTTGTATTTCTAAATCTACTTCATTTTGAAGATCACTAGTGAAATCAGCAATAAAGTCTGCTAAAGCTTGAGATTTAATTGCATTCCTAGGTTCATAAATTAGGTTATATGCACTTAACTTAACCAACCATTTATCTAGGCATCCTGACGGTTTTCTCAAAATGTTTTTAATAGGATAATTAGTTCTTACATGTATAGGATGTGTCTCAAAATAATGCCTAAGTTTAGTAGATGCCATAACCAATGCAAGTATAAGTTTTTAGAGATGAGAATACCTGGTTTCAGCATCTAATAAGCTTTTACTTACATAGTAAACAGGATGTTGTTGCCCTTCATGATCCTTCACCAGTACTGCACTTACAGCATTCCGAGAAACTGATAGATAGAGGAATAGTGGTTCACCATTCTCAGTCTTCATCAATAAGGGAGCTGATGACAGATAATTCTTTAACTCTTGAAATGCAGCTTCATGTTTTTCTTACCATTCAAATTTTGTGTTCTTCTTTAGGATATCATAGAACTCTTTGCATCTGTCTGAGGATCTTGAAATAAAACGATTCAGAGCGGCTATTCTTCCTGTGAGCCTTTGTATATCCTTAGGACTTGATGAAGATTTCAAGTCTAGGATAACTTTAATCTGCTCTGGAATAGCTTCTATTCCTCTCTTGGTCACCATATATCCCAAGAATTTTCCTGCCCCCACTTCAAAGTGGCACTTCACAGGATTAAGCTTCATATTGTATTGGTCCAGGATATCAAAAGCAGTTCGAAGATCCTGAAGATGATCCTCAGCTTTCTTGGATTTAACCACCATATCGTCAATGTAGACTTCCATGGTCTTGCCTTAGTGATCTTTGAACATCATGTTCACAAGCCTCTGGTACGTTGAACCTGCATTTTTGAGACCAAAAGGCATAGCTATATAACAATATATACCTGTAGGAGTTATGAAGGTTGTGTCCTCCTGATCTGATGGTTCCATCTGGATTTGCTGAAATCCTGATGATGCATCCATAAAGGTTAGGATCTCGTGCCCAGCTATAGCATCCACCATTGAGTCAATGTGAGGTAATGGGAAAGGATCCTTCGGGCAGGCCTTGTTAAGATTGGTGTAGTCCACGCACACTCTCCATTTCCCATTCTTCTTTTGTACTACCACTACGTTTTCCAACCATCCTGGGAATTTCACTTCCCTTATCATGCCAGCAGAGAGTAATCTCTCAACGTCTGCTTAGATAATAGCGTTCCTTTCCGGCGCAAATTTCCTTCTTTTTTGTTGGACTGGCCTGAGACTATTATCAATTCCAAGTTTATGAGTTATGATATCCTTAGATATACCTGTCATATCCTCTGGTTTTCAAGCAAAAGGCGATTTTCTTTGATTCAAGAACTTCATCAGATCCTGTTCAAGATCCTTTGATATCCCTGATCCTATAAGTATTTTCTCTTCAGGATCCTTGCAATCGAGTGGCATTTCATTGATGTCATGTTCCTTAGTATCCATAACATCTCACGCCTTATTCTTTATATCTTATGTTGATGGAGACTTGGTAGTAGACTTCATTGACGTTGTGTAACAATCTTTTGCCTCTTGCTGATCACTACTAATCTTAATCACCCTCCAAGGAGTTGGTAACTTGACACATTGATGATATGTTGACGGTACTGCTTTCATATCATGAAACCATGGTCTACCTAAGATAATGTTATAGCTTGACAAACAATCCATAACACAAATTTTTTGAATCGAGTTTACCCCTTCAATGTAGATTGGCAATTTGATATCACCAATTGTATTTTTCTCTTCTTCACTGAATCCTACTAACACAGTAGATCTGGAAGTGATTTCTGATTCTGGAATACCCATTCTCTTCAAGGTCTCCAAGCGAATGATGTTAACTGAGCTTCCTCCATCGGTCAGGATCCTTCTCACGAAATGATTAGCAACATAGAGAGTAATTACCAAACCATCATGGTGAGGATCCTGCACATCTTCTAGATCATCCTCATCAAACGTTATAACATTTTCATCTTTTTTTATGGAAGTCCTTGTTGGTTTAAATGGCTTTTCCGACTTGGATTCCCTTGCGTGCCTTTTAGATGTAGAATAGGAAGTACCACATATATCAGAGCCACCAGAAATAAAATTGATTACCTTGGCATCTGAAGGTATAACACCCTTATTTTAATTGTCAATTAAATATAATATATCGGAAGCGCAAGTCCAATTTAAACATTTATAATTCATATTATTTAGTAAATAGAAAAGTTCAACTATTTAAAATATAGTTTATCAATCTGGGTGTTATGTGACAACAAGAACAACACTGATTTATAAAATCAGATATCAGAGTGAAACTCGGTAGTCAAACACTCTTCAGTCCATTCCCTGCCCAGTCTAAATCGTCTCAAGACCTGCAAGGGTAAATAGTGGGATTAGCACAAAGCTAAGTGAGTCAACCTGTCACTATCAGTACAATTCAGCATAACAATACTGAATTATCAGCAAATATCACATAGACACTGACACAACATCACCAAGAGGATCGGTGGCCCTTGTGGCGCCCTCAGCCGCGGTGGCCCACCAAGCGACACTTATGATCACTGCAGGCCAATACAGTGATTTACCGATAACTGCTTACTACCTTTAACCAACATAAGATCCATTCACAACACATGTTCACAATTCCTATGTTGGCTAACCTGTAGCAATCACAGTCCAACAATCGTTGACCTCCATATCACCAAATGCCCGAAGGCGACTCATCACATATTACATGTAATTCATCAATCAACAATCTACAATAGTACTACGTTTACTTGTTGTAACCAAATATGTTACAACCAAATCACACTGAGAGTACAAGTCCACTCACCATTACCTCAGCCGCAAGCTCAGAAGTCTAATATTACCGAGCTTCCTCCATATCTGAGAATACAATAAATAATGAGTTAGTTCTCATTTATGATTGTATAACATACTTCGATATAAATATCGCAATAATGAACAATTATCAAATTATAACTGACATTGACAATTACATAATTATAATCACTTAAACTAATATTACTTTCATATTAGTATTCAAATTATAATGTACATTCAATTTATATGTTAGTTATATTAAACTATAATTATAAGTCTATACGTAAAACGTAAGAAACCAGCTTCTCTTTAAGCCCCATACGCGATCCACCATGGGATGCTTGGATTGCGTTTCACACTTACACCCCATACGCAATCCCAGCTAGAAGGCTGGATTACGTTTCACATATATATATATATATACCATACTGATGACACGCAAAAAGTCATGTTTTTGAGTGCCATTATCTCACCATTTTGGCCCAATTATTAATGAAAACACTTGAATATGAACTAAACATCACATTTCATCATAAGGGCTAAAATATAGACGATGTTTTAAGAATCGACAAAAACAACCTAAAAATGAGTAAAACAGAGCACAAACGATCATTGAATCTTCTGTTCACGTAATTTAGCACTTTTTGAGCTCCACAAAGAATTATGACCTCTAACTTATGTCATTTTATTCGTTAGGAAAATACGAACGCGTGGATATAAAGGACGCTCAAAACGGATAAATGACGAAGAAGTTACGCCCGAACGAAGAAACGAAGAACCGAAGGAGCAGGATACGGCTAAGCACAGCCGTATACGGCTGAGCCAGACCGTATACGGCTGGACACAGACCGTATACGGCCTGTGCTCATCCGTATACGGCCCAGTTCAGCCGTATTCACCCTATACACAGCCGTATACGGTCCAGTTCAGCCGTATACGGTCCAGCTCAGCCGTATTGTGCGTTTGGGTGATAAAAATCTGATTTTTATTCGCCTTTGCGATACGGTTGTGCGTTTGAAGGTTTGGATACGGTCTACGGATACGGTTGTGCGATCTCTATAAATACAAGCCTCATTTCATCATTTCAACACATCACCTTCACACTTCTCAACCAAGAAATACTTCAACACTTTCTCTCACTACTCTCTCTCTAGGTTTATGTTATAATTATTAGTAGATTAGTAGCTATTTAGTAGAGGGGCAATCTTGTAATATTGCTTGGCGCATACTAAGAGTTCTGCTCGTGTATACGTTCAAGTTGTATTCAGCTACGCTCTTATTACGGTTATATCTATCCTTTATCTATTTCATTATGATGATTGTTATTACTGTTGTCATACTAGATTTAGGATTGATTGCCATGATTAGCGAGTAGTGATATTGCGTGTTTGCTATGATGTAGTTAGTCGTAAATTGGTTGGAATGATGTTATAGTGCTTTGATTTACTTTCTATCTATGATTTTAAACCTATTAAACTAATCGCCTTTCAACCAGTAAACGTGATTACGACCTTAATGATGGGACGTCGTGAACCCCATCAAAGGTACTTAGTTATCTGTGTCAAACCTGAACATGGTCTGATTTGTTAAACCGTGTACACATCGCTTTCTAAATGAACGCTAAGTACATCGTCATCGAGGAAATACTGTTTTCTAATTTGAACGCAAAGTACTCCGTGGCTATGGAAATATGGTTTTCAAACTGAACACTAAGTACACTGGAGCCGTGGAAATAATGCTTTCTACTTTGAACGCAAAGTACACTGTGCCCGTGGAAATACGGTTTTCTAACTGAACGTGAATAGTACATTGTTGATAAATTAGGGATTTATTGGGACTTAAAAGTAAGGGTTGGTTTATATCATAGATGGATAATATTATGCTTAAATACAAACTTAGTTAAGTAGTATGGGTTAGCTTTTATGAAGCAATGTAAAGGTACCGTAAGACGGCTGATTACTTGGTACAGCGTCGACAACACCTCCGGTGTAGTTAACACGTGGAAGTCGAGGAAAAGCCACAGTTACTAAGCCTTGTGGAATAACGGCAACTCTGTGATCAGCAGAGCTGATACCGACTAGGTCCTTGGTTCAGCAATGGAAACACCTCCGGTGGAGTACAGTGTGGTAATCACGGAAAGAGTTGTTGTTATCAGTCTATGTGAATCACGAGTCATGACTCAACACCCAGACTCGCAAAAACCATCAATAGAAAGTAATCAAGCACACTCTATAAACTTGGTCTTAAATGTTTTATTTAGATTAGATATTATTGTGGGGTTAAGAAAGGTCGGGCATCGAGTTGGTTTGTCGCCTTATTCATGCACCCAGGGTTTCATCCCAGATAAGGGTCACTATACCTTCACCGGTTAGTGTTGTGGGCTGGATAAACTACTCCGATCAGAATCAGGATAGCCTAGTTGCCCAGTGACATACTGATCGAGAACTCTATCAGTAGGGGGCTAGTGCTCACTCCACAAAATACCTGAAATAAATAAAATACAAACCTTTAGAACACAGTCTCATTCCAACCAATAAGGCTACCGAAATCATAGCAAACACCCCTCTCTTGATTATCTGCTATTTACATTTATTTTATTCCGCTTTAGTTTAAATTTTCTGCCTAAGTATAAGAAAAACAAAAAAAACAAAACCCCAATCAAATCTTTTAAAACCCGCTAGATTGATAAGTATGCCTGTTTCGTCCAAGATCCACAATACACTGACTCAAAGAACGACCCTAGGTCATCCTTATTGCTATACACCAAATAGTAACTAGGTACACTTAGGCCCCGCACATATAAATTTTAAAACTCCACTGACGCCGCCGCTGACGGACGGTCCGACGACAGGGTGAAAACCCGACTGACCGTTGGTGGCGCGTCACATACGCAATCCCAAGCTTTATCTTGGATTGCGTTTCAACTTTTGATTCCCATACGCGATCCCAGGCTCCTCCCTGGATCGCGTTTGGGTGGTTTCTTTCACCCGCTTTCTGTAACCCGAAGTTCTAGCTATTCAAACATCAAACCCAGGTTTCTAATTCCATATAATATACTTCTAATATCAAGTAACATCATAATATAACATATAACAAGTTCTTCAAGTTTTGATTTCATGTTACATCACTTATGAACTCAAGTAAATTCAATCAAAACAAAACAAAACAAAACCAATTTCATATATAATCAAGAATACTTACAACTTGATTAAGATGTAAGATGATGATGATGATGATGATGATGATGATGATGATGATGATGATGATGATGATGATGATGATGATGATGATGATGAATCTAATTCTTGAATCGAAATCACGGAATCAAAGTTTGTTTGCAATTTTTATTTCTATTTTGGGAGAGGGAAATGGTTAAAACCATTTGGGGAAAATGGGGAATTTAAGAAACATAAGTCGGTTCTCACCCTAACCGACTCCGTATATCATTTAAAACTAGTCCCCTTCTAAACCTGTTGTCTGGAACCTAAAAACCAATTGCGATTCCAACAATTTTATTTTACCGACAACTTTATTAATTTATAACAATTAATAATTTATCTGTCACAATAGAATATTTAACTCCTATTCCAATTATTTTTCAAGTAATTTAAATCGAACTATTTCTCAACACATTAGATACTTATTTAAAATTAGGAAATAGTAAAATATTACTAGGTCCAAATTGAGGATGTTATAAGCTAGGCCCGATTTACGGATGTTACAGAAGGTGGGGATCCTGCTCTGATAGGGATCCTTCGATTATCCTGAACTTCGGCATCCTTGATCTTGACATGATCCTTCCCGTGATCCTTCACCTTTCCAAGTAAATCCTTCAAGTATCCTTTGTTAAGCAGATGGTTGATCTCTTTCCGGAGGGCTATGCAATTCTCAGTTAAATGACCAAAATCTCCATGGTATGCACACCACTTAGACTTGTCTTTCCATGCGAAGGATTTGTTACTTTTCTTTGGCTATCTTTCTTTGTCTCCAAGATCCTCCATGGCACATAGTAGACCTTTTGTATCTACAGAAAAATTATAATCAGTTAGTTTAGGATATTCTTCATCGTCCTCGTCGATAGTGTTCACACGACGATCTTCATTTCTAGCATAAGGCTTGCTTCTGTTTGATCTGGACGAGGATGAGTCTGATTTCCTGTTAGGCCTGTCATTTGTTGATGAAGTATCCACTCTTTTCCGTATCTCAGCATCTTCTTCTAATCTAATGAACCTTAGAGCCCTATTTATGACTTCATCCAGGTTCCTGCAAGGATTCATAACAAGATCCTCGTAGAATGGGGAATCTCTTTTGATCCACATCTTAAAGGCTTGTACAGCAGTTGGAATATCTAAATTAGGTATATTCAAGGAATCTCTCCCGAATCTCCCTACAAAATCTCGAAGAGACTTATTAGCTTTTTGGACAACTCTGTACAAATCAGTAGTTAGCTTTTCAAATGTTCTACTGCAAGAGAATTGATTATTAAATAAATTGACTAAATGAGCAAATGAAGTAATAGAGTAAGGGGGAACATTCAATAGCCACTTTAGTGCGGATTCTTTGAGAGTTGAGCCAAAACCCTTGCACAGGCATGCTTCTTTAAGATCAGAAGGAATTGGAATGATCTCCATCCTTTCCCTGTATTGCGCGATATGCTCCTCAGGATCCGTTGTTCCATCATACAACTTCATATTTGGAGTTTGGAATCTTTTTGGGATCTCAGCATCACAGATGGGTGATGCAAATCTTGAGATCCTATGTGCCGTTGGGGCGACCTCAGCAATTAGTTGTACAACTCCAGGAACGCTCGATATCATATCCTTCAATTTTTGTATTTCCCTCGCCATCACAGGGCTAATTCCAGGATCCTGAAAATTGTTAGTCCCAACAGTATTATTAGAAGTATAATTATTGAACATGTTACCACCGTCAGGAGTCCTATATGAGGATCCTGGATCTGATTGTTGACCCCTTGACGTAGAAATTCCTGTAGCATAGATTGGATCTGGGATCCTAGCACTCCCCTGCATGGATATGAAGTCTCCTTGATAACCCAAAGATTAGGGGGGTATCAAAGTCAAGGATCCTGCTTCGGATAGGAGTAGTGACTTGAGTAGCAGGAGCTTCACTCCTTGTCCTCAGGTTCTCCATATCCTTCTTCAGGATTTCATTGCTTCTTTCCACTCATTGAAGCTGCTCCCTCACCTGCGTAAACATAGACACAATATCTTGGTTAGAAATCATAACGGGGTCCGGATCTGATAATAATCCAACCCCTAAAGAAGTGGATCCGGCCGGCGAGATCCTTGCATAGACGCTTTGTGAACGTGATTGAAATGATGAGAGAGGTGGAGCAGGAGGAAGGGTGGCTGGCACAGACGATGATGATGGCATGGTAGATGATGTAGATCGTCCTTGGCTCGACATTTTTGACAGAAATTTTTGGAAAAAATGACTCAACAAGGATTTTAACAAAAGTTTGATTAAATAAAACACAACTAGCGCCACGGTGGGCGCCAAATTGTTTTGGTCAAAAATTACTATAAGCAATTAAGTGATCAAATTTAGAAAAGTGATGTTGGGTGCTTAAAATTACTCTCAAGATAATTACGTAGAAACACGATTATCTATATTAGTAAGCCAATATTTCATATGAAAAAGATAGATTAAATATGTCGATCCTTGTTGAACAAATGTTTAATATAAAAGCTCAAGAACAGATTGAGGATAATGCTATTTTGACAATGAAAATGTAAAGAGAATGCGATTGAAGCAATATGAATTATAAATAAATAAAAATGACACAATGATGTACGTGGAAAGCCCTTGATCAAGGTTGATCGCTGGCACAAAACCTCGGGAAGGATCAAACGATCCTTGCCTTTGTTAATCTTATAAAAATGAAAGTAATTGATTACAAACTAAGAGCACAAGGATGATCGGCTATGTGATTATCTACGAAATTGACTAAGTGTTGATGAATGTGTTTGAGGGTGAATGAGAGCAAAGTATAAGTGTTTTTCAGGTGAAAAATAGTAAGTATTCGTTAAACTAATCGATCATCCATGCCGCGTTTAAATACTAAGAGCGTATAACAATATTTCTGAGATTTCAGGGATCCTTCGATGAAGGGTGAAGACTCCAAACGTCTCTTTTGACTTCATTTTACATGTGCAGCTGACTTCGTCTTCGTATAATCGTATCAAGACCTTGCCATATAATCCGGAGCATATCTCACATGACACGTTCTCCTTGTGACCTGGTCAATACTCGAGGAAACCAAATATGTTAAATAACACAAGATCCTGAACTAATACTGGTTCAGGATCCTGAGCTATGCATAATCCAGAATAAATATAGGATCCTCATGTAACTGAATCTTTGGTCCAGTATCCTGCATAATTACGTTAGATAAACATATCCCGAATAGGATCCTGCAAGACAAATAATAAGGATATTTCCAGGATCGTTAACTATATCTGTGATCCTGAAAACAAACTTACAAACTATCATTATCCTGAGACACGAATATAATATGCAAATACTTTCCATACTTGTGTGACGATATTGTGATGCTAATAAGGATCCTGCAAAGTGAGATAAAAATTCACCCACAACAGAAATGTTTCGTTGGATCTCAACCGAGCGATATTAACATCAGATCAAACCCAGGATTCAGGTATGTTTATTGGTTATTAAAATCATTGTGGTATTTTTCGTAGAAACTTGATGAAGAACAGGTAGTCGAAGCCATTATGAAGTTTGAAGTCACACAAATAAGGTATTAAAGGGTTTATGCTTATAAAAAATTCAATCAACGTGGACATGGTTACCAATGCACGGTAATATCTTGCCTCATTTATTTAATGTTTATTTTTGGAAGTTGTGTCATCATTAGAGTCATGAAGATAACACAACTTGGGGGCAATTGTTTGGGGCCCAATTTTATAGTTAGGATACAGGATCCTGAAGTCTCTAGTTACTATTGAAAATTATATCTAGGATCATGCATATGTTCAGGATAAAGCTAAGACTAAGGATCCTGAGATTCTATGTTTATATGATACATGTAATCAAGATCTTAGATATATCCAGGATCATACTTGGATCAAGGATCCCGATTATAGATAAGTATTTAGGTATATTCAGGATCCTGAGTACTATAGAAATCTCAGAAATATTCAGGATCTCACATATGTTTAGGATCCCGGAGATGTTAAGTATCTTGGGATCAGATGTTACTAATGTTTATTTGTTAGTTTTTGTTCAGGATCTTGAATATTCAGGATCCCGGGTGATCAGGATCCAGGATTTATTCGGTATCCCGGGTGAAATGCTACTAATCTTTATTTGACCGTTGTGTATATTGACCAAGTCTATCAGGAGTTAAACATGGGTCAATCATGGCTATATTTAAGGATCAAGGCTTGGAAGAGGTCAGAAAACGTGTGGAATAACAAGTCAAGGTAGAAGACTGGAGGATCCCGAATATCTCGGGAGGATCCCTGATTTTTAGGAAACTTAGTTCTATTGTATTTACTATAAATAAGAGGCATGTGATCGATAGGAAACACTTTGGGCTCACTCATAACACTTCACACACTCACTAAACACGATAAAACACACCTGCACTTCATCTTTTTCAACCCTTTCATCACAAAAACACTTAGTTCGATCATCATTGTGCTCTTTCTTTGTAATTATCCTGCATTTACTTAATAAAATCAACAAAGGCAAGGATCGATTGATCCTTCCCGAGGTTTTATGCCGGCGATCAACCTTGATCAAGGGCTTTCCTCGTACATCCTTGTGTCGATCACATTTATTTTATATTTTTGTTGTTTAATTTGCATCCCATTGATCTTTTGATCATAAATTCTGCATTATCCTGATTTTATCTTACATTTATCATAAGTATATGTATTCATCTTACTTGTGATCACATTTTTATTATAAAAATTGTATTATCAATCTATTTCATGCATATTCATTGATCGTAATCATGTTTTTATTGCATAACTTGCATTATCCAGAAAATACTTTGCATTTTACATAAACTTTTGAAATAATCTTATTTACAAACACTTGTTTTCATTATTAATCATCTCTTTAACAAGGATCAACGTTTATATAGATATAAACCACATTTTTCATTCAAAACTATTATTTATTCATATAGATAATCGTGTTTCTACGTAATTATCTTGGAAGTAACTACAAGCACCAATACCTCACTTTTACAGATTTGATCACTTAATTGCCTAGTGTAATTTTTGACCAAAACAGAAATCATAACAGGGTCTGGATCCGATAACAATCCAACCCCCAAAAAAGTGGATCCGGCCGATGAGAGTCTTGTGTAGACACTTTGTGGGCACGGTTGAGATGATGTGAGAGGTGGAGCAGGGGGAAGAGTGGTCGGCACAGATGATGATGATGATGGCATGGTAGATGGTGCAGATCGTCCTTGGTTCGACATTTTTAACATAAATTTTTGGAAAAGATGACTCAAAAGGATTTTAACAAAAGTTTGATTAAACAAAGCACCACTTGCCCCACGGTGGGCGCCAAATTGTTTTGGTCAAAAATTACAATAAGCAATTAAGTGATCAAATTTAGAAAAGTGAGGTATAGTGCTTGAAATTACTTTCAAGATAATTACGTAGAAATACGATTATCTATATGAGTAAACAAATATTTTGAATGAAAATTATGCTTTGAATACGTTGATCCTTTTTGAATAAATGTTTTATGAAATAACTCAAAAACAAGTTGAGGATAATGCAATTTACAAGTGAATAATGTGAATCAAACAAAATAAAAGTAAAATCGACACAATGATATACGAGGAAAGCCCTTGATCAAGGTTGATCTCCGGCACAAAACCTAGGGAAGGATCAAATGATCCTTGCCTTTGTTAATCTTATTAGAATGAAAGTAATGAATTACAAACTAAGAGCGCAAGGATGATCAGCTAAGTGATTATATGTGTGAATCTAACTATGTGTTGATGAAAATGGATATGAACGAGAGCTAGAACAGAGTGTTTATGTATTTTTGCAGGTGATAATAGTGAGTATGCGTTAACCCAATCGATCACCCATGCTTCAATTATATACTAAGAGCATATAACAACTATTCCGAGAATTTCGGGATCCTCCGATGAAAGGTGAAGACTTCCAACGTTCCCCTTGACTTTGTTTAACACGTGCAATGGACTTCGTCTTCGTTGAATCATATCAAAGCCTCGCCATGTAATCTGGAGCATATCTCATTAGCGCGTTCCATCCTTGACCTGGTCAATACTTAAGAAAAACAAATACGTTATACAACGCATGATCCTGAACTAGTGTAGGTCCAGGATCCCGAGCTATGCACATTTCGGAATAAACATAGGATCCTTACTTAATTATCTCACTTATCCTTTATCCTGCATAACTATGTTAAACAAATATATCCTGAATAGGATCCTGCAAGATTAATAATAAAGATATTTCCAGAATCCTTAACTAAAACTGTGATCCTGAAAGCAGACTTACAAGCTATTATTATCCTGCTATATGAATATAAAATGTAAATGCTTTCCATACCTGTGTGATGAGATTATGATGCTAATAAGGATCTTGCAATGTTGGATAAAAATCTACCTACAACAGTGGCCTTTTGGCACTAGTTGTTATTGAGGTCAACAACTTGGTTGTGCTAGTTGGTTATTGTGTGAATTACACATGGTCTTGATTCATTCATTGTGTGTAGAACCTGTATTTGAGTATAATAACCGTTAGCTATCGGTCTATTCTGTATTGGCCTTACAGATTATTGGGTAACTGTTCTTTGAGATCCACCGCGGCAGTAGGGTTTCTCAAGAGCCACCGATCCTCATTGTTGAAAAGTTGTATTGTGTAATGTGTGTTTACGGTTGTTTGATGTAAACAAGTAGTTATGCTAAGTTGAATTGTGTGTGACTTATCCATTCACTTAGCTTTATGCTAATCCCTTAATTTACTTCCTGCAGGTTATGTTAAATATGTGGGTAGTCAGGAAGTGGATGATTTAGCGGGAATGTTTGACAGTGCCAACAACTCTGATATAGTTTTGTAATAAACTAAAGATGATTATCATTATATAACACATCGTCTACGGTTTGTGGTTTTGAATACATTCTGAACTGTGACGTGTCTGTTTTAACACAGTTAAGTAGTTAAACTGTTGTGTATTAAAATTTGAAAAAGATTATGTACATTTCAGAATGTATAGTAATAAATTATGTTTTAATATACACTTCCGATCTAAATTATATTATAATGATGTATAAAATGAGGGGTGTTATAGACGACACGTTAAAAAAGTACTCTAAAAAGGTATCAAACATACAAAATGCAGTAAAAAATATAGTAATTTGATTTTTGTGAATAACACTTTGATTTTTTATCTTTTCGATATATTTTTTTGGATAAACTTTCAGACAGGTCTGAAAAAATTTTAAAATTGCAAACTAGTCCCAAGTGGCAAAAAGGGGGGATTACGGGAATACGTGTCACTTTTTGGTTGTTCATAAAGTGACTTTTTCTTCCCTCATAAAGGGGCTGCTCATCTGAATCCCACCTTGAGAATTAATCAATTTAGACGATATTGCGACATGATTCTTATAATCTAAAAAGACCATCAGAAAAATTAATAAAGGATTGGACTAATGGATTAAATTTAGTTGACGGGTAGATGGATACTATCATACATACACATATACTTAACCATAAAAATAAAATGGACCCCTATCTAAACATGGGCCTTGTTCGCTCGCCCATCTTGAATTCCCATAAGGTCGGGTCTCCCATTATACCATAAAGGCATAAAGTATTAAAGTGTTATTGAAGACTATTCCTCTACATGATATAAGTATGTTGATATTCATATATTCGCATATTTAAAAAATCTAATGTATTTTAAAGGGTTTTTTGTAAAATTTATTATATCAAATTAAATGCATAGATCTATCGTGTCGAGCTAAATTTGGCTTCCAACCATGTAGTGAAACCACATTCGACGAAATATTACAATCCAAACATTATTGATTAACCAACAAACATAGATATTACACATATACATTTGTCAAAACCTATGTTTGATTATAACTATAACAAGTTGTGCTTCATTAATGACAATGATTCCACGTTCTTGTGACTGATTTTCTTATGTTACGTAATATATATTTGTTGTTACCAATATTTATTTGGTTTCGTTTCATATTAGGAAATATTATAGCATATGAGTGGTCTCGTTCTCATTGCCGGTTCCGGATTGAGAACGTCATCGGACAGTGTTCCGTCATTTCACCACAACGTTCCTAATGGCGTTTCCTGCATCGTTCCCGATCAACGTTAAACCCGGGAGGCTGCGTTATTCATCGTTTTCCCTTTTCATTTGCTTGTTTTCGTTTTGTTTTGAAAATAAAAGATGCAGAGTGCGTGATGTGTGTTGTGGTGTAAGATGTGTGTTAGTGTTGTGTGTCTTGGTGTGCCGTTGTGTACCACGAAGAAAACCAAACAATCAATATTCACATTTCTAAATTTTAATTGGAGCATTAAAATTGTATTATTAATTAATTTTTTTGTTAAATATTTTATATACCTTTTTTTATCTGAATTTTAATTAAATTATTATGTTACTTATATATTTCAAGTTATTTACACAGTTAAATTTCTAAAAGAAAGAAAAAAACAATTCATAACACTATAAAAATATAGTATCATCCACTATCTTACTTTTTCAGTCAACAATGTTTTGAAAGAACAATTTTAAATTTACCGTTAACCACCACCTAAAACTACCGTAAACCACCACCCAAAATATCTTTGGATATGATTGATAATTTGTGTTAATTTTATATTTCAATTTTTTTTTGTTGTCATTTATTATTCCCATATAAATCAGTTTTTCAACACTTATGTACGGTGTACATATTTTTTTTCTGCAATATATCTTTAATTTTAATCCCGATATTTTTAATGTAATATTTTTAATAAGTACTTGAATAGATGGAGTGGTTGATTGTTGCACATTTGAATCAGCTCACACGTATTCGAATCTCATCAACAACAATTTGTTTTCTTCCAAAATTTCCCCAGGAATAATTGGTGGGGCTTACCTTAATCTTTCAAGCTTATTTAACTTTTCACCATTTAATTTATTTTCTTTTTTCAAAAAGCTTATTACTGATACGTTTTTATATTTTTATGGAGTATATTTTCATTGAAATTCTTTTACTACAAAAGAATTGTTTTATAATTGATTATACGTTTCAAATTTTAAGCTTAATATAACTTTTGATATACTTGATCCTTCTAGGAATGGTTAGTTATACATGTGTTTCTTCTATATATAAACTAATTATCAAAAATATTTTTTACTATAACATATGATTATGATGTTAAAGTAACATATATATTGTTATGATTTTAAAACAAATTAACACGTTTAAAAAATGATTCAAACTAGTTTTGTAATGCCCGTGCTTCGCGACGGGGTAAAACAAACATTTAGATTATATTTTTATATATTATTTTGATTTACAAATTATTCAATTATAAGTGATCTTATCCTCATATATAAATAAGAAAAGTATGTGCGATAATTTTATATATATATATATATAAATATATATATATATATAGACTACGAGTGTAATAGAAGCATTCCCTCACGCTTGGCGCCAATGAGGCTATTCCGGTAATACTTCCAAAATTCATTTTCTCTTCGGAAAAATCCCTTTTGAAGTACTATTTCTGCATCTCCCTGACCAAACAAATAAAAATTTACAGGGGGCAAATTCTATATATATATATATATATATATATATATATATATATATATATATATTTGCATATTATGATTATCAAACATTAAACCAATAAAGTAAGCTATAAATTTAGAATAACTAAACACTTGTAATATATAACTTTTTAAAAAATATAAAAAAAGAAGGGTAGAGATTTAAAGAATAAACTAATTCTACCAAAACTATTATAGACATAAAGGTTGATAATTTTAAGGCATACAAAAAATCTCCACAAGAAAGGAAGGAGAAAAAAGTCCCAAAGAGTGTATATTCACTATTCAGAGGAAAAAACCCGAAAATAAATAAAAATGTTAGGATATGAACTTTAGTATAATTGATAAGCTTTAAAGATCCACCGTTTCACATACGTTGATTCATGTGCAACGTCTTGCACTAATATTATTGTGTGTATATATACAATTCTATATAATTAAGTATAAAATGTTACAATTTATAATATTTGACTAATTATTATATACATATATAAGTATAATGCTCGTTGTTATTGCGTTGCAGTGAGCTTTTCATATAATAATATTCATCATTGATTCAAATATAATTTTGTTTTGCTAGTATAGTGCTATCTTTGTAAAAATACACATTTCAAGGTATAGAAATGATATCTTTATATGTAAATTTTATTATTACTTTATTTGGAAAGTTATAAACTTTTAATAAGAATAATAAAAACAAAAGTAATGCATTTATACATATTGTAATCAAAGTAACATAAATAATAATAGCTCTCATATATAAGTTTAGGAAAATGCTTCTAATAAAACAAAACATATAATAAAAAAATGAAAGTAAGTCTTGATCCTTGATGCTCAACTTCAAATACATAACATTTTGACTAACTAAGCTGTTGTGTTTAGATAAAGTAGTTTTCCCTATGATATTTTTTATTTAGATATTTAAACATTATTTAATCATAAAAAGATATTAGACTTAGAGGTCCAAAATTGATATCAAAGGATAATAATATAAATAGTAGCACGGACATTATCATTTTTAGTTGTAATTTGCATATATGAATAGTATAAGAAAGTACTTCAATTTTAAAAAAAAAACTTCTGCTATTTGTTCAAAAAAACAAGGAATTTTATATTCAACAGTAGCAAACATTAGATAGTAGTAGTCCAGTACACCCATTAGGACATTAAAACCTAATTTTAATTTGGGGATCAAAATATATGTATTTTCAACGAAATTGAGCAATGAAATTGAACAAGCTGTTGAAAAGTAAATTAGCATCAGGAGTATCCATTTGTAGAAACAGAAACTTGAGCTCATTAGCAGCAGCAGCAGCAGGAATTCCGAAAGAAAAGGCGGATTGTGTCGTAATCGGGGCTGGCGTTGTAGGAATAGCTGTAGCTCGAGAATTATGCTTGAAATCGGGAAGAAATGTTTTGGTGATTGAATCCGGTTCAACTTTTGGAACTGGTATCAGTTCTCGTAATAGTCAAGTTATTCATGCCGGAATTTATTATCCTCCTAATTCTCTCAAGGTATTTTTCTTCTTCTTTATATGTATGTTATTAGTAGTAGTAGTTTTTGATTAATTAGGTTATTATTAGTTGATGTTGTATGATTTGATTTACTAGTTTTTAAGAGGGGTGAGAATTGTGAGTGATGTGGAATTGATTGCTGTTATGACTTCAAATTCTAGTATTCAGTTTGGTGATGAGAATGACTTTATTGTGTGCGGAATAAAATGTCGGCTACTAAAGGCGTATGAACTATGAAGTAACATTTAAACTGTAAAATGGTTTTTCAAATGAAATAGTGGACGGTTATGGATTGTTTAGGGGAAAGGGATATATTACAATATATGTGTAAAAACCGAACAGATTCAACTGGTTTGAGATACTTTATCGAACGGAACAAATCATTGATGTATAGAAACCGAACTGAAGCGAGTTGAAGTGTCTAGTTGGATTTCATTGGATTGGTCTTCACTTGTGGCAGTTCGGATTCCCTAGGCCCTAGTAGGTTTATCGAGTGTTCGAGTCTCGTAGTTTTGAATACAATTGGCAAATTTCAATAGGGGCATTTTTTGGATTGAATCTAATTGCCTTAATTGTATGGTGACTATGGTTAGTTGGTGAACTTTACTCAAATTCTGACAAAGTAAAATAATATTGCAAGTAACCTGCGATATCATAAGATGCAGGTTTTTCCAACTGTGTTTTGAACACAAGGAGTGAAATCACATGAAAATTGCTTGGACTTTTGATCCATTAAAATGCACCGATTATCATTTTCGAATGTTGTATCTACTGTAACATGCTTGGGTTAGTTTTGACTTAAAAAAATCACCAGTTTGCCTGTTGTTTTTTAGCACATGTCATTGATGAGACTAATTTAAGCCAACTATCCTACTGTAGAGCCGCAAATTTTTGTCTTGTATCATTTTATTTGAAGAAGTTTGGGAATGAAATATCAACTTTCAATTTTTTCAAAAACTGCAGAAACGACCCTAGGCTTTCAAAAACTGTACACATGCCCAGAATATTTGACATTATTATATATAGGAATTATTATTGCACAAGTTCTGAAATATTCAGATTTACAGGTCAACCCAATGTTAGAAATATCGCAAAATGGTCAGACCTTAGTGATCTTAGTCATGTTCTTGATAGTTGTGACAGCCATGGTTTGAGATGATGACTACTGTGACATGATATATTATTATAAGAATATTGCAAAATACGTCTTTATGTATAGTAATACTTACAATAAAGATAAATTACATTACAAAATTCACCCTAATGACAATAACAATACATGATAAAGGGAAATTCGAAGAATTCTCCTAGTTATTGTCGAATTAGTTTTGACGATTTACTATATATAGTCATATAATGATCATCTTCATCCAACAAAGCCTTAACGGTTCCAATATATTTTGCAGGCTCGTTTCTGTGTTAGAGGAAGAAGGTTACTGTATGAGTACTGTAATGAACATGGGATCCCTCATAAGCAGATTGGGAAGCTCATTGTAGCATCTAGGTATGAAGAGGTTCCAAAGTTGAATTATTTGTTGAATCGTGGGAATGAAAATGGAGTTGAAGGACTGCAAATGATTGAGGGCTCTGAAGCAAATGCATTGGAGCCTGAGCTACGATGTATTAGAGCTTTATGGTCACCAACTTCGGGAATAATTGACTCGCACTCCTTAATGCTCTCGCAAATTGTACGTCTATTAATGTTCTCTGTTTGGTTGATAAGAAACATATTCACGAATTGATAAGCAACTGTAATTCAACTACTCCGTATAAGACAGCTATTTCATGTGTATGATGTTAGACGTGGTAAGATGAGTGGGTTGTGGGTAGCTGGTCAAATTGATTTTGGTTTGAAATGGGCCTTCTTTTTATGTATTGGTCGGGTTGGGTTTACCTGCTGTGCTGACACTTCTTTGTCCCATCTAATTTTATATAGTTATGGTTTAAAAATAGGCGTTCAGCTACTTTTAACCCGTTGAGATATAACGCAACCCAAATAAACCCATTCATAAGTAAACATAACGAAATTGCCACCTTTATCCAAGGTCTACATCTTTTCAACATTTACAGCGAGATAGTTTCATTGTAAGATATAATTTTCATGTTCAGAGTTGATATATATTTGACAGGTATGTTACCAAATGTGAGTTTAGGGTGAAGCTGAAAGTCACAGAGCAACCTTTTGTTACAACAATACTGTGGTTGGTGCTCATATGGAAGGAAATCAAATTTATCTTCACATTTCTGAAACCAAGTCCCAAAAGAAGTCTCCTGATATTCTACTTCTCCCTAAGCTTGTGGTGAATGCTGCAGGGTTGAGTTCTGCAGCTCTTGCTAGGTGTTTTAGTGGCATAAATCGTGGAGTGATTCCTTGTTCTTATTATGCTCGTGGATGTTACTTTTCATTATCAAATACTACAGGTCCTCCATTCAAACGCTTAATTTATCCAATACCAGAGGATGGTGGTCTTGGGGTGCATGTTACTTTGGACCTAGATGGACAAGTTAAATTTGGTCCTGATGTTGAATGGTTGAATGATATAGATGATGTCGTAAGCATACACAACAGGTGAGTTAACTCCATATTTTATGTCTTCAAACCTTATATACATTGAAACTTAGTTTTTTTGTTTGTTAAAACATAGAAATGAACTTGGTTTAGAGCTTTCCTAAGATTTCTTAAATATAATTACAAAAATTTGATATGACTGGTAAAATATTACCAATTACCCAAGAGCGTAACCTTAAATAATCCAAGTGGAGTCTTTATTCACAAATGGAGGTGGTAAAATGGGCTGTATGGATGGCGGGTCAGAACATGCAAACACTTCTGTTTTTGTCTTTCCCTCTATAAATCTTTCTAAATTAAATAAACTGTTATATACAAACTCTATTATACGTGAAATAATCTACAGTAATATTTGTTACTTTTGATAAATTAATTTAGGAAATTATAGGCATTTTGGATACACTTTGAACGACTAATAATGTGTTTGACCCACTCAACTGGTTTTCATTTCTGTTATTTAGCTCGTTAGATAAACATTACGGAGTATCGCCCAAATCGACTTGTTTACTTGTAAATGGGCCAAAAATGCCTTATCCAGATTCATAAGCCTATGGAATGATATATATGTATTCTATCAGCATGGATACCTGTTTTAATGACCAATAGAAAAAAAAAAACTCTGAGTACACTCTTTGTTTGTTGAATCCAGGTTTGACTATACGGTATCTGCAGATCGGGCTAAAAGGTTTTATCCAGAAATCAGAAAGTACTACCCTTCTTTAAAGGATGGTTCTTTGCAGCCTGGTTATGCTGGTATTAGACCAAAACTGTCTGGTCCAGGAGAGGGTTTTGTTGATTTTATTATCCAGGTTTTATTATTAAGCTTTTTCACGTGCTCTTTTGATTGCCAAACGACTGATGTTCTAAATTCATAATTGATATACATGTAACAGATGTAATGTCAATAATCCAATTTTGTTCTACAGTGTGGTCAAAGGTTTAGTTAGATAATTTATATTACTTTTATGCTAAATAGAAGTAGTCTGTAACATCTGTTTGACCTCAAAAGTCAATATATATCTTTCAATTTTTAGGAATAAGTAAATTTTAGCACACATCAATTCTTCTATAGATAGTCGTGAGGTTCATATAATTGATTTTGTAAGCTCCTTTGGTCTCTGGTTTTCAGAGGTGTCTAATGTGGTTGAGTAAGGGGTAAGTTTTAGTACGGTAAAAGCAGGTCTCGTTGGGCTGAACATCATACAACGATCACAAAAACTCTATGTTACCATTATAATCTAACCTTTTGAATTTGTTCAATATGTAAAAGCAATTTAGGAAGTTGACATGCATTTTAGGTGTGAGCATGAGTCGTTCAACCTGCTCAACTCATTTGACATGCTCCCTTTTAGCTACATCTTTTAGATAGTCCATTTGACCCCGTCAAAGATATTATCTGGCCCAATGTAACCCATTGTATGATTTGTATCTAATGTTACATCTACTATTTCATATCGCAGGGTGAGGAGTCTCATGGCATGCCTGGTCTTATAAACCTCTTTGGGATTGAATCTCCTGGTCTAACATCAAGTATGGCAATTGCGGAGCATGTTGCCAAGCTTTCAAGATTCTAAGTAATTACCATGTTTATGTCGATCCTTTGTTTACTTAGCTGTTAACTTTTTATCTAGATTTATTTAATCTCTGTTTCATTTTGTGCAGTCATCCCATTTGGATCAGCAGTCAACATCATATGGGTATCTTTCGTATTAATTCACTATCTGGCGCAATAATTGTATTCAATATGGTGCTTAAATATGTTCTTATTGTGCCAACATATAAAGATCCCATTTGGTGTTATTACAGTATGTTTTATTCTGAGATTTGTAGTGTTAGTCTTCAAACTGCAATCAAGCTAATAGTACTGTTTATAACATATGGGTGATGATCCGTACACCATCAAAAATTCACCGTACACCACTACTTGTACTTTACAGTCTCGTAGTGTACAACGCCATAAAGCACCGTTAGTGGTGTATGAAGAATTTTTGGTGGTGTACAAATCACTCCCATAACATATGCAAGGATTTCAGAGTTTAAATTCATTATTCGTATTAAAAGCAATCATTTCTTACATTTTAACGCGCCTAAACATGTAAAACGTAACATGCAAATACACTATTATGGTTGACGTTGATCCCTGTTTTAACTCTCAAAAGTATGAAGACTGCCAACAATGTTCTTCTACTCATTTATAACCAAAGATGATCCCATATACCTGAATCAATTAACTCACCTGGTCACATTGAATTAAAAACAAGGATGATACAAGTCTTCAAAGAGAACATAAGCAAAGGATTAGTACTTGAAAATATAACTTGACATTGTATATTCAACTGATTGGCTTGGTACATTGTATATAAGAAACTTTTTATTCTATTTGGGTGTAGCACCATATAAATTAGATGACACAAATAAAGTAGGGATTAACGCGTGGAAATGTACTCAACTTTCACCCAAACTCTATAGTGTGTATCCAACTTCATTTTGGTCTATTGTATGTATCCAACTTTCAATTATGGTCTATTGTGTGTATTCAACAGACATGTCATCCGTGTAATGTGCCACGTGGCATCCATACAAGATGCTGCATCATCAAAAGTATTGCACGATACACACAATAGAGCATAAATGATAGTTGGATGCACAAAATAGACCATAATGAAGTTGGATACACGTTACAGAGTTTGAGCTAAAGTTAAGTGCATTTCTACGCATTAATCTCAATAAAGTAGAATCATAATTTAAATACAATGTATCAAAATAGCAAGTTTAATACATAGATGTAAGCCTAAAATGGTTGAGTATACATTACGAATGTTATAGTTATTACACATTGAAGCACTTCATCTCTAGTAGAGAAATGAATTATCTAACTCAAAGTACGAAAGACTCGGATAATAAATAAACATATATACAGTTAAATTTGTTGTATAATTATATGAAATTAAAACAAACTATGGAATATATGAATATTGTAACATCATGTAATTGAACATGAATGCATGAATACACACTTTCAGGTGAGGATTCCAAGACTTAGTGCATGCTGCCCAAATATATTAAGATTTAAATTGTTATTACCAAGTGTTAATTATCTCCACTTGACACCTGTAAATAGAATAGAAGAAACACCTTAGTGTTTATTGTTATAAAACACACGTAAAAACAACACCTTAATCAGTATTTAGAAGACACAAAACTCAAAGAGCATTTATATATACAAAACACCAAGCAGTGGGAAACAAGACACAAAACCCACCGCGCACTAAACATCATGGTCAATGTTTTTTTCCAAGACAAAAGAATAAGGTTATAACTTATAAACGGTGTTTGTGTTAATGGACTAAACCCCAATGCACGGGCATCATCACTGACCGCCGGAAAATCACCGTGTACGGCGGAAGAGATGAAAGAGGACGATGATTTTTATCAGAAACTCAACAAGCTCAATGAATCATCTGGTCTTAGCTTACTGTGAGTCAACCTTTGACTTTCTTGTTTCAAATAGTTTAATTTGATATTAAAAGTTTCACAAGTCTATTAAATATATATAAATGCGACCCACAAAGTTGGTAGTAATTGGAAAAGGATAAACATATGTTTTTGAGCTAGCTAACAATGGTTTGACTGTTTGAGATAGAAGCAAATCAGTGTCAGTGAACAACTTGGTATTTAACTATTTATCTAACTGTGACATGTGACATGCAGATTTAATTTTCGTCGCACGAGCGTTGACTTGAAAGAATTTTACGAATTCGTGACTGAAAGAGGCGGGTATCATCAGGTAGTTAGTATTTATAAATGGGATTAATACGTGGAAATGCACTTAACTTTAGCTCAAACTCTATAACGTGTATCCAACTTCATTATGGTCTATTTTGTGCATCCAACTATCATTTATGCTCTATTGTGTGTATCGTGCAATACTTTTGATGATGCGACATCTTGTATGGATGCCACATGGCACATTACACGGATGACACGTCTGTTGAATACACACAATAGATCATAACTGAAAGTTGGATACATACAATAGACCAAAATGAAGTTGGATACACACTATAGAGTTTATAGAGTTTGGGTGAAAGTTGAGTACATTTCCATGCGTCAATTCCTTTATAAATCTAAATATATGTAGATATAAAACAATCGTAGATAATGAGCAATATAATGACTAAAAGTTGAAAATCCACATAAGCATAAATTACCATTTGGCTGTGGATCCAGCTATTTACCTTCTATTGCACTCCCATTGTGGATGCTCTGCCAATGTTTATAGACATCTGTGATTGTACATGGTATGTGGGATAGATTGTACATGGTATGTGGGATAGGTTGTAGATTTGATTTTCTATAAAGAAAAAAATAATAATGAAACATGCATTTTGGGTGGTTTTAACGTTTTGTATATTTTGTTATCTCTCGGTTACGACCTGAAATATGAATCGTCGTATCTATAAACCGCAAAAGAGAATACACTAGAGTTTGCAAGATGACCCATCATTTGGACTACTTAAGAGTCCAACATCAGAATGCGTTGTCACAAAAACGATGTTTTGTTTGTAAACAGAGACAAAATATGATGGCTTAAAAGCGTATTCAGTTATGGAAAGCAGTTATTCATATTGCTGATCTCTTACATCAGCTTTTATCTGAGTGCCATATAGGTCACAAAAGATGGAATTTGGGAAGATATTGCATCCAGTTTGAATCAGAAAAACCAAGTCCCTTTGACACCAAGTCAACTTCAGAAGCTCTATGCCACCATTCTTTACTCTTTCGAACAAGCGTATCACTATCGACGTCCCGAAAAACATAGCAAAACTCCATATGTTCCACTAGGTAATTTGCTCAAGAGCACCGGCCATTCTTGTTATATACTTCTAATCTACTTTTATTATTATTGTTTTGAATGTAGAATCCTGGGATTTAACCAACTTTACAGGGAAGAGGAAGCATGATGACAGATGTTACGTGGCAAATGACCAATTTAGCACCAGAGAAACACCGTCTAAAAAGATTGAGTACGATAATGGTTCCCCAAAACCATCTTCAGGTTTGTCTCTTATCTAGTTTAGTTCTTTTACTAATAACTACTGATGTTGCAAATATGAATGGGTTGTGTCATAGATATTAAAACATTCCATTTTGGTTGACTTTTGAGTCGTTCAGGATAAAACATAGACCAAAGTAGCCCATATGGGTTGATATATGATATTAATCTTTGATGACTTAAATCCTTAAAAAAACAAATAAAATTAAAGACACCATGGTTAGAAAAATCTTCTTCAGCTTTTGAAGATAGAGGTGAGTGAATACGGGCATATGTATGTACGTATGATGTTATTTTTCAAGCAGTGTGTATGGTAGAAGAAAAGAAACCGGCTATAGAGACACCTGATAAAGTCAAAGAAGTGAGGAAAAACCCGCGTGTGCCACGTGGGTCAAGAAACTGCTATCAGATGTTTAGAAAGATAGAAGGTGATAGGATAAGAAGTATTTATGGAGATTCTGTGGACATCCGTGACATGGTTGCTAGAGCCTGGAGAAATCTCTCTGATGATGATAAACGGGTACAGCCTACAGTTCTTGCTTTACCATCCCCTCATTCCAAAATAAAACTGGTAAGACTTTTGTATGAGAAAACTAGCGGTGGTAAAATGGGCGGGTACGTGGGCTGAGATGGATATACTTGATTCATTTGAGAAGTATTAGTGCTAGTCAAAACGGGTAATATTTGTAGCAAGTTTGGATGGGTTGGACACATAGGGTTGTGCCGACTCTCAACACCCTTTTGCCATATATTTACTTTTTTTTTTTATTTGTGAAGTATTGTTACAATAGTTTTGTAACAATAAGTTGATTTTAGGAGGTTAACTGAATATTTGGATTTCACCCGTCTAGTCCAATTCCTTTTTGGTTAAAGTTTTTCCCTTCCCCCGTTTGGTCTGTTAGGGGTAAAATACAACTCAGATTAACCAATTCACAAGTAACTGAGTTTAAATTGCCACATTTAGGGGAAATAAGTACTTCTATCAAGTGTTTCATATAATAAATGTTGCGGCTTTCATGGTATAGAAGCGTTATACAGAGAATTTCTATCTCGTTGTCATTAGTAACCCCTCTTTTATATACTTAAAGCCATATATCGAGGCAAGTAAGAAGGACAAGGAGCGGTTCACAAGAGAGATGGCTGCATATGAGGAACACATGAGTAAAAAGCATAACCAACCTCAGACACCAGCTAAAAAGGTCATAAATTTTTCAGCCCCGACATTCATCAACTTCGGAACACCTCCACTAGAAATAGCTAGTGGGTCCCACACGACTTCTAGGCACTACTCTGTAAGCGAGAAAGTTGTAAATTTTGGTCAGTCGAGTTTTATGCAAAGTGATGGTGATTACCATGTAGCCTTACAGCCTGATGATAGTCACGAAATAGAACGAGTATCAAATGAGTCGTTGGTTGAAAAGGCTGTTGGGTTGATGAAAAATGCACGGCCAAATGATCCGATTTTTCAGATCAATTGGGATGCTTATGGTGTCTAAGTGGTAGGGTAAGAGTGTCATCTGACTGTGGTTTAACATATGTGCATGTGCAAACATGACTTGATATGTATATATTTGTAGATGTTTAGTGTTTATGTTGTGATGTTAATGTAAATTGCGTGTTTCTTGACTTAGTTGACGTGGCGCTTTATCCTTGTGCATGTTGAGCTGCTTATTACAATCGCAGCCTAGAGAAGATAAAATGGGTGGGCTGGGTATTTGGGTATAATAGCTTCTATTCCCTCCGTCCCAAAATTATTCTCCATCAACAAAAAGCACACAATTTAATAAAAGTGGGACCACAATACTTTTCAACCACACAAATAGAATCTGCACCCACTATAGCCTCTTCCTATTGGTTGAAATGAGAAGTGGACTTTGGGACGTCTAAAAAAGGAAAGATGGACTATAATTTTGGGACGGAGGTATGAGTGATTCAAGTTCAAACTAATCGAAACCAAATTAATTTCATGAAAATTATTTTGATCACAAATAGTTGTCACCTTAATAGTTTCTTTCATGCATCTCTCTCCTTAACTATGAAGTGGTATTTGAGGGGTTAAAGGACTGGATTTCTACTTTTATTAACTATAAGCTTTGTTTGACAACACAATGAAAATAAAGCTTCTTGAGAAAAGAAGCCCATGCAAATCCTTAAATACGAAGTTGTTGTTTGAAGTAGATTCAGAATAGACCTTACATACGAAGTTGTTGTTTGAAGTAGATTCAGAATAGAAGTTCATGTGTGTAGCCGATTGTTGCCAAACACATTAGTTGTTGTTGATTTACAGCAATTGACTTTAAATGTTGACCATGTTACACATGCACCAAGTCTGGTAAAAACTGTAGATTACTCATTATCATGAGTTTTATTAAACTTTACTTACTAAATTATAAATAAATAGAAGGGTCCCTATAAAGATTAGAGAAGTGATTCAAGTGAAGTTTGTATGGAATATGGAGGAGGAAAAGGCCAAAAACCAGTTTTGATGATGCCGAACACAACAGAACCCTGACACCCACATGACCCTCCCCCTTTTGACCGGTCCAACTTTGACCACATGACCCTCCCTTTTCACTACCAGTACCACCATCACCATCCCTTGTTGTAACATTGAGTTTATTTTTTATTTTATTATAATTTTCTGTTCCTAGTATAATAAACTAATAATTGAGTGTTCATATTTATCATTAAATAGTTAACTGAAGTAACTAAAATTCTGCATGCTTCATTAATCACATACAGATTACGTATAATTTTATAGCTTTCACACATGTTAAGGTAATTCTCATTTAAACTATGCATAAAAATATTAATAAAAACTAAATAATCCAGAAAAGACACTCTAAAATCAGTGGCAGAGGCAGAGTGGTGGTAGTGTAGATAATCGCCCACTCGAGAAATTTCTAATTATGTAAAATATTATTTTCTCAACAAATTTTTCATTATTTAAAAATTACAATTTTTTAAGGTGTAAATTATATAATATAACTTTTGCTCCATCAAACATGTATATATAAAAAAAAAAAAAAATCTCTGTTTTCCCAAATGACCATATACAAACAATGGTTAAGAATATGTTAGTGCATTTGTTAATGAAAAAAACTCACTATATTAAAATTAATAAAGTACTCGGTAAAATTATGTACAAGAAAAAGTTGAAGAATTTCATTGCTAACTACACAATATAGTATGCTCTACTATTAAATTATTCATCAATATATTAATAGTTAATAATAGTACTAAAATACTCCTAATTAGATTAGATATGAGTCCTTTGCGAAGTTAGAGCAAGGATAGAATTAGAAAGACTGTTAATAGCATCAACTAATTTACTAAAACCTTGTCTTTCCAATTCCATCTTTGACTCTTCAACCTTGTGCCTCTTTTGAAGCACACTGTACAACTCTTTATGCCTTGTTTCTTCTCTCTTTTCATACCCTTTAATGGCTTCAATCAACACATTTGAACTTGCACTTATTTCTTCCGATATGTTTCTTTCTTCATCATTTGGCCTTCTTCTTTTTGTTGATGACCCTGAATCATAATATTTTTATACAATCACTTTATAACTGTAACTTTAAGTCTTCATCAATATATATATATATATACACACACACACTTTTCGAGAAAAGTACGAAATTCACATCCTAAAATACACTATTTCGGTTACCAACATAGAGTGGCGGAGCCACAAAATCCGAATAGATGGGGCAACAAAAATCTATCTTTATTTCTTTTATGGTTTTGTGGCGGCGAAAATTGTAAAATGTCATTAATAGGTAATTTTTTTCATGACTGTCTAGGCTACCCGCGCTCTCCCCCCGCCCCTGCCAACTTATACAATTTACATACTACATTGCAATATGACATTATGCACAGATGATTAGTTAAATCAATTAACTACATAATATCATGACACTTTAGTAGTACATTTGATTACCAAACGATAAATATAATACGGTGTAACGCTACATATGTCTATTTATGTGAATACAACCAATATTTTATTTTCGACTTATAAAGATGCCTCCTTTGGACGTTCTTATTTGATGGATTTTGTTATACGTAATACTCTCTAGTAGACCAACTAAGATCATATCAAAGTGAAAGGTGTATCGATATAAAAACACATGCACGACAACATGCAATGATTTGTACATGTTTATATAAGAAAAACACCAACAAAAAAGAAACATTTAACCTTAAATAATCGTACACTTTGCAATTAGCTAGCATATGGGCATGGGACCTCGACAGATACTAGCTAGATTACCTTTATCACATTTTTATAAAATATTAATATTATATATTAATATAGAAAATCTGTGTAAACTGCTAATGTATTTAGCATTTATGTGTTGGTGCATCTCTAATGATTTAACACATGTATTATTTAATGTATATTGTGCTTAACACTTTATACTTCCACTAACTTTTTTTTAAGCCGAAGAATTGCATTAGAACAAGTCCAAATCGGGCAAAATAAACAAGAACCAAAGACGGGCTACAAGATAGAGCGCGAAAACAACACCAACAAACTAATTGCACTAACTCTAGTTATAAATAACTACACACTTTAAGTTGAGATACATATAGAGATAAAAAGGTGAAGGAGAGAACCTTGTGTATGTAATGGCAGCTGATCAGCATCTTCGTGTGGCGGCGGTGGTGGCGGCAGCGGAAGAAGAGGAGTGGTGGTAGTAGGGTGGAAAGCGATGGTAGGAAGAATTGAATTATTACCCATTTTAGCATCAAGTATATGAACCAAAGCATCATAAATTTGTGGCAACATATTTGATGGCAAGTTATTATTTTTCCTCTCACTCTTATCCATTTTCCAATAAGAATTGTTATTATTATTATTATTATTATTAATATTAATATCATTCCTGTGATCATGATCATGATCATGATCATCACTGCTCTCTAACGTTCTTCTTTCAAATTCTCTAATTTTCTTGAAATCTCTCATTAAATTATCCCATTTATCATTGCACTGATTTTGGCTTCTAAAACAACCTTTTTTCCAACAATGTTCTTCTATCCATTTCCACCTAAGTTCACCACTTGGTCTCATGGTGGTTGTACTGTGTGCATTAGAAGGTGTACTACTAGTAGTAGTGTTCTTGTGCATTCTTCTTTGTTCATCTAACTTTTTGGCTTCAATCAAAACCATTGTTTCTTCAAGTGTCCAGTTCCCTTTTCTGTATTCCCTCATCATCACAACTGATGATGCATTACCCTTTTCAAACTCCATGCACTTTTTGTTTTATTTTTCGATTTGTAAAAAAGGTAAAACCGACTCTCTGACCCGGTATGTATCAATAGGTTTTATATGTGTTTGAAGGAGGGAAATAAAGAGAGGAAGCAAAAGAGTGTGGGATTATTCATTGAGAGTTTGAGACCAGTTATTCATCTATGGTTTGTTTTGTTTTTAGGTAAAATCATGATGTAGTTGTTTATATTCACATTTAAATAGACATAATTCCTTGTTTGACCAATGACCATCAAGCTAATATATATGTCCTTTTTTATTTATTTCATACTATTTGATTTGAAGTACCGATTTGTCCATTAGCTAGTTTAATTATACGGAGTAATTATAAACAGTATATTATTACTCCGTATTTTATAGGGTATACTTTAGAAACTACATTACAAATTAAGCAACTCCCATACCTAGAGCACCGGGTGTGATAACACTGTTTTCACAGTGTTCAGGACAATGTTCTCAAGAATGTTGTGAGTCAGGATTTTGTGATGTGGTGACAATGTTCTGGACAGTGTTCTGAAATTATTTTTATTTGTTTTATTTGTTTTTTTTAATAATTCAATAAATTTATAAAACAATAATTTTATTAAAAACTAAATATAAAATTAATTCATACAATAGAAACGTAGATTAACAAATAATTTTAATTAGAAAGGATAAAACTTTGCCTAGTTATTAGCCCATTAAAAAAAAAGTTAGCCCAATATAAATATTTGGATCAATAACATTTGAAAACCCTATCATCTTCTTTCTCCTTCTCCCCATCTACGATCTCCATCTTCGGTTCTTTCTTCACTGCAAAAAAAAAACACTCCCAACACAAAACACCCACAAATTCAAAAGAAAAGGTATAAAGAAAAAAGGAAAAGAAAAGTAAAAGAGGAGAACGTTGTCGGTTTCGGCGTGTGAATTTGAACGGTGGTTGATGAATGTCGACGAAAACGCCGTCGGGAACGTCATCCTGGTGCGAATGAACGCCGTCAGACGACGTTCTCATCGGAAAATGCCGATGAAACGCCTCCCACACTCCGTGCTCTTATTGCTTTTCAAATAAACTAAGACTATAGAGCATAACTATATTGACATAAAACTTTTATATCTTTCAATCTCACTAGATTAATTTTTCACAATGTCAGTCATCTTTAAACTTACAAATTTTCTACTATATAGACCCCAAAATGCAACTAAGGTTGCGTTTGATTTGTGGAATTTAACTGACTTTGATAGAATTGAAATCTTAATTTTATTTAATAACATGTTTGGTTCACAAATGAATTGAGTTGTAAGCCAACAAATATTATCATTAAAAAAAAATCACACTCCATCATATTTCAATTCCTTTGATGTTCTAATTCTATCGAATATAATTTGCGAACCAAACGTAGTGTAAGTGTTAATGGGGTGAATGTTGTATGTAATTGTGAATAGTCGTGAACAAAAAACCCGAACCCGGAACAGATTCCGAAAAGAACCCGAAACCGGTTTCTTAAAAAACCGTTTTTTTAACCTGGTTCGGGTTTTTTTAGTACCCGGCAGGTAGGGACCCGGGTTGAATTTTTGAAATTCAAAATCGGGTTGGAACCAGGTACACTACGGGTCGGGTTGGAAAACCCGGTATAAAACCTGGTTTAAAACCGGTATTCGTGGATCAAAAACCCGGTTCAGGTTCAGGTCGGGTAGGGAAAAAACCGGTTTCTCATTTGGGGAACAAAACCGATTCGGGTATCGGATCGGGTCAGGTTGTGCCCCAACCCGATTTTTGTTCATGCCTAATTGTGAAGGCATTCACCACTATTTGCAGTTTTGCACACTTTCTAGAAATGTGTATTGCTGGAGCCCTCTCATTGATGTGCGCCAGGACATCCAATGGGCCAATGAGCCAGTGGGATCCCCTTTGTCTAATATAACCGTTCGAGAAAATAAAGACAATAACATTACCATGCGTGAAGTCTTGACTGGGCTTGTCATGGGCCGGTCTTTTGTTGAGTTATTATGTGCATACCTGATTATAGATTTGGGCAGTGGGTACGCTATCTAACCCAATTCAAAGACTAAAATACGCAATCGAGTATTCGAGTTGACCCACCCATTAAAATTCAAGTTGTAACTTGATTAGGGTCAAAATGATAGTAGCTTTAGTCGATATATTGTAAATGATGGACAATATGAACATTGTTACTCCAACTAACGCAACATGATATATTGAAGTATACGTAACACACTAATATGAATTTCGAACATCGATGGTAAAAAAATCCGAACCCGATAGAGATCCTCGTAGTATCATCCCCGCCCCGCTCCGCCCCGATATATATATATACTTCGTAGGTGGTAGGGTGTGACTGTTCAGATCTAAACCAAGCTCCGAAAATGGCCGCCGGAGTTCGAGCTATAGAAATAACCTTGGAGAACAAGCCGTCGCGTTTTTCCGGCGAGATCTACACTTAATCGTGCTTTCCGGTGATGGCGTTGTGGTAGTGACTCAGGGTGTATTTGTGAATACTGTATTTTGCTATGCACTAGTGGTGAGAATTAAAAATGAATACAAGTAGTATATTTACCTGTTGATCTTGCTATGCACTAACGTACATTGTATAAAGTATCCGTATTTTGTAATATGTTCTATTTATTTATTAGTATTCTTAATGTAAAAAATGAATTCACAATTATAAAAATGAATAAAAAAATTCAGAAAAAGGGTATTTTAGTCATTCCGAAAAATGAGGGACCATTAGTGCAACAACATTTGGGTTTTTGGACCGATGGTGAAAAAAACAAAGTATAAGGATTGAGGGTGAGAATGTGTGTAAACCACAAGAATCATCCATGCAATTCACTCTGCTAACAAATATATTGACCATACTCCCTACTTATTTTAGTTGATAATTATTCTAGAGTAACGTATATTATCTACTAGCCTTCACACCAATACCAGGAATTCAATTTGTACGCTAGTAACCACTTTGGGCATAGTTGTTAAACTCTTACGATTCACGAGTTGACTCTTACGAGTCGGCTCAGAAATTCAAAAAACGAAGCGACTCGGACCCCGACTCATAAATGTCTTTGACTCTTACGAGTCATTTATTGACTCTTCTGATTCGTGGGCGACTCTTACAAGTCTTGGGCAACTTTTACGAGTCAGAAACCGGACACACGTTTAATGTAATCTAATAAAAAAATATAAAATGATAAAATATGATAGAAAATAACTAATAATCGATTATAAATTAAACATTTGTATTATTTAATGACTTTCATCATGTTACTTTAATTAAGAATATAAATATAAACAATAATATACATATTGATATAAATATATGTATTTATTGTAAAATTATGACTCTTACGAGTCGAGTCACGAGTTAAAAATCAATACTTCAAATCACGAGTCGGGTCACGGGTTAACAACTATGACTTCGGGTCAGGGGTTATGAGGATTAGTCTATTTGGTGGCTACTAAGATTTCCAGTGACAATAATGATGAAGGGTTGAAGGCGTGGTATCCTGGATATCTTATTGCTCAAAACGAATAGATATAATTCTACAATACAACTACCTTGTTGGCATATATACTTACTACACAACTGGCTCGAGATGGTAATTCAAATTGAGATACAGAATCCTAAACACTTTTTAGCAATTAATATTTTCATGTTTCTTAAATTATGGCAATAACTGTGAAAAGCTCCCTGTCTTGTAGGTTGTGAATGTTACAGCCAGAGCACATAATTACGTGGGCTAAAAATTTACTACTACTTCATGGACTACCTGTGGGGTATGGACTAATTAGAATTTTAAGATAGTAAGCAATCTTGATGAATGTTATCATACATAATTTCTTTAATTCCTTTGATGCCATACAGTAGATGTATTATGTATCAACTTCAACCCATTATTTATGAATGGGTCGGTTTATGTTACTTCAATTCTGACGGGTCACAGTGATGGTACAAAATAATAGCTTAAAAGTAGGCGTATCATATCCGTCGAATATAAAGAGTGTGCAATTAGGGTAAAAGACCTTATAGATGACCTACTATTTTGCAGAAAAATGTTTTGGGTAAACACAACCTGAGCCGTTAAACTACCCATTATATCAAATTACACACATGGCCATTTTGCTATACTGATCGGTTGACCAAATTTAGAACTCCTTGATTCTTAGTGGGACTACAAAAGCCAACTTACCATCATAGGTAGGAGTTGTAAACTTCTCAATGAATCGAGCAATGGTTTTGTTTTGCGTATGGATACCAATGTGTACAAGTAGATGATTTAGATACGAAACTTTGATATACAGTTACATATCAACATTACACTCAATAGGCCACACAGTGACAAGCAAAATACAAAAACATCATACATAGGTCATACGCTCATATACTTCATAAACATCACAATAAAACAAAAGAAAAAGAACAATTTAAGCAGTTAAAAGCAAAAACCCATGTACAGCAAGCAAAATATTACCATCATACCTGCACTATCCTTACCAAAGTATTGAAAATGCAAACAAAAACAAACCGTCTTTAACCAACGGCAAAGTGTTTTCAACATCTCAACAAGATCGTAAAACTAAATTAACAGCTTCAGTCTGAATCTTCACTGGTTTGCTCTGGCCTGTTGATACTGATCGCCATCATAATTGCCCGGTGCTGCTCACTGTCAAGCAGTTGTCTAAGTGTGAAAGATTCTGTCAAATGACGAATCTCTTTGACTTGAAATAAATTCTTCACAAGAGCCATCAGATCATTGTTATTGCCCTTACAAAGTCCACCTAGAGTAAAGTATGCCAACACATACTAATCCTCTGCTTTAAAGGATCTCCAATGGGAGGTTTTTTAGGAAAGAAAATAACCTTTTGAAAGGGTTTTTTTATTCGAAAGGTTGACTTTTTTTTTGGCAAAAAGTTTGTCAAAATAGAGTCTTTAGCCAAAAACTCGATTGCTATCCGTTTATTGGTGTGGGTGTGTGTTATGTTAACACATGATATTTGGGTTCCTTCAATTCTGAATTCCCAACAACACTTTTCATCATAGTTAGGTACTACAGACCTATTATTCTATTAATGAATAAAGCAACGATTTTGTTTTTCATATGCACACCAATGTGTACACGCAGATGAATTAAGCATGAGATTTTGTTATACATATCAAAATTTCACACAATAGTCCACACAGTGACGAGCACAATACAAAAAGAAAAGCATATGGTTAGATTTCATAAGCATCACAAAGAAACAAAGCGATAATAACCATCATACCTGCACTATCCATACCAGAATATTCAAATTGCAAACAAAAACAAACCATCTCAATTCTTAAACACGCAGAAAAACAAGTGTTCTCAACATCTTAACATGACCTAAAAAAAGATTATCATGAGCTTCAGTTTGAATCTTCCGAATCTTCACTACATCGTGCCACCTGATTGACCCTGATCGCCATCATAATTCTGCGCTGCCGTGTACTGTCAAGCAGTTTTTTAGTCGTGACATTTTTTATCAAATAATCTAATCCCCTTGACTTAAAAATATTCTTCACAAGAGCCATCACATCATTGACATTCCCCTTATTAATTCCACCAGGAGTAAAATATGCCAGCAAATACTCCACCTCAGCTTTGGAAACAGGATTCTCATCGCTGACGCACCGAGCAATCTCTTTCAGGCTTCGACCAAAAGCTGGCATTGATTTTGATTTGAAAAATGACTTGTTGAGATTATCAAGAGTAATAGCCATTGTCCTCATATCCACCTCGTTCTGAGCCACACGTTCCTCCAATTTAGCCACCTTTTTCTGCAACTGCAAAACAGTCTCAAGCATCTCATTCGACACAATATTGTTCCAATCATCATCTCCACATTTTCTCATTTTTCTTGTAACTTCCGTCTTGTCTGTAAACTTCTTGCTGTCTTGTGCCACATTCATTCTCGAGTCTTTCGACATCTTCTTTGATTGACCGACTTAAAGTATATAAATAAATGGGTATGTTACTGGCTTTTTCTTAGTTTAAACATACTTGCTGATACATCATACGGTTTTATACTACTATTGTATACCTTGGTATTCTCTCTTTGCGTCTCTTCGTATGTACTATACATGAAGAAATGAACGGTTTAATAAAGAAACATAGAAGATCAAAAGGCTTACTTGATTATTTAAGCATAATTACCGTGTGTGTGTATTTCGTGATTTGTCTCGATGAGAAATATGTAAGGATTTTTTTAAAAATATTTCATTCAAGTTTACACATATCAGAACAAGTCTATGCTACCCTTCATTTTATTTGCTTTCCAAATGCTTTTCTTAAGTAGGGAAAAAAAAATTGTGCTAAATAAGTACTGGTAAGTCGTAATTGCTTTATTGATGTTTTTTTATTAAATACTCCATCCGTCCAAGTTAAAGTGTGCAGTTTGACTTTATACACAATTTTTGAATTTTCCACTAAATACACGTTTCACCAATCAAATAATATTTGTACTCATTTAAGTTTTTTTTTTTTCCAAGTGGTTGAAACATAGAAATGGATATCTATTTGGAACAACCTAAAATAATAATGGAGAGATTACAATTCTCTATAATCCTTTCTTGAAGATTTTTTGTGATTCACTTTTGAGTTAGTCACTTAGTCCAAGTTTTCTACATAAAAAAGGTATCCGAGGTTCATACTTTGGAAGTTTTGTATGACCACTTTTAATTAGTTTGCGTAAAACAAGTAAAGCAAACAAATTGTTTTTGACAATCTTACAACGTAGTTCAAACCGGAGAATTTCATATTTCCTCTTAGAAACCTTTTTAAAATCATATATAACCGAGAGAAAAGTTCATTAAAGTACAATAATTATTGAAAGAATGAAAGTACCAATCAAATTGTGTCATGTGTACAAAGATAATATTCCACACGTAGAAAACTCATTTACTCCCAAACTTAAATATCTCACAAACGAAAAATCGAAAAATGATGAAAATTGCACCACTAGATTCATGTGTTACTAATATGTGAAACCCCACTAAAATATGAAGAAGAAAAAACTCGTCGAAAATATGCCTTGAGGGACGGCAAATCGAAGAGGATAAAACGTTGAATCTGATGGTGCAATTTTCATAATTTTTCGATTTGTCGTTTGTGAGATATTTAAGTTTGGGGGTAAATGAGTTTTGTACATGTTGAACATTCTCTTTGTACACATGACACTATATCATTGGTACTTCCATTCTTTCAATAATTCTTGTACTATAATGATCTCATCTCATATAACCGATGCAAAACTTAATAATTATCATATATACTCATTACTTATACTTAAATATTTAAATTAAATATCATATTTGTCCAATTATATTAGGCCTTATCTTTCACTATAACAAACTAGTATTTAACCCGGACGTTGTCCAGTTAAATGGATGTCATATAAAAACCTCAGTAATATCGTAAAGTTAATGTAAATATACAGTCGTAATTGCATGGAAGATGCTAACATTTGTGTTATATTTGGGCATGATAACGTGTAACAATGCGTCTGTATGTAACAATACAATGATGCTCATTTAAGTATTTAAATCTTTAACAATGTCGGTAAATACCACCACGATCACACAAAAAGTTGACAACTGAATTATGTTTGAACTATAAACTACTACTCCCTCCGTCTCAATTTTATTGTCCACGGACAAAAAACATGCAATTTAATAAAAGTGTACTGGTCGTACTATACAACCAATAAGTTTTAACCTCTCACTACTTTCAAATGTTTTGATTGGTTGAAGGTATAAAATGGACAATAAAATTGGGACATCCCAAAATGGAAAGATGGACAATAAATTTGGAACGGATGGAGTACAAACTTTGAATTTATAATAAACTTTTAAAATATATTAGAACAATACCATTGACATAATTACATATGTAAAAAAATGATACGTGTAAACAGACCTTAATTGTTATTATTGATAATAGAGGTTTGAAAGTATGCAGGTTGAATACAACCTAAAAATAATATCAAAATGTATATTATATTTAAATAATGTTATTAACGTACTATTGTGTTTTTCGCTTTTAAGTTTTTTATATAACTTTTTGTATTAATCTAAATATACCACTACGACTAGTTTATTTTTATCTACATTTTGATAAAAAAAATTTGATTTTGAGACAAAAAACTACGTTCGTTAAATATATATCATATGATGATAAAATTATATCGAAATGTAGATAAATTTAAATTACACTGATTATTAATATATATTCAGAATTATTCCAAGCATTATATATAAAAAGTTATCAAAGAAAAGGAAAATATTACCTAAATTAAATAAGTAACCTATAATATATTATTAAAACTACTCCTTGTGTGCAGAGGTTGGAGAGATCTAGAAAAAAAAAAACCGACACAGAAAAAAACCCGTCGATAACCAACAAATACAAGTTGCAAAGGTCAGGATTAAAAGTTAGGTACATCTGGCGGATGTAAACAAAAGTCAACATGTAACCGTCGTTTCAACTCACCGGCAACCATTTATATGGACAATTACAAAACAAAAAGGCACCACGATCGATGCCGTCGAACGAATTGAGAAAGCCAAAAGATAATAAATGAACCAAATCACCAACCAACCGATTTTAGCTACAAAACTATACATGTTCACTAATGTAAGTCTAAGAAGAAGAATCAAATACATCAAAAACACATGAAAGGTAAAATTTTAAATGAATTGATTAAAAAGAGATGTGCAAAAACAAGTAATCCATTATTTTAAAACGAATTATAAACCCCTTATTAGTGACTAAAATAATAAGCCGATCATATATTCATCAAAACCATATAACGACGAGATATATGATTACATGTTCATTTTTGGATCCATCTAATATGGACTTGCAACTCGAATTCTACGTCCGAGGACTTAAATATTTCCACGCCACACTATGACGAAGGATAACACTTAGGGCAAAGTTTGAATAGTTATTGCCTTGATTATATTGAAATGAGTATATACGATATTTAAATTTTGCTGTGGGTATCTATGATATAGTAAATGTTTTAAGGGGGAATTTGAAATTTTCCTTTGTACAAACACACACATATATATATTAAAAAGGCAATCCTATAACTTGTGCTAGTATTTATTAATTGGTCTTCTATTAGAGCACACGGTATGCAGTGATGTGGCATCGACGTTCATGGACGAGAACGTCGTACGACGGCATTCTGACGCACCGTGCCGGCGTTCTCACCGGCGTTCTTCTCGCCGTTTGACGACCAGCGTCCAAATTCAGACGGTGAAAACATGCAACGTTCACTCTTCTTTTTTTTTTCTTTTTTTTTTAAATGTTGTTTTGTGTGTATATGTCGGCTGTTACATAAAGGAGAAAAAGAAAGGAAGAAGAAGAAGCAGCAACACCAAAATAATGATAAGTTCATTTTAGGTTTTAAAGCTTTTTGGGTTTTATAAATTGAATTGGGCTAAGCCCATAACTCTATTAGTTTTGTTCTTTATAAATTATTGTATTTATATATTTTTTATTTGTTTTAATAAATTAAATATTGTTTTAATTATTTTTAAATATTAATTTATACAATTATTTACATTAAAAAATTAAATAAAATAAATAATAAAAAACTCCAGAACACTGTCTAGAACACCGTAAATTCAATTTCACCACACCACAAAATATTTACTTACAATATTCTCCATAACACCGTTCAAAACACCGTATACTACACCCTGTGCTCTTAGGAGTATAAATTTATGGTTGCTCAAATTTATTAAGGAAGAAGTATTATCCAATGACCAAAGTACACATGAAAGTTAGGCAAAAACAATGGTATCGAACTTGAAGAACCGAATTTACCCACCTTCGACCTACCATCTCACAACAACATTCCCATTGAACATGACGCTTTACAAATGTAATGCGTGTAGCAATTGGTAAAAAATGTTACCATGATTGATGCTATCGTTTTATGCAATGTTACAAATCACAACATAAGATTCAAAACGCCGATAAAGTAGGGAGTTGATATATACAACAAAAAAAGTTATTCATACAATAAACTGTTCAATTGTTTCTGCTTATTATACAACTACACTATTACACAATTTGATGTAGGAATGACTTTTATTTATTTTATTTATCACCTCCCATAAAGTAACAACCATTCTTAACGATAATAAGCAAATTTACAGGGACCAAAACTGTAATTTTCCCAATAATTTGACTTCTTATGGCGCCGTTTCAACACCAAATATTTAATTTAAAATTATTATTTTTTGCTAATAAAACAAAAAAACAAACATTGGTTAACCCACCCACTCCGACCGACCAACAAAAATCATCAACAACAACAAAATCTGGATTCCGTCGGAACTGAAAATGGCAACAGCAGCTTTTAAATCCAACACCAGAAGAACCACTAATCCACCACCACCTGATCCACAAAAACCACGACTACGAAGGTCTTTGAGTGTCAGCGCTATTTCCCGTTCCTCATCAACCCAACAACAACAACAACAAATCGAATTAGAATTCTTAAACAAACGAGATAATCCTCTTTACTGGGCTACCGGCGGCGGTGGTGGTTCTCCCAGTGCTGACGGTAACAATGACAATCAGAATCCAACGCCGGTTGCTTCCGTTTCCGGTGGTGGCGTGTCAGAGAGAGGTCGATCAGTTAATAGGAATTCAGATGTGAAAAACGGTGGTCAAAAGGTGGAAATTGGTGGTCGCCGGAGGAGTTTGTCTAGAGTCAACGGTGGTGGTCAAAATGGGCGGCGGGGTCGATCAGTTTCTAGGGCTAATTTAGCTTCTGAGGTTTTTAAATACTTTACTTGTTACTACATTATCTACTTTATTCTGATTTTGCTGATAAAAAAAAGTTAATTCCTTTATTCATTCTATCTATTACTGTAATCTAATATCTATCTATCTATATACACACACACACACACACATACTAGGATAGAGGGTGTTTGGGATTTTGTTTATTTTAGGAGGGTTTGGGTAGGTTTATTTTTTTAGATTTGAATTCGGAAAAACTGATAAGCTCATTGTACCTTAAGATGAAAAAGTTAATGTTTATAAGCCATTGAAACTAAGGGCCTTAAAAAATTATTAAGATGAAAAAGTTAATGTTTATAAGCCATTGAAACTGAGGGCCTTAAAAAATTATTAGGTATAACTTGCTTACGTTCTTATTTCGCATATAAGCGGTCGTGGAAAGAGTTTTTAGATTTGCTTAATCTGTTGTAAAGATAAGCAGCTAAGCAAGTCCAAAAACAGATGAATAATCAGTTTAGATGCAGTAAAAAGAAGTACTTATGTTCTGTTTCTTTTTTAAGCTATAGTTAAATAAAGTTCTACTGGACCATTTTTTAAAATCATACAATTTTTTTTTTTTTTTTTTGTGCAGAAGTTGCCTTTACGAGTTTGTATCTATTGATTGTATTATCAACAGAATTTGCAAATGCATACACTATCTTGTACATCTGTTGTTTTACCGCTGATATATGATTCTGTAAATTCAATACATAATACGCAATAACTTTCCAAAAGCACATCCAACCATCCTCTTAGCTAAACTTTCTGTCGTTGGTCATCAAGAATATGTTAATTTGTCAACTTATAGTGGTATTATTATTATTATTTATTAATTCGTTTTTGTCAAAATAGAGTGAAGCAGAACAAGAATCAAGAATACTAAATAAACGTGGAGGCAGGAGTGGTTCTTCTATTCAGGCATCTAGCACTACTGGAAAGCTTCCCGTTTCTAGGACTTCTCATCCATCCCGCCATCCTTCAGTTGTTTCTTCTGTGAGTTTTCATGGATAGATTTGTTGACCTTCAGCTACATATTATATAAATGTTATATTTTATGAGCATTGTGTACTGACATACTGACATTTGCTTAAACTTTTTAGTTTGACTCACATGTATCAAACTGGGAAGATGGGATCTCCACCAGTTCTTTGTCGGAAGCTGAGGAAAAAACAATTAAAGCTGTCTATGAACAGATGAAGGTTAGTTATGTGTATAAATGGTTTGAAATTGGCTTTCTTATGGATTTGTAAAATTGTGACTTCTGGAATGAGATTCTGACATTCATTCATTGCCTTGTAGTCATTTGAAGGGGACCAGTTAAGAAAAGACACCGCTTCAAGTGAAATATATGAAACCGTGAGATCTGAAGTGAGACGTGCTATTGCTGATATTCAAGATGACCTTCAAGAGGTGAGTTCCTTAGGCTTTAATTAATATACAATGGAATGAGGACACTTTACGTGATCACAAGTCAACTATGTTGCTCTACTGCTTTGAATATACGATTTCATATGAACTTTGCACAAGTGTAGTATCTGCCAATAATAGGTCAAAAAGTATTTGCATCTATGCGAGCGGTTAATATAGTAATGCAGTTACTTATAGATTGTGTGTGTTAAGTAATATTTCCATTGCTTATTATGCTTTATATAAATTGTCTAAAAACTTAAAATTTGTTTCTTTATATTCTTCTTATGGCTTCAGGCTATTCGGAGGAACACTGCTGGTGCCATTGTGAATGCAGATATTACTGATATATCTCCCAAGTTGGTTAAGCCAGGGGCTGTTGAGTTAGTGCTTGACATAAGAAGGGAATATGCCAAAGAACTTGAAGAGGTGATCTTTCTACATTTAGGCACATGATATAACCAAAGCTTGATGTCTTGGTGTATTTATGTTAACTAGAGGGGTATAATTCCAATCCATTTCTCTGAAAAACAGATCAGTTTGATGCAGATATATTTATAAGTTATAAGTCAAACTTAATAATTTAGTTATAACTGAAAGGTATTCTCAAAGTTTGCTACTTGTGAATTTCCTTTTCCTTTTCTTCAATTAAAAAGAAATATAATTAAAAGAGTTCATTATTTTGATCAATATGTTTAATCATCATTAATCCAGTTTAATATCCAATATTTATGAAATATATAGTAGTCAGCAAAGTGTTGGCGGCTTTGACCTATTTTTTAAAAAATTTACCCTCTTTGACCGACTCTTTCGATTAATTTTTTAAGCAGCGATACATTGAAAACTTAGGAAGGCACTCATCAGAAAATATATTTGTATTACTTATCTGAGCGTAACCCACAATTAATTTTCTTTTCTTTTAAATTTCTTTCACATGGTCATTTTACTCCATTCCTCATACCTTTTTCTACAAGACCCATTTTCATGCAAATTGTATGCAATGACTTCTTTACAGTTATACACTTGTACCATCCAGTTTGCTTTATATTCAATTTGTTTTTTGGGTTGGGTGGGGAAACTGTGACCGAGAATCTTGGGCAATGGTCAAAAACTATTTCTGGTGAACAGATGGTAGATAACTCAAAGAAACATTATAGCTCACCAAGTTTTTGTTGACATGACATAGTTGGTTGTGTAACGAGTCAAAATGGGACTTTTGTTAAACATGGGTCAAGTTGGGTTGACCTGCCTACACTTATTTGTCCACGTTTGTTCTGTTCATGACTAATTAATATTTTAAATATGATCATTTAAGATGTATGCTATAAAAATATAATGTGTGAACTTTTTTTGACCCGTTTGGCCCATTTGATCCTTTTTTCAGCTGATTTGTTTGATTGTACTTATTTGAACTCTAAAAGTAACTGATAACTCATATTGACCCATGTGTAAGTAAATTGCGTTGAAATTTGTCCATACTTATATTCTTGATGTTTTTATTGTTGAAACTAATTTATGTTGACAAATATATAGGCCCAAGAACGTGCTAGAAAGCTTAGGTCAGATTTGGCCATTGAGGAACATCGCAAGCAAGAGTTGAGTAGAATCCTCAAGGAGACGCTTCCTGAACCGAAAACATCTAGTTCTCATAGGTCCCGCTTAGGAAGAAAAGTACGCCATTCTTCCACTTTTTCATTATATTCTTTATGTCAGTCGGCTTTTTATACTGATTTTTAAATGTTGGATTTCATTAATGGTTTTTTGAACAACAGAGTAGCAGTGAAAGAAAAAAGATGTCAAAGCGTTTGACAGATGAAGCACTGTCATATTTTGATGAGTGCGTTTCAATATCAACTTTTGATAGTTCTGATTTCTCAGCAGCAGAAGATCCATCTGTGAGCTCCACAGCCATCACTCCACCAAAACGTGCCACCACTGATCCAAACCACTGCATGGACCAACAGGTAAATTTGTAAAACAAATTTCTTTGATATCCCATGGAAATTGTACAGAAACTCACAGTATTTTCTTGTTGCTCGATAAGGATAAGTGTGTCAATATAAGTGTTCGTATTCATCTACACGAGTAATTGGAACATATGATATTAGCATACGTGTTATATTTTGATGCTAATAGATAGTATAAATTGTCTTTACAGATAATTCATGGTGACCCAGGATCTAGTTCAGTGGCTAATAGTAGTTCTAATGAAGTCGTAACAGATAGAGTTGATGTAACTCCCAATAATACAGAATGTGACAGGAAATGTCGGTTCTCATTTGGTCACAAACCAACAGAGAGCATAGAGTTACAACGTGACTTCAAAACTTACATCAAAACTTTTGAGAAAGACAAGGACATAGATGGGATTTTCTTAGAAAGATCCCGAGATAATTACAATGTGGATGCGTATAATCTACTTGATGTCAACGAAAGGCTGTTGTTCGATAAGGTGTTTTTTAAAAACCGACAAGAGTCTGGGAGTCTGCATATCTGTTGCGGGGTCGGTGTTCCATTTTTGTCCTTGGGTCATCTTTATTGAAGATTGTAGATATTAAATTTAAGTTATACTCTATGTAGAGGTGTTGTTTCTTTACACTGTATTTGTTGTTAGTAAAGGTGTTAGAGAGCTTACTAGGTATGCACTGTTTTCAGTATTACTTGATATAAGGTAGAGTTATCGATGATGTTTGGTGATAGCAGATGGTGAAAAAGTTGGATTATGGAAATGAGTCAAAAAGAGTAATTTCTGTACATGTTAGAAAATTCATACTATTACAATGATAATAGTTTGATATTTGCATTTAAATTTAAAGGTAGCCTTGTTGACTTTCAATCCCTCTTTTTGTTTAGTTATATTAAAATTGTATTTACTGCTTTTTATTTTTATTTTCACTTCAATCTTTGGATTGAAAGTCACATTACTTGGTCTTTTTTGATATCTCTGATTCACTGTAGTTATGCTTGTCTGGTTGGATCGTTTTGTGATATTGCTATTTCACTTTAGTTGTGTGTTTGTAAGGTTGGATCGGTTCAAAGTGAACTGAATAGGTCAAAGCAATTGATCTTTTTCTTAAATTTTGAAAAATCGACCTACGGTCCGACCAATTGGGAAAGAATCAATAGACTCATCTTTGGGTGTGATTCATGCTTCCCAAAAAGAAGAACGATGTGGGAAGGAAGCGACGTGTTTCCATTTAAACTCTAGCGAATACAATTTCCAATTTGACTCGGCTTTGTTCTGACAATAAATAAAGCTCCGTGCCCGACAATTTCAAATGTTGGTGGTCATCTACCAGAATACATATTTTTGCATGGATGACATTACATTTTAGTGTCGAGGTAAACATGAAAGTCCCAAATTTACTACTCTATTAGTTAGTGAATCAGAGCTGCAGTGTATAAAGTAATGGGGGTGGGGGGTGTTACAACTTATTTGTGATCTTAATTAATTGTTTGTAGCTTTAAATTGTATTATTGCTTAAACAAACTATACGAAGAACAATTATTATAACATAAAATAATAAGATGTGGGATGAAGGATCCATTGTTTTGGAGAGATCCGAGAGCCTCAAATCCAATCCCCACCGTCCATTTGTTTGATCAACCGTCATCATTAATAGAGAGTGTGGCGGGGTCTATTTCGTGGTTTATACGAATTTTAGGGTCTAATTTGTAATTTTTTTACATTAAGGCAGGGGTAAATAAGTAATTCGACGTGTTACATATCACATATATCTATTTCAGTCAGACTACAAGTTTTCTTTTCAACTTCATCAGAGCACCTCCAGTGCATTATACCTTTCAGAGTTTAAAGTAATGTCACATCAGTGCCACATCAACTTTAATCTTTTTATATAAAACATCTACAATCCATTAAACTCTACACAGTTTAAAGCTATGCCACGTCATTAACCTATTTATTATTTTCTTTCATATTTATTTCTATATATTTATACACTAAGGCAATCAAAATAAATATAATATAAGTGTATGAGTTTATTAGATTGTAATGTCTAGTTATAATATGAAATTTGTTTTATGGTCTTACCCTTCCGTCGCACCAAAAAAAGTTATGAGATTAGTTAATGTTTATGTTATGAACTTTCATGTACTTGTTAATGTAATTTTTAGTAAAAGTTATAATGCATTATTATTTAGTTTAAATGCATGATACCATTAAATTCAACATACTAAAAATATATATGTACGTTATGTAGTCTGATTATGCTTCATGAAATTGAACAAACAATACTTTACAAGAAATAAATCAAAGAATGAACCCACAATTTGAGTCCAAAGTAAAGTTCAAAGTTCTTTGAATCCCACTTTATACACTAGCACATGTGGCATTTTCACAATGCAATTTTTTAACTTTGAACTATGACTAGGCAAACTTTGAACTCTCCATGTCATTGCATTGGAGATGCTCTCACAATCAATTACACCATTCTCATATCTCATTTTTTCTTTTTCTTTCACCTACTTTTACACATATCTATGAACTCGTCTATCATTTAACCATTCTCATATTTCATTTAATGATTCTCATCTCATTTACACACTTTATTTTCACCTTTTACACCGTTAATTATACACATAGTAGCACGGTTTGTAATAGGCGTTTTTTTGAAATTTGAAGGATGTCGAAAATGTTAAAGGATTCTCAAGATTCAGTTGGTGAAGGTTCAAAAATCCTTGCTCGAAAGAAAAAAGAGAAGAATTATATCTCAGTAAGTTTTTGTGAAATCGGAATTTCATTTGAAGTAGTCGTCGTTTTAACGTTTTTTATTTCGTTTTTACAGCGTCTCGTCGGAGTCAAAGGACGACGAGGTATCAAGTTCGTGCGAAGCAGGGTAAAGATGATATAGTTATAGATCTGCGTGAATCAAATGGTGGTGATGATAACGAAGTTGAAAGTGTAATGAGAGGTATATTTCTCATTTTTTTCCGATTTTTTATTTTGAGATATATGTGTTATGAATCGTTTTTGTTTTTGTTGAATGATGTGGTAAGTTGCCGTGTATTCTAAATCTGGATGATGTGAAGAGTTTTTTTTTATTTAAAAAACGGCATTATAAATGTTTTTTTGCTACTGCATTTTCAAGTGATTTTTACTGCATTTTAATTAAAAAGATGTTTTTAGTACTGCATGTTAGGCATGTGTTGATAGCTGTGGTTTATGTTTTTGTAACTGCATTTTAAGGTATGTTTTGTTTGTTCTGCATTTTAAGTAATTTTTTAAAATGTAGTTGTTACTGCATTTTAGGTTTTTTTTTTTTAAATGTAGTTGTAACTGAATTTTAGATGTTTTAGTACTACATGTTAGGCATGTGTTTATAGTTGTGGTTTTTGTTTTTGTTTTGTAACTGCATTTTAAGTAAAAAGATGTTTTAAGTAATTTTACTGCATTTTAAGTAAAAAAATGTTTAAGTGATTTTAGTGCATTTTAAGTAAAAAGATGTTTTGTTACTGCATTTTTAGGTATTTTTTAGTTTTTGTAATTGCATTTTTAAGTGATTTCATTGCAGTTTAAGTAAAAAGATGTTTTAGTACTCCATGTTAGGCATGTGTTGATAGCTGTGGTTTTTGTTTTTGTAACTGCATTTTAAGGTATGTATTTGTTTGTACTGCATTTTAGGTTTTTGTATGCGAGAATCGATATCATCGATAGTGTCAGGTCATACGAGGTAGATTTGTATGCAAGATATGGTAACTTGCTGACTACTCTGGTGAGTGTTGACTACACTTTTTTTCTTTAGACTACATTTTGTTTATGTTTTAGTTTGACTGCATTTTTAGGTGGTTTTTTTGTTAGTACTGCATCCTTTTATGTGACTGCATTTTAGTTTCTACTGTATTTTAAGTTTGTGTGACTTCATTTTAGGTTTTTTTTTTTTTTTTGTCATTACTGAATATTAGTTATGCTTTTTATGTGTGACTTTTTTTTGTGTAGCTGCATTTGTTAGTTATGAATGCAGTGGTTGCATTTTTTTAAGAGTTTATGTGACTGCATTTTAGGGTGTCTTTTTTTGTTAGTATTATGATATATATTTTTACTCTTTTTTCCAGCAAACAATGTTTTGTCGTTACCTCGGGAAAGTTGAGTACCGTTGATCTCATGAGTGAAGATATTAGGCATCTGAATATCAAATGGTCGATTAAAAAGAACTTTGTTGATAGAGTGGAGTGTTTGTCATGAGACACATGGAATGTTATAGGGGTGCTGGGTTGAAGGGTTTTAAAACACACTTTGAGAATGATGGAACAAGTGTGAAACGTCAGCTACAAGATCTAAGAAAGAAATATGTGACAAAGATCTTGACTTCTGACTATATTAATTTTGTGGATCAACTCAAAGATGCAGTTAAAGTGTATGATTAGTGTCCAGAGGATGAGAAGGCGAAACATAAAAAGAATGCAAAAGTCAATATCATGAGACGTAATGGGAATAAGGTAGTGGTGGCTTAAGCTAACAAGTGGTAGATTAGGTGGTTGTGTAGTTTGTAAGTTTTTGCCGTTTGTTTTAAACAAACATGTTGGTCTATACTTTGTTTTTTGGGGGTTAATTTATAGCTTGTTAGTGACTGTTTTATGGAAGTAGTTGGGAAGTTTTTGATCAAGTAGTGATTTGAACAATGCTAATAGGTTTGGGTTATGAAACTTTATATTTTTTGTAAGCAGATGTGGTATGAAAAGTTTGTAACTTTGGATGTACAAAAGTTACACTTGTTTGAAAGTTACTCCATTTTTCCCGAAGCCTAACTGAATAATCTTTGTTTCCTGATACCTTCAACAACTGATTTTTTTGAAATTGAGTTGTTGGTTACACCTTGTCAATAAACCTACGAACCAATTGAATGTATATGTATATACAAAAGTATCGTATCGAAAAGGCATTGAAAAAACAAAGTAAAGATTAATCTATAGTTTAAAGAACAATGTAAACAAAAATTAGAAAGCATAGTTAAAATACACAACTAGCAATTTTAGGAAATGTAAACCATTTTAATTGAATAAACAAAAATTCCATAAAATGCAGTTAAACTAAAATACTGAAAAATAATGTTAAAGTGCAGTAGTCAAGAATCTAAATGAATCAAGAAAAAGTCCATAAAATGCTGTAAAAATAATATGCAGTAAAAAAAGGCTAAAGTGTAGTGTCACACCTAAAGTGCATTGCTTGTATTGAGAAATGATTGATCAATCTTTTTTCCAGTGCAACGTCTGCTGTTGTGACCATATTGTTTGCAAGTTCCGCATTGATTACCAACCTTTTTAGCCTTTTTATTGCTTTCAATTTCTTCTTTTGATTTGCGTCTCCTTTAGTTTTACAAGGTGGTGGATTCTTGATTGTTACCTCTTTAGGCTTCTGCACTCCATAGAAAGAACAGATAGCCTCAGATTTATCCATCCGTTTAGCGGTCGGGAATTCTGCTTTTGTCTCCTGAAGCAGTTCCATCAGCCGTTCTTTATACTTGTCAAATTTTATATCATCATGAATCAATCTGTTTGCAGTATCTTCCACTATCTGCAACATATCCCGTATGCGTGCTTGAGTATGCTTAAGTGTATATGTATGAGCTTGGCCAGTGATGCCGCACACTCAAATTCATGATTAGCGGAAGCATACATTTGGTGCGACTAATCAAGGTAATCATAGCACATAAGATATATAATGAATGACTCTACATGCGTAGTTTACAATTACATTGATAATACAAAAGTATTACATTGTTATACTAATTTCAAAAGCTCGTAAGCCGAATGGTAGAGATTCTACGGCATATCTAATTTTACAAAATGTTGAAATGCAAGGAAATCTCCTGATGTCTGCATGCGAATCGAGCTAATATATCCTGATAAAGCAGACCTACTGCTGCTGAGAACCTGAGAATACATGCTAAAATGTCAGCTAAAAGTTGGTGAGCTCACAGATTTATATGTATAAACCGCAAGATTTAAGTATAATGATTTGCAACCAAGCAAATAAATAAATGATGTATATCACTGTCATGAGTATATAGTCTGAGCTTAACTGAGGTGTCAGGATCACAATCAAATGCCTGATCGAGGGTGCCTCTCTGCGAGTGCCTAATCTACACTCGTATGAACAAATGATAATACGTCCGTTTGACCAGTTGGGGCTTCCAACCCGGACGGGGATTGTCAATCCCATATGGTACCATACACTAACATTCACGCTACAAAAGTATTACCAAACTATGCTAGAGGACTTAAAATGATTTGAGAAAATAACCCATGTAGTATATGATGATATTTTGATACTTGCGTCCACATGTAAAACAAAACAAGCATGTATTCCTACCCCTAGGTTAAAAACAGTAAAATGACGGGCTATGAGACTCACCTGAGTCTAGCGTGTTGCTATCAAGCAATAATGATGTTGCACAATAAAATGATGTCGTCCTAACGACTGTAATCTGTCGGGCGTCCTAAACGCGCAAGGTTATAATAACGATTAGATGTCTCGACAAATCATCTATGCTAGTTGTCCACTCAACTAGTTATGTCCAAATGTTTAGTTGTTTGTTTGTGTTTTGAAAGCATGTACGGCCAGTTGGTGACGGTTGTAATAATAATCTTGACGTATTATTATTATTATTATTATTATTATTATTATTATTATTATTATTATTATTATGTTGTTGTTGTTGTTGTTGTTGTTGTTGTTACACTTGTAAAGTATGTTTCAATGTTGTATCGTATATAAGTATTGATGTTACACAAGTTTAGCATTTAGTGTAAAAGACTAGTTGTGAACCCGCTATTTGAGAAACTAGGGTAAGGGCGAAGCCCTTTTAAATGACGAGGGTTCGGGGGCAGCGCCCCTGGTAGCGGGGTCCAAGGGGCAGAGCCCCTTGCTGGGGTCGAGCTATAACTTGACGTATTCTTCTTCTTCTTCTTCTTCTTCTTCTTCTTCTTCTTCTTCTTCTTCTTCTTCTTCTTCTTCTTCTTCTTCTTCTTCTTCTTCTTCTTCTTCTTCTTCTTCTTCTTCTTCTTCTTCTTCTTCTTCTTCTTCTTCTTATTATTATTATTATTATTATTATTATTATTATGATTATTATGATTATTATGATGATTATAATTATGATTATGATTATGTTGTTGTTGTTAGGTTACACTTGGAAAATTTTTATTTCTACTATATTGCTTTAGTAAAAACGCATTTAAAATTCGAATTCGGAGTAAAATTAGGTGGCAAAATCTCAGCTTCGACACTTAGTAAAAATTGTGTTTGAAGTTAGCACACGATCGGGTGAGGCTTGAATTTATTAGGTCAGAACACAAGTCGAAACTGCTTTAACTCAAATTTTAACCCATACCCGATCGGCTAACTTTCCATACCCGTTCGGGTATCATACCTTACACGTTCGGGTAAGTTTGCTTACCCGATCGGGTATCCAACGAATTTCAGCTTTAAAATCAAGTAGCAATATCTGTAATCATTTTGTTCTATTTCACGTGATTGGGTAATTTTACCCGTTCGGGTAACCCTTCATACGCGATCGGGTAGGTACTCATACCCGATCGAGTACCTACGCTAAACCCAGATGCATGTGAATTTGTATACCCGTTCGGGTGGGCTGTCATACCCTTTCGGGTGGACTGTCATACCTGTTTGGGTGAGGTAAGCCACCCGTTCGGGTGAGGTAAGCCACCCGTTCGGGTGAGTTCTGTTTTCCGGTCTGTTCGTGCGATTTCAGTAAAAACAAGTTATAGCTCAAGTTTTTCGGACATACTAAGTTGATATAAGTATTTCTACACACCAAAAATCAAAGAAAATTGGAAGTGTTCTTACGGATGAAAAATGGAAGCCGAGGATGATGATGATGATGAAACGCGGGGGGACGTTTTAGTTCCGATCGAACATATTTATATTTGATACCGATTCTTAATAAATAAGTTTAAGGAACAACTTAGGAATACTCAATTGGATAGAAGATTATGACTACTTAAACTATTATTTATTAAACTTATTATATTAACTTATGTCTATTTGCGTGTTGGCTATTATTATTGTGATTTACTAATGTAGAAAACCACAAAGGTTAAGATAATTTTCATATAGCAATACAGTCAAAGGTTATGTAAAGTATTACTATTTATTAAGATCTATCAACATATTACTGATACAATTCCTGAGTCGGTTGAATTACAATGCTACTTAACATTTAATGAAATATAATCACTTAATTTAAAAACCCAAAAGATTAATAAAGTTTATCTATAAATCAGTTAATTATGATCATTAACATAATATAACACAGAATTCTTGCATAATAATATTTAATAATATAGTTCCAACATAAACATATAATTCATATAATAAACTAAATAAACATACATTTAAACATTCATAATGAAAATCTAACAAACAATTAATTCAAATAAACAATATCCAAAATAACCCAAAAGATTAATAAAGTTACAAGGATAAAGAAACCGAACCAATTGACGAACTAGCTTTTCCTAGGGTTAAAAACCTTCAAACCCTAGCTCCTTAGCCTCCAAATTCGTACCTATAGTCGACCTAAAACCCTAACTTTCGACTTTTTATACTCAGAATCGTATATGGTTTAGCCTAGACTAAGCCTCTATTTATAGTTTTTTTGGCCGACCTTCCAACCGCCGGTTGGGACTTCCAACCGCCGGTTGGAGTAACTTGAACCCTACTCCAACTCTGCGTTTTCCACCGCCTTTGAAACCCTTAATACCAACCGCCGGTTGGTTAATCCAACCGCCGGTTGGAGTATTTTTCCAGAATATTCCACAAACGGGTTTGGGCTTCAATGCGGGCTTTCTTTCTTTTTAAACGGATTCAACTTGTTTTCTTGGCCCAATTCTTCAATATTATCATCTTAGTCTTCATTTCTTTAAGGTTTAAGTCTTGTTTTCTTCAACTGCTTCAATTTCTCCAGTTTTGGTCTTATTTTCGTTCCTTTTTCTCCAATCTTTAATTAAAATACATTTATGCTAATATTAACAAAATAAGTATCTAAAATCATATAAATGCATTAAAATATATAAAAATATAGGGATAAATAGTATAAAATATAGTATCTATTTGATGCTTAACATCCGGCTCCAATAATTGGGGTGGATACAGTTTGGCTCCAATTCGTAGTGTAAAATGCCCGTGTTCGTGTGCCCGATCGTAAAATAATTTTAATATTTTAATTTTGTTTACACATATACGAATATTTTTAATTGAAGTATTTTATCGAAATACTTTAATTGAGTAATAAAATTACAACTTTGCGTTGACATATTTGTTTCGCGTGGTTTCGTCGAGTACGATTTGTCTTATACGATACGAAATACTTGTTAACTATTATCGATATATTATTTAGTAAATAATAATGTTATTAAATATATAAAATCCATTTTTAAGAATCAAGACATTGGTAACAGGTTTGCATTTACATGCAACAGAGCGACATAACTTGATTCAGGTAAAGTAATTTTAAATCAAACCAGCGGTGACAGGTCTGTACAGCCGTACAACAAAGCGACTTAGTTTGATTTTTATTTATTTATATTTTGAAAGAATTTGTTCTTCCTTTTGCTTTATTTTAAGAATACTAATTAGAGACCAGGTTTGTACTTACGTACAACAGAGGAAACAATTAGTAAACCCCCAAATGTCTTCACATAAGTATAAAGATATATAAAAATATTGCATGATAAATCCAAGAATTAAGACTTTTATGTCATACATCATATTATGTATCATAAAATAATATACAAGTTATTTTATTAATTTCTTAAAATTCAGAAATCCTCATATAGATTGCCTATTAGTACATCATATCATGTAACTATATATCATTCTTTATTAAGTAGCTTACGTTATATATACAAAACAGTTAATCCACATTAAAGTCTAAACTTCTAAATACAAAACAAAACTTTTAACAAAAGTATTCTAACTAATAAATACTTAGTTATTCACTTAAAATTTTTAAATTTTTAATAAAATTTAAGAACAATAGAAACTTAAATAATTAATTAAAGAATTTTTTTTTTCTTACGAACCCTATCCCCACACTTAAATTATACAATGCCCTCATTGTATAAAAAATGATAAACAAAAGTGAGTAAGGGAAAGAAAAAGTAGAACAGGAAAACTCCCCTGACTGTAGAAGCAATCGTCGTCGGCTAGGGCAATACTGTTGTTGAATTCATCATCGGCTAGAATAAATTGGTTGTCTCCTTGATCTTTGAAAATAATATACAACATCCACACTTTCGTAGTTAATCACGATTGTATTTAGCGTATGCAATAAGCCTTTAAACCCCTCAGTATCCCAATCTTTAATTAAAATACATTTATGCAAATATTAACAAAATAAGTATCTAAAATCATATAAATGCATTAAAATGTATAAAAATATAGGGATAAATAGTATAAAATGTTGTATCTATTTGATGCTTATCATCCGGCTCCAATAATTGGGGTGGATACAGTTTGGCTCCAATTCGTAGTGTAAAATGCCCGTGTTCGTGTGCCCGATCGTAAAATAATTTTAATATTTTAATTTTGTTTACACATATACGAATATATTTTTAATTGAAGTATTTTATCGAAATACTTTAATTGAGTAATAAAATTACAACTTTGCGTTGACAGATTTGTTTCGCGTGGTTTCGTCGAGTACGATTTGTCTTATACGATACGAAATACTTGTTAAATATTATCGATACATTATTTAGTAAATAATAATGTTATTAAATAATTTTCATATTATTTAATAATTTTGTTCATCAACGTTCGCATTAAAGAATCGGAAATTCAGCCGATTTAAAGTGACGCGATTTAATCAAACCGTGTATGTGTAGATATAATAATATACATAATGATACATATAAGTAGCCTAACATAGAACTAATTACATGTATTAACTAGATGATTAGGAACTAATTTCTAACCCTAATTTGTCAGGTGTCACAAGTGAGGTTCTCTTCTTTCTTAGGATTTGCTTCTATAGACCATTCTTCAGGACATACTTTTTCGGATAGTGCTTTATTTTATCCACTCGGTAGACATAATATATATGGCGACAAAGTAGACCATATAGTTCAAAGTTCTTGCATGTACAATGTGAAGTTACTTTAGAGGGAATATAGTCAAATTGTATTAAAATGGGATTCAAATTTGTAAAATGTAGTAGCTTTTTACACATATAATGAAGTAAACATTAAATGATAATCAGAAGTAAGGTATTTTGTAACACAAACCTCATACACTTTTACACCTTGGTCTTTGTCTTGGATCACATATTTTTGTATGTCTTCATACTTCTCAACAGTCAGTGACATACACCTTGTAAAACTTGCAACCAGCTCATCTTGCACTTCGTAGAAGATTGTTCGAATGAATAACGAAATGTTGAGACCTCAAAATACAATTCTGTCTTAAAATCAGGAATTGTATACATTGTGTCATGGTCAATTTTTTGCTGCACATATCTCTAATGCTCCATGGCGGTGTCGTAATGAGTTAAGAATTCAATTAATGTTAATTATGGATTAGTGAATTTTGTAAAAAAAATGGTTTTCACTTTCTGACTATGAAGATGTCCTTATCAACTCTGCTAGCGGTTCGTCCACTAGGTATGCTGGAATCCATTTATTCCTGATATCAAACGTTTCAGGTGATCTTATCTGCCCACACAATGATGCAAATACGTTTTTTAAAATCTGTTGTGTTGCATAACATTGTTCCCACCTGTATTTTTTTAGAATGAAATGGTGTTTATTTATAACAAATATATGACAAAATGTACAATAAGGAAAGTTTTTTGAAATTATAAGATTACCTTTTTTGTCATTTTCTTCATTATATGCCATATGCATAGGCGGTGTCGTGTATTTGGAAAACATTCTTTAATGGCAGCTTTCATCAATTGGTCCTTATATGTTACCACAACAATTGGATGCTTTCAGAAGCCATTCGTAAGTAGGCTCATTTTCATTTATAAAAAGAGCCTAACCGAATGTAACACAAAGGTTGTGGTTGTCAATGCCTGTGAAGGGGACGAAAACCATTCCATACATGTGGTTTATTAGATCAAGTAAACATATGTTACTGCACAGTATTTTTATAACTAGAAATTTAGTTTAACATATGATATTTTATGTTTACTTACGTGTTTGACATGAATTTTGAGTCAAAAGACACAACATCTCCATAGAGCCTGCAATTTCTATGCACCTCTGGATCTGCCCAAAAGACTCCCGCTAGAGTGTTGTTCGATTTAAAAAAGTTCTCAACGTAGAAGTCTTTTACAAACTGCATTTTGGCCAGAATTTTCTCGACAACCATTTGTGCATCCTCTTTTCCAGCAAAGACAGTTATGTCCCTTCTAAAGTTTTGCAGTATACTTTAGTGGCACCCACCTCCTCGAATCCACCATATAGTTCTTTTAGTAACTTAAAACCCTTTACCGGCCCAATGTTAAGTGTTGATACTTGGAACAAGAATTGTTCCTTCATATATCCCAAAAGTTTTGATGACTTAACAGACTTCATATTTGTTTTATGAAGTAGGTGGTGATTGTGTCCCTCAACAAACTTCTCCAACTTATATTTCCCTTCCTTGCACTTTTTAAGAAAAATTATGGCTTGACAACCCGTTCTAAAGCTACTAGTGTTTCTTGGTCTTAGCACTATTTCAGTTGTTCTTGAATTCTTTTTCCCCTCTCTGTTACATCTAAAGTACTTACTTGGGGGATTGACAATTCTTTTTGGATTGCGAGATGAACTTCTTTTAATAACAAAACATGATTGCCTAGCATATTCCTGATAAAAGCTATAAGTTGCATCTAGTGTGTCATATATTGTTCCAACTACCGGCTTATCGTTCACACTAGGGTACCAAATTCTTTTTCCTCATGGGCTATAAAATGATACACTAGCTGAATGCGAGACAACTGAATTTTCAAACTCTGCAATGTATGATAGAAATTCTTTAGTGTCAGTTATACTGCATATTACGTATTGCATAGTAATTACTGGATTTAATACAAATTGCAAGTTACTAAAACACATGCATACAAATATGCTGCAAAATTACACATTAGTTACTAGGAAAATATATTCCTATAGGTACACTACAAATTGTATATTACATATCAATTACTGCATTTTGTACTAACCATTACTTCAAATTAGATATAAGTTACTATGGAAACATATTCACACACATACACTACATATTACATATAAATTACTGGATTTTGTGCTAAGTGCATGAAACAGACACATTCATACAAATATACTGCAAATTACATATAACTTACTACAGATTTATATTCACATACATATACTGCATTTTATATTACCTATAAGTTACTGCATTTTGTACCAACTGCATGAAACACAAACACATTCATACAAAATATACTACAAATTACATATAAGTTACTACATAAACATATTGATATAGATACACTGCATATTACATATTAATTACTGTAATTTTGTATTAACTGCATGAAACAGAAAACCTTCATACAAATATATTCATGCAAATACACTGCATATTACGTATTATATATATATATATATATATATATATATATATATATATATATATATATATATATATATATGCCACTGCATTTTGTACAAACTGCATCTTACATAAACTAATTAGTACGGTTCATTTTTTTTTGGATCTGAGATATATAAATTCATATACAATACAAAGTATATATACATTCATACATATACATATCTTACTTTTGTTTTCCGGTTGCGTAGAAGGTGTTTGTTCAATTAGCTGATTTGCATCATCTTCGATTGTAGGTGTTTGTTGAATCGCCTGATTTGCAGATGATTGTCATCTGATTTGCAGTAAGTGTTTGAGTCGACATTATTTCTTCAAATACGTTTGTTGGAAACAGCATAATTAGATACAATTTTTCGAACGTGATTACAAATACAAGATGATTTTTGTATGTATATGTATATGTGTATCGATAGATATAGATGTGTATCGATATAGCTGTATGATTACAAAAACGAGATGATATTGGATCGATATTGTAAGGCCTAATATGTTTTGGGTTGAAATTACCACAGAAGATTATAACTGATTATACAAGTTATTATGACTGCCAGTACAAATGTGTTATGTCTGCTAAGCTTATCATGATTATGACTACCATTGAAGTTGTGACTGCTTGAAGAATGAAGACAAGTGATTATGACTGCTTGAAGACATTATAGCTATTAGTATTTGTGTCTAAGTAGTTGTAGTTGTTTATGTAGGGGTTAATGTACAAATTCGTTACTGTACTTTGAGAAAATGTTCATGTGGGTTACTAAACTTTAAAAATGTTCAATTTCATATTGTACTTTCAAAAAGTGTCACCACGCCTATTCATGCTTAATTTTGGTTAAAAATTTAGTGACCCAATTGCACATTGTTATGTATATTTTTACAAGTACAATAACCTAATTGAACTATGACAAAAGTTTGGTAACCTAATTGAACATTTATAAGTACAATAATCGAATTGCATGTTTTAAAAGTTTAGTAACCCACATGAACATTTTCGCAAAGTATAGTAACAAATTTGTACATTAACCCTTTATGTAGTTATGACTGTCTTTGTTATTTAGAGAACCCTTGATCAAGGAAAGAGATGCTGTGTATGAATCACTCACATATTCTTCTGAATTGTAACTGTTTAGCAGATTATAGTTATAACTGTTAGCTTTGTAAAGTCATTATGACTATATATGTAAATATGACGGTTATAAGTGTTTTAGTTATATATGGAGTTGATTTGTTTCCATATATGTAGGATGACTTGTACAGGACTCTATATTATATAAATAGAGATCCTTAAAACCTAGATTAGGTTAATGAATTGTTATTAGCCTCAAGGTGTAGGCCCTAATACTTGGTGTATTCGTTTTGTTAAATTAATAAAATTGAAGCTTGTGATTAATACATGTTCTTTAAGTTAATGTTGTTGTGTTCTTGTTCTTTACATATTATTAAATAATTATTCCGCAGTTGTTTAATAAATTGTCAAAGCTTTACTGTAGTGATTCTAAGGAATTAACAGATATAGATGTGTATCGTGTGTGTGTGTGTGTGTGTATATATATATATATATATATATGTATGTATGTATACGTACTGGATTTTTGACGATCCCAAAATTAAAGGAAAAAGAATGTTTTTTTAATTATGTTTTTAGGTCAGTGGGCAGAGGGTTAAATTGGATACTGAATTTACATTTTTGCCCTTTGTTCAAGGCTGATGTATGTGACAGATGGCAGCATATGTTTGGCTAAAAAAGGAGCTCTCTGTAGCTCTCCGTAGGTGATGATCTCTCCGGATCCTTACTCAAATAATAATAGGTGAAGTTTATATTTATATGAGTAGGGTTCAAACGAGTACATCAATTTTGAGGTGATAGGAACCAATCAGAATGCGCCATGTGTTGTACTCAATTGAACCTTACTCATATTTATATATTTTATCTACTACAATTAACAAAGATAATTTTACTATTGGTAACCTATTAAAACTCAATAACTATCGTAGCAACTCAACTCAACAAATGCGGGATATTAATTTATTGAGTGTATGTACATCTCAAAATAGTTATATTCCCCTCTACTTAACTGTATACTTTATCATGTCATATCTCAATTAAATCTCTTCAATTTTATATATGTTTATTTATTTTCTTTCTACTTTTAGTTTTTCATGAAGGTAAAATATAAGGGTGATTTTATAAATGCTTCTTATGAGGTATAATTACCCATATCATATATATTATTATTATATTATATGTTGATATTCATATAAATATAGAGTTTTACATTTGCTAAACCAATTCTTTTTGTTTGTATGTGGTGATTTAATATGATAGATGTTTTGATTTCCTTTTCATTGTTTTTCCAAAACAAATTCTTTACCTTTTGGATTTAGATAATTAAGTTTTGTTCGACATTTATAGAGTTATGCGTAATGTTTGATTGCGTAATATGATTGATATATTATAGGCTAGAAGAATAATCATGGTGTATGAAATAGATTAAGCATTTTATGTTTGATAAAGTCATATTACATTTGGTTTTATTTAAGAAAATATTGAAAGGACCGTTCTCCCTACAACATTATATAATTTCTTATTTTTAACTAAAACCGTTAAAACGTCGTATATATATGCACGATCTACTTTGTTATCAAATAAGAGCAATGCTATAGTGAGGAATGGAAACATAAGCATTGGTAAATGACTTTGTTAGTATACATAGTATAGACAAGAATTAAAAGATCCTATAACAAATGTATACATACTCTACTATTTTTATTTTTCTTTATACTCCGTAAAACAATTCATTAAATCTGATAAATTGAATATAACATAATCTATATTACATTTATAAATGTACAACCTGTCATAACGTACGAATGAACAAAAATTGTCGTCAACAAACATCATAACCAGATAACCAATAATTAATGACTCTAGAGAATTAGAAATGATTCAATTATGAACACCTAACTACTATACAATTCCTAGAATATGAAGTTTTACATTTTAAGTTCCGTAAAATGAGCAAACTAACTAACAAATAATTACTTTATTGCATCTAAACTATATACTCCCTCTGTCCAAAAATTATTGGCACCCGATAAAAAACACGTAGTGTAATAAAAGCATAATCATTACTGATTTCTCTTTCTTACTTTTTGCAGAGTGACAATTTTACCCTTAACTAAATAATTACTGCTTTGTGAAAAATGTGTAACAATAACTTCAATTAAGGGTAATATGGTAATCACAACCAAACTTCACTATCTATTTTTGAAAGTGGACAATTAATTTGGGACATCCGAAAATGGAAACATGAACTATAATATTGGGACGAAGGGAGTACTTTTTATTAAGCCCCGCTGCAACGCACGAGTAAGAAAAACTCATTCATCACAAATCACACCAAGTGTTGAGTATGGGAATGATCCGGCCAAAGTTAAGATCAAATCACACACTGAAGCTATCTATTACACATGAGATTAACTGTAGTTAACGAACAACGTACACTCTTTACTCGCTACATGCTATATGTGGTTAGACAAACTACTCACTGTTATACAAGTGATTAACACAAAAATGACAAGTTTTCAAGTACAATATGCCACTCTATATATGGGCAAGATATTCCCGTAAATATCTCCTATGAATCTGGAATGTGGAATGATATATGTCGTCGCTTGATTGGTTTCACTCTAACTGAAAACGGTTAGTGAAAGATTATGTGGACCCATTTTATGATCATGCGAAATGTGTGACTATGAAATCCTCCAATCACATTCAATCATGAGATTAACAATTCTTCACTTGTACTCTCTTAGATTAACTAACGTTTCTTGATCATGGACCACACATAACATCAAGAACTTGATGAAACTTTATTCTTTATACAGTCACGTCACTGGAGGAATGATACTCTTCTTTATTCATTGTGAGCTAACATGCTCTTGTAGAGTAATTGGTCTTATAATCTTCCAGTGATTGCCTTTTATTCGGGGACGGCGAGTGCTTCATTTATTTGAAAGTATGAGTGACTTGAATCTCCCATTATTATACTTTAATCTCCCATTATTATAAAGATGAACAGTGACACACCAAGTTGAGATTCAATCACACTGCTGAACACTTGTTGGAGTGATATCAATGATCTTCTTCAGTGATAGGAGATTTGATTTCAAAGTTTGTAGTGATACCATCACTAGTGATTGGGTTGGTCAGCGACCTATGACCCAACAAAACTCTATCAAATAGTTTGATCGTGCATGTGTCTACACTTCAAGTGCGTTATATCAGAAAGTATTGTGTGATGAATAAGTTACAATTAACTCTTTATTACTCCGTATTAGATGTGTAATGAAATATGCAATAAAAAATCAATTTACTTGCTTTTTATTTCATTTTGTATCTACATATGGAGAATTTTCATTAACAAATATATTTTTAAAGTGTTTATTATTCTTATATAATATGCATGTATATTCTTTCGATATCAATTAAATTAACCATCTCTTATTATTGCATATTATATCAAGATCGATGATCACAAACAGATTTCTTGATGTGTATTTGAATTTTGCAATTTTAGATGTAATTTTACATTCAAGTACTAAATATTGAATGTCAACCTTTATTTTTAATGTAATTATAATTGTCTATGTGTTTGTCCCTAATTCACTATAACTTAGTGAAGAGGATTCATAATGTGTAAAGTTTAATTGTGAAAGTGGGGTTGAATACAATTAAAAACTTTTCGTATGATTTATGATACTTAAACTGTACAACTTTTTGTAAAATAGAGTCCGATAACAGTTCAACAATCAAATCAAGTAACAAACAGTAGTAGTAGCTGAAGGGTGAATTTATTGATAACAAATTACACCGAGTTTTGATTACGGAATGATTTAGCCAAGGCTAAATCAAATCAAAAACTTAAGCTAATTTATACAAATGAGATAATAGTAGTTGACAAACAGCGTACACTATTACTCGCTGATGTGCTTAGACAAACTACTCACTTATGCAAAAGTGATTAACACAAAAACGACAAGTTTCCAAGTTCAAAATATTACTCTATATATTGGCTAAATGCTTCTCTAAATATCTCCTATAAAATAGAATCTTAGAATGACACATGTCGTTGCATGATTGGCTATGTTCTGCTCATAGTAGGTCAACAAACATTTTGTGGGCCTTATTGTGTTACCGCGAATACCTCTTTTGTGATCTGACCAACTGCTTGCTTACGTATATTTGTAGAGTGACTTGTGTCTTGATTGGAAACATTTATTCTACATTTAGTCACTGAAGAAATAATATTGTTCATCACTCACTTCGAGCTAATATGCTCTTGTTAGTGACTAGTTTTATCATTCTTCAACGACTATCTTTTATTCAGAGCAGTGACTTCTGCCTTTATTGATGAGTGAGTAACATAAATCTCTCACTGTCATGAAGATGATCAGTGACACACCAAGTTAAGATTTACTTACTCAGCCAAACATCCGTAGAATCACAAATGATGGCAACGAGTTCTTCCTTCAGTAAAAGGAGGTTGGCTTCATCATTTCTAGAGAATAAGTATAATAGTGAATTGAGTTAGTCAACGACTAGTACTCAACACTATGGATGTTTATATTTCAAGTGTTCATATTTATTATTCTAAGTAACAGGAGCTTAGCTTCATCATTTCTAGATAATACTTTACAAAGCTTAAACAAATGTGTTATCTACACAACTATTTCGGGCGTACCCAAACAATTACATTACTCAAAACTGCTATAAAAATTACCATGATTAAACAACCTATGGTAGCAAAATATAAAATGTTATGGGTAAACTTAATACATATGATACCATATTTCTCTCAAAATGCTTTCTACAAATCTTGAGAATTCAAACTCTTTAAGTTCATTCAAACATCCAACTATCTATTTTTACCCCCTTCAACCTTGAATCTCTCATTTTGAACCTCACTCCAATCAATAGTTTACTGAAGTTTAGCCATTTCTTGTGTCTATTTTAGCACATAATCCTTTTCTTTAGCCTTTGGATCATCACAATTATCTTCATAACAGAAAAGGCCTATATGGACAACATTCCGACTAATTCAACAAGAGAAGTCAAACTGCTCCACATTATAATCAAAACTACATGTATTGCAATCGAATATAGGCGTCTGAGTATATGTACCTCTGATTATATTGCTGTTGTATGAAGAACATAAACGCCATGCATAAAAACTGCCTTTTTTGGTGTACCTATAATGGTGCCTGTTGTGACACGAACATGACAAACATATTAGATCAATTAATTATTATCATATAGACTTTTTCATACCTTGCAGGTTTGTAGTTTCGGACTTTCTTTGCTCCATCTTTCTCTATGAATTAGATCTTCCAATCTCTGATATCTTGAGAGCTAAATCCATTGACTTCTAGTGTTGTTTTGTAGATAGAACAGTTCAAACATACCAGATCACAATGTAATGAGTGGCATTTTCAACCCATTTACTTGAGTGGAACATCTTTAGTTAACAATCTAAGAGGCTTAATATACAAAAATTGGCTACAAATAAAATGGGTCAAGTGATTAGTTGTTAACTTATTGGACTAGACTGCAAAATAAAGACATGTACAGAGTTGTAAGCCATCACAGCTGAATCCAATGACTTACAGTGGACTTATATACATCCTCAAAGAATGAAAGAACCATTTAAAATTTACAGTATTGAATCATTTCCAATGATACCCACAATCCAAGTTGTTTACAATATCAAAAATGTAAGAAAATGCAACTATGAATTTCTAACTGAAACAATAACGAAGTAGCCCATAAAAGCCACCATTAACTTCAAAATATGTGACTAAAGCTATTGAAGGCATACACATACACTAACACAGGTTTAGGTCACAATTCCAAAATAATATCAAGAAGATCAAACATTACAATTCACGTAGAAGCACAACCACTTAGTTAACTACCTTAACAGGACAAAAGTAATTAATTGCGGATTGCTATATTCAGATAGAAAGATTACAAATTTACAATTGCTATATGGTAATAAAAGATCAGTTGAAACTAATGAATTCGTTAACCATGCATAACTAATCTGCATATATCAGAGTCATAACACATCTACGGTCTACAAACTTTTTGTTAGAAAGAAAAAGTACACAAAAAGAGGGATGTAATCATATATACATTCGCACATGTATATAAATACATATCATTGTAAACACAAACATATATATATATATATATATATATATATATATAGTGTTTTACCTGAAGATGAATGTAAGGATTTGCTCGGACAGAATTTTAATATAACTCAAGACTTATATCAAGAATCCATATTGCCTTGGACAAAATGCCCCGATCTCCTATCGATATAACATAAAACCATAATATATGATCACCAAATGTAATGAAAGCCAAGATCTACTAATATAACTATAGCTTTAGGTTATGACATTCATGACCCAAGTTAAAAATGTAATTCCCAATGCTCACCTGCTCACCTGATCATCTGAAATCTAATCTTCACACCATTGATTAAATGACCTATAAGGATCTATAAATGATGTTGTAAGAAAGAAGCAAATAAATTCATAATGTAAATACTTATGCTACTGATCCGGAATTACTTACATCAGTGGAAAAGTCTATGCCATATGCAGAATATGAGTTAACCTCTCGTTCAAAAGAATCATATGCCCATTTTGCACTGTATAATACCTATCCAGATTTCTAGATGATGGAGGGAAGATTGTCTAACACCAATCAACTCCACCAGTTCTCAAGCCTCCACTTAACCAACTACTTCCAGTACCAGTTCTTGAGCCACCACTTGACCAGCGACTGCTGCCACCTCAGCCCCCGTCACTCCTATCACCTCGACTGAATTACTCCCATCATCACCTAATGAGGATCGACTATAACTCCCAACTACCATGAAACCCACTTGAACCACATTCCCTGGGGATCAAGTTTTGTTAGCTAAAACGAAACCATGTCACATGGTTCAAAAAGGTTAAAATTCAATCACAATTTAAATTTAATGCATAAAACATCGAAGTGTTCATCAAAAATCTTCATTATTTTTCTAATAAGGTTGTTTAGTTACGTATAATAATAATTTTAAATATAAGGATATAAATTTAAACATATTGCAAGATTCAATAACAATTTCATATCAAAGGCTAAAACATGTGACTAATTGTCAAAATATTCCACAAACTTGGTTGAGAGAAAACAGACCTGGTGATTGCTATGTTGGTCAGTCAAATGAGGAGTCTTGGCTTAATAAAAGACATCTGAAGATGGTTTGTGAAAGTACCAGAGTATGGCTTCCAACAACAACATGAGCACCGGTATAGTGTGGAAACTTCAGCACAACCCTCTTATGACGTAGCATATTTGATGATCATACCGCGAGGGTTATTAATAACAAAAATCCCCCTAACAGATTTATATACATTAAAAATAATAAGTACACACATCATTTATATGGATAATGTTTCTCTACCAGCAATATAGAAAACCATTGCAACCTTCAAACAATAAATTTATAGAAAAATAAGATGTGGATGAAATAATTGTACACGGTAAAGAATATGATCGCACGTACCAATTACTTGATGGATAAATATATACCCTGTAAACATTATTGACAACTACCATTACTTATTAACTATTGATGACAATTTATACTAACATAGGCATCTTTTCGAACACTTGTTGACCGTTTCATGATACATCTGTTATCAAACAACCAATACATGGATTCAAATTCAGAATTCAGCTTGAAGGCTACATTAGTATGTTGCGTGTGAATATAAAATCAAGCATCCTAGCCAAGGCTAGACACAGACTACTTGAATTTGAAACTAATTAAACATACAATTTAGTAACCCTTTTATCTACTGAAGCCAAAATAAACTATGTTCTGAACAACACAAACATCAAAATCAAATAGTAACACAACTGAAGGAACTTTGATGATATGTACCTGACGAAAATGAAGTTCGATCAATTACTTGAATACTCGAAGTTAATGCTGGAGATGACGAATCCGTTTAATGTTCAACCTTAATCGTATTTCAATCTTGAGGGCAAGAATTATGGAAATAATCAGAATCGGTAGCAGGAATAAAAATTGCACATTATATTCAATAAACCCTAATTTTTGTTCAAATAAAAAACAATAATCTTAATACCTTAGTGGTGATAGATGTAAAATTGATCAAGGGAATGAAATTCAAATTGATTAAGGTACTTCACTACAATTATCTACAATGAAGTTGGAGAATGAAGATGCGTGATGCGTAAAAAAAAGGTCGAGAATGTGTAATCTCTCGTATTTCTTCATCATGTAGAATGCTACGTATACTGAGATTGTAGGGAAGAATATAAAAGGAAAAAAAGATTTGAAGAGAAGAAGCTTTTGAAATTTAAATTGGTCATGGTAACTATTGACCAGTCATTTCTAAAGATACAAATTTGAATTTCGAATTTTCTGTGTTTACACTGTCAAACATAATTATTTGTTATTTATTTTAAATTTAACTTTTTTAACCTTTTGAACCATTTAAACCATAATTGTTAACTCGTGACTCGACTCGTGATTCGGAGTATTGATTTTTAACTCGTGGCTTAACTCGACTCGTAAGAGTCGTAATTTTACAATAAATACATATATTTATATCTATATGTATATTATTGTTTAGATTTCTATCCTTAATTGAAATAAAACATGATGAAAGTCATTAAACAACACAAATGTTTAATTTATAATGGATTATTAGTTATTTCCTATCATATTTTGTCATTTTATATTTTTTTATTAGATTACACTAAACGTGTGTCCGGTTTCTAACTCGTAAGAGTCGCCCAAGACTCGTAAGAGTCACCAACGACTCGGAAGAGTCAATAAATGACTCGTAAGAGTCAAAGCCATTTATAAGTCGGGGTTCGAGTCATCTCGTTTTTTGAATTTATGAGCCGACTCATAAGAGTCGACTTGTGAATCGTAAGAGTTTAACAACTATGATTTAAACCTTATAAATTTGATTGTGGATACTTTATTTGATATTGATTATTGATTATTTAATGTGATTAATTTAAATATAAGATTAACGGTTAAGTGTTTATGTATAGGAATGTGTTAAATCTGTCGTTTACGTACATGACACTTTAAAATCATTGTGATTATTTTGCTAATCACATTTGTAATTGAAGTTGTAATTAAAGCAGAAAATTATTTTAACAAATATGTATTTGCATTGAGATAGTAGTTATGCAATTTATTAGTAACTTTCTTAATTAAAGAATAGGAAGCAACAACCTAATTTAGCAGATTTTGAAAATTTTTATGTTACTAATTCGACCATTAATGTTGTCTTTTAATAATTAATATGTTTTTGAAAATTTGATTACATAATTAAGGTTGTCTTTTAATAATAATAGTAAAAAAAAAGAGATCTTTCTGGTTGATTACAATAATGACGAAATTTCATGATGAATGTTGTTTTATTGCTACTATTTTATATTGATTTATTTATAAAACTTTTGAAGTGTAATTTATCATTAGATTTGTAACATCTCAAAATTTGAAGTATTATTTTAATAAACGTAGAAATAATTATTTTAAGTTGTTATTATTATTAGTCGTATATAATTATAAACTAGTGCTAAAACCCGTCCGTTGAACAGCAATTTAATACATATGGACGAAGTCAGATCACTTGCTACTCCGCCACATGAGTGTAACAACTTATTGTTGTTTTGAGTTGTAACAAACAAACCATTAATAGTTTAGTTGTTAGTTATAACTGAAAACAGTATCGATAAAGGAAAAAAGAAAGGTAGAGAGTTTATCAAGAGACAATAAAATTCTAACAGTAAGGTTCATGGTGTGAAAAAGAACAAAAAGAACATAGACATGATGATAAGTAGAACGAAAAGCAAGGGATGGTAAGATCCCTACAAACCCTGTAATACTTCCTTAAAGACGATATTTGTTGTTCGGTTTGTAACACTGACATCTTTATCGTATATCAACACTTTCAACCCGTCGCGACTCTTAACACGTGACAGTGCAACATATAACTGACCATGAATAAAAACAGGTTTTTTCAAAAACAATCCTACGTGTGATAACGTTTGACCTTGGTTTTTGTTGATAGTCATTGCGAAACAAATCGCTAATGGAAACTGTCTTCTCTGGAATTTGAACGGAATTCTGCTATCAGTTGGGCTTAGACGCATTCGGTGAATGAGGGTGATGTTGCCAACATTTGTCCCGAATAATACTTTTGCCTCAATGAAACGTTCTCCAAGTTTACGAATTTGTAACCGAGTGCCATTGCATAAACCAGCCGTTTGATCTATGTTCCTTAGAAGCATGACTGGAACATCTTTCTTAAGAACTAATTTGTGCTTTGGAATACCAGATGTTTGGACACTGTTAAGGTAATCGGGTGTGTAGAATTCCTGATTGACATCGGGACCCAAATCAGATGGACAAATGTTGTCTGCACTGAGATAAACCTTCTCATCCCCATCTATTTTTTCTAGCATATGATCGTTGATCAGATCGACAAACTCATGGGTGGGTGCAAGAATTGCTCTTTGTTGAAAATATTCTGGAGAGGATAAGTTTTCTAAGAAAGCGGGATATACGGCATTGATAAGGGCGTCAACAGGTTTATCTTGATCACTGATTAAAATTTCATCTGGAATCTCGATTTCTATTTCACCATCATTGGGTTCATTAACCCTACCATCTCCAATGTTGAGTATCCAATCTGCGAATTGTTTAACTTCGTCTATGTTTGAAGTAGATGCACCAATTTTAGTCTCATGTTCTGTGTAAGTTTGAGCACTTGACAATGATTCCAGAGGTAGGATGACTTCAATGATGCATTAACGATATCCTGCCTAGAGCCATTGGGAACAACTGGGATTACCTGTTAGGACATTGGACATGAATAAGTAAATGGATACGTAAAACAAAATAAAAGGCGGGGGCATACGGGTGTTTTTAAGTTGGTTGTAACGAAAATCTAGCCTATAAGTTCAGAATGTGGTAAGTTATCAGTATATACACCACAATCATTTAATTAGTTGAGTCTGGAATGATGAGAGTCAAAAGTTAATTTAGCTGAAAACATAGTCTTTGTGATAATCGAGAGTACCTGTCTAAAGTCTCCCCCGAAAATGACACTTTTACCTCCAAATGGCTGGTTCATGCTGTCTGGATTTACCGATCGAAGAATGTCTCTGAAGGTTCTGTCCAAGGCTTCGAACGAATGTTTATGCACCATAGGTGCTTCGTCCCAAATAATAAGCTTGGCCTCTCGGATAAGATCAGCTAAGTTGCTATCTGGGCGAATATAACAGAGAGAGGTTTCTGTGACAACAAAGAAATCAGCCATAAGCATGGATGTATAGGTTCTGTAATATACATATTTCACAAATCATAAACAATAGAAATTACTCATAATCCATCAATTGAGCGGTGACCCTCTTCTTTGCAACATTCTTCTTTGTAAACGGAATAAGATCAGCAAGCAAAACAACAACTCCAATAACATCTATATTAGAAGATGAGAATGTGTTAGACAACAAAAGTATACGTCATTTCATATGAAAGGATGCATATGATATGAATATACCAGGATGGAAGCGACAAAGGACACCACTTACCGACTGTGTCATTGTCCTTCAACTTATTTGACAGAATATCAGAAAACGACACAAACTTAAACCCATACATTGAGTCACGCCAATCACTGACCGGAGTGACATTTGTCGCGTGAAACAAATTCAGTTTGTATTTGTTGTTTAGAGCAGCATATTTATTATCTTGATAAGTAGCCACAACAAAGTTACTAATTAACACTGTCGCGTTTGCATTGAGGAATTTGCCCACTCTTTCCTTTAACTTGGTTTTCATAGACGCTTGAATCTTAACGTCCTGTTATGTCCAATTTCATGTAAATTCAATTCAATCAGGTATCAATTGATATATACAGTATAAAAATCGAAAATGAAAAACTGAAAATGGGCAACAAACAAAAAGATATAACTACCTCTTCGTCCAGGAGTATGTACTCCATGGTTTCCCCGACATTGCTGAACGCTGTTTTAGCCATGACGTGACAACCCGAAACCTAATGGATTGGTTCTGCTTCCTTGGATTGATGTTTCTAACATAGATGCAACCTTTGTCCATGGTCTATTGAAGATAAAGCGAAGAATGACAAATGAGAATTGACACTGATGCAGACATAAACGAATTGCATATGTAAGTAAAAAAAGCGAATGGAACAAAAAATGATTGAATAGGAAAAATTTGATAGAATGAGAATTGACACTGATTTAGACATAAACGAATTGCATATGTAAGTAAAAAAAGTGAATGGTACAAAAAATGTAATGATTTTGAGTACAACAGATTCATATATTGATTTTAAAAATTCACTCATATTCAAATCTCGATTGTCTAAATCAACACAACTAGGCACAAAATCAATTAAACCACTTTTCTTTTGAATTTAATATTACCAAACGAAGTGTATAACTCAATACAACCGGGTATATAAATCAACACAACAGGGTATATAATATTTACAAAGAAACCCAATTAAATTCACATGTTCTACAGCTCCACGTCATATAGAAATTAAATATTATAAAATTAGGGCATACAAACCCACTTATCAACACCGTGAATGTCATGTTCAAGAATTAATCATCGGGGTATTCACTTACAGCGGTGTATTTCATTGGTGTATTAACATCCCATATACAAAGTTAGGGCACATAACTTTCAAATTAGTTTAATATTAACACAATAAAATACAATAATAGGTAAGGAAGTAAAAAAAGCGATTATGAACATGGACTTACAAAGAAGATGATGCCGTATTAGGGGAGATACGTCTGTATGTTTGCTTGTAAGTGATTGACTTCGTACGCGAGTTAAATAGGAGCATAATCTCTTTCCAGTATTCATAGGTAGTGAATAATTTAGGGATATGAGTGAATCTGTATTCAATTTTGGCGTTGAAATTATATGCCCTAATTTTGGAATATATGTGAAATTGAATGGGAGGTTGCAAGAGATTATGTGGAATTATAGTAATTGGGGGTCCTTAAAATAGTGGTGTTTGAATTGGAATGTAAATGATATGCTAAAAGTCCGGGGTTGCAGGTCTGTAAATTTGAGTTTTGAATTTTGAAAAAAAGTCAAATACATAGCGGGCAAGATTGTAATAAGTTTTTTGTCGTTTGTATTAAAGTCAGTGTTAACGCCATGCCTAGTCAGCACAAAGGAGGGGTGGGTGACGTGTAGGAAAATGGGTGGGGGAAAATGTGAAGCTGACAAATAAGAAATTTGGGGATGTGGCAATAGATTATTGGAGCCACGTAAGCAGAATTAGGGTGGTATTAACTCCAGTTTTGTTAATTAATAAGATGCGGTTGGTTTTTCGAGTTCTAAACAATAATAATTGAGGGACTAGAATTGTACTAACTATATAAATAAAGCTAGTTAAAATAAAACTATCCTCACATACATACAAATCGACATACAGATACATACATATCCAAAACCTTATTCCAAAAACAAAAAGAAGAAGAGAGAAAGGAGAGAAAAATTGTGAAGGAGAAGAGGGAAGGAGAAATCAACTTCAAATCTTCAAATTGAAACTATACAACTCCAATTCAAGCATCTTAAATCATCTCTAACCTAAGGTAATTGTTGTTCTTGACAAATTTAACTTAAAAATTGAGAAATTAGTTTATTTTAATACGAAATTAGATGTTAAATATGTTAAATTGATGGTAGTAGAGCTTGGTAGTGATTGTATTAACACTAATACAAGTAGAAGGTTATGAATTTTCAATAGTGTTCACAGGGGTTTTGATGAATTATGTTGAATTCTTGCAAATTAGTGATAAACCATTTAATCTTTGGTTTAAAGGAGTGATTATGGGTTAAGTAACTAAACTCTAAAAGTGGTTATGGTTTTATGGATGAAGTTGTAGTAATTGTTCTTGTTAACCTTGGATTGGATTATGTTGAATTTTTATAAGTTAGTGAAAACCTACTTAAATTTTAGTTTGGAAGGCTTATTATCATGATGATATAATGATGCTTTATTCGTAACCAAAGTGGTAATTTAAGTGATCAGATAATTGAGTTAAAGATGATCATGAAAGGTGAAGTTTTGTTTGGTTTGACTAAAAGTTAAGCTTGGTCAACCTAAGGGGGTGATGGCTTGTTAATGATGATTAGTTGATTATGATGATTATAGTTTCTAAATATGTTGTTATATTGATGTGTTATATGATAGGTGATCAAAAACGTGACATTCATAATCGATTGTTAAACCGCATATTTGCTTGAAAAAAGCAAATGTGAGTGATATGGTGGTTAGATGGGTAATGCTTGTGCGATTCTGGATTGCATACGTGCAAGAGGTTCAAACAACTAAGGGAAGTCGTTTATTGTGTTTCATATTTGTTGATTAATTATAAATGTTGCAAGATGTGATTATTTGTTAAAAGAAGTTGTTGGTAATTATTGATTATATGGAATTATGTGGAATGACCATTATAGAGATTCGTTGTTGTGATCAGATTAGCTAACTTATGTTACCTACCGTTGTTGTGATCAGATTAGCTAACTTTGTTAGCATAGTGTTGATGTTGTTGAATATGTGCAATGCATACGATGTTATTGAAAACATGCTTGATATTGCACGTGATGTTGTTGTGGCACGTGACGTTGAATACGTGCTAAGTGAATAGTTGGTCGCAGATCTGCATAGTGAAATAATAATCTCTACAATTGCTCATTAGTTATCTGCCTAAGCATATATGCGTTGTTGATATTTATTATATGTTGTTTAATTTGGTGGACTATTCATTTAATTGCTCATATGCTCACAAAGCGTTTTGCTTACCCTGTTAGATGTTTAATGTTGTAGGTGCAATGGTTTGGTTAAACCAAGTGGGCATGGGGAAAGGATTGTGGTTGCAAGAATGTAGCGTAGATTGGAGCTTGCTTATATGGTTAGACAAGCTCATCTTTCTTTTGAATTATCGTTGTGGCTACTATTTGTGTAAATTGCCCAAAATAATATAATTTGATGCCACGTGTCAGTTGGAAGTGAAGTTCCTAGTGATTGGTAAAACATGTTTTTGACTTTGTAAAGTCAAAAAGGATGGTAGTAAACTTGGAGTTAGATGTTCATGTAATTTGGGTGTCAATGTGGGTTATGGGTGTGTTATGTGATAAATTGGTTAAATGGTGGGAAATAGTGGTTATGAATGTGCAAGTGGTAAACATTAAAGTTGAACTTTTGATTAATCATGGTAGTGAGGAATAGGGGTGTTAACGAGTCGAGCATTTAACGAGCTACTCGAGTTCGAGCTCGTTTAACTCGAATTCGAGTTTGATAATATTCGAACACGAGTTGAGCTCGAACGAAAAATACTACTCGATTAATTTCATGAGCCGAGCATAAAAAGTTGATGTTCGACTCGGCTCGTTCAAAAGCTCGTTTAGTTTCGAGTCAAACGAGCTATTCGAGTCGAACGAGTCGAGTTTATATAATAAATTTGTCTATTTGGAACTTTAAATGTATGTAACTAATATATTTAAACCTAAGACATCAAGTATAAATGAGCTTACTCGAGCTTGATTTCGAGTTATGGAATGAGTTTAGCGATCCCGAGCTCATAAACAAGCAAAATTGCGCTTGGAATTTTGATTCATAAAGACACTTTCCAATCAAATAAACGACCATCGAACTCGAGCTCGAACAACAACAAATAATTCGAACTCGAACTCGAACACAATTTTTAAAACTTACTCGAACTCGAGTCGAGCTCGAATCAGATAATTAGCAAACGAGTCGAACTCGAGCATCCTGATATTTGAGTCGATTCGGTTCGTTAACAGCCCTAGTGAGGAATGCTTGGTTACATTGTTTTGTCAAGGAAGTGTTGAATGTAAAAGGCAATGGGTTAAATTGTTGTTGATTTACTTAACGGGTCAAAATGGATTGATTAATATGTCAAATGGTTAAAATGTGTTGAAAGTTGGTTTTGAACCTTTTGGTGCTTGTTGTGATGTTAAAGAGTGTATTTAAGCATTTTGGTAAGCAATTGCAAGTAATGAGCTTAATTGTTTGGGAGTTGGTTACTAAAAGTGATCAAAATGGTCTATTTTTGGATTTAAGTCAAAATTTAGCATTAGTGTGAACTTTGAAAAAGTGCCAATTGGGAAACTTTCATTTTGTCATACAAAAACATGTCTACAAAATTTTGTGGGTTGGTTGTAAACGAGTCAAAAGTTATGCGCGTCCGAATTTGTGGTCAAAACCTGAGTTTTCGGCACTTCAGGATCAGTACGCGATCGCGTAGTGGGTACATAATCGCATACCAATCAAAGAAATGATAACAGAGATGAACTAGGCATAAGTACGCGATCACGTGAAGGTACGCGGATCGCTTACGAGATCGCGACGCGATTTTGGAGGATAGCGACGCGATTGACCCATGATTGTGATTCAATTACCCTAGGATAGTGTACCTGGATTGCGACACGATTTACCCAAAATCGCAGAGCGATTTCCCCCGAATCACGATGCGATTATGCGGTTGGTCAAAATTTTGTTTTGTTTGACCCCATTAGTTACCCCTTGCGTCTTTAAGTGTTAGGATTTTATATTTTAACATGTATGAAAATATATAATATGGTTTTCATATAAAAAAAATTGGTGTGTTTCAAGATTATTATTATGGCTTTTCATTTTTTATTATATAATATGATAATTAAATTGTACATATTATTAATTTTTTTCCATATGCCATCGAATCAATATTTTTGATCATTTTACCCTTATTAATGCGCTCCACATGTTTCATGTCTTGAATAAGATGGGTAATAGTCGCTAATTTAGTGGTGTATAAATGGATGGTTATGTATAAATAATGTAACCAATATTTTGAAATCCGGGTTGACCCGGTCAGTTGAACTGAGACTCGGGCATCTAAACGGGTCAACTAGGAGTGGGTTTTCAATGGTTTTCAATTCGGGTTGGCCTGAAGGGTTTTCCGGTGGAACCGGTGACCCAGTGATCCGCAACCCGGCGGGTTAACATTTTTTTCTTTTTAATTTTTTCCGTTGACCAATTGACTTAGAAATAAATGATAATTTCGCTCATATCCTTGTAAAAGTCTCAATATTAAGCTAATATTCTTGTAAATATCAAAATTATCGATGTACATATCGTTTATTTGAAAGTATCATATTACCAAACTTACATGTAGACTCCGCAATTATGATGTGTAACATAAATTAAATATAAACTATTATAAATAGCAAAAAGTCCAAACCGGTTGACCCGGTGGTTCAACTGGTTAAACCAGACCTGACACTTAAACCGGATCAACTTGAATTTAAAATCTAAATATATAAAAAAGTGAATAATAAATTTTGTGCATTGCACGGGTTTATTCCACTAGTAGAATTTTAAAAGTTGATGCTAAGTGACTTATTGATATCTTATTAAAGTGTATTAATTGGATGTTTGAACATTTTTTATATAATATTTCTTAACTTATACTACGTATATATACTTAAAGTATACTAGCCAGTTAGACAACACTTAACAGTTATCTTTACTTTTGGACCATAATTGTTGCTACAAATATTTTATTATACATATATCACGTGTGATACTTTAATTTATAGACATCTTACACAAATTTTGTTTATGTTTGTTAAGATCGTCCAACTACCGTATGTCTACTACTTCTTCCTTTCAATCACGGTCAGATATTGTAACAACTTCAACATAATATTTTCATTCAACACCATAACAGTTCATATTAATATTATATTAATAATAATAATAAAATAATAATAATAATAATAATAATAATAATAATAATAATAATAATAATAATAATAATAATCAACAGCATTTCTACCACGTATTGGTGAATTTCACACATTGTGATTCTTGATAGAAGAAGAAGAGTAGGGGGAATCAGAGGCGGAACTAGAAGGAGATACTTCATCAAGTTTATGATTCTTGTCTTTCGACGGACAATCAAAATAGCAACGACATCGAGCCGGATTTTTGCATTCTCCATGGGATCTAAGTCCATAGATTCTAAGGCACAAATTTAGACATCCATACTTTTCACATGGGAATAAAAAGTGAGTATCGGTGCAAACACCCGATGGTAGATCATCCATTAGCACCTTTGTACCTACAATTTTGGAGTATATAGCTTTAGTTATCATCATATCATATCATCATAATATATAAAGAGTATACGACTCCCAAAAACATAATTTCATATAACTTTCCGATTTAATTAAAAAATCGCACATACAAACATTTATTACTTTATCTTATTAAAAATAAGGGTAAATATAAATCAATACGAAATTATAAGTCATAAGCTAGAAGAAAGGAATAAAAATTTACCTAACATCATGAAAAAAAAAATGAAATATGTTTAAAATCGAGCATGTTTTCATCTTTGACGTTTTTTTCTTTACAATTAATAAATTTATTATGAAACACCTTTATTATGGTAAAGACATTGAAATTTATGAGCAATTAATACTAACCACATTTATTACCGAAAAGTTCTATGCATTGAAAGCTTTTATTGAAATTACATCAATGCCTATGTACCTTTAATTTTATTGATTTATTCCATGAGTAACGTTATGTGTGCCTATAATATATACTTAAAATCTATGCATATTACATATACTCTATGACATATGAATATTACTTAGTATCTCCGTCTTTCTCTATCAATTATATTATCACGTTAACCAATCATCTTTTTGGCACAGTTTTAGCATACAATTGTAGAGTCATAATCATTTTTTTTTATTCTGTATAGGAGATAGCTTTACACGTATTTAGAAGTCTCTGGGATAGATACGTACGTACGTTATTTTTTCATGTCTTGTTTATTTGTTTATATCTTATGGAGTTAATAACACAAATATGATATTCGACATTCTAGTAATGATTGATTGATTGATTGAAAAATATAATTATAAGTAGGGTTTGTCTAACGTGTGCCCTAAGGGCATATGTTAAGACAAGAATATTCTTCTCGAAAAATGAGAAATGCATTTTTCAAGAAGAATCTTAATACCTTTTTCATTTTTCGAAAAGAATATTTTCAACTTTTTCAATTTTCGAGAAGAATATTCACCACTTAACATGTGCCCTTAGGGCACAAGTTAGAAATTCCCTTATAAGTATATGAAACTACTAGTTAGTGACCCGTGTATATACGGGTTTGTAACACATATCTTTTTATAAAATCAAATTAATAAAGTGAACTATGACTTTCGGTTTATAATCATTGTACTTTTTAAAATATCCAACAGTATTAAAATAATAATAATAATAATAATATAATAACAACAACAATAATAATAATAATAATAATAATAATAATAATAATAATAATAATAATAATAATAATAATAATAATAATAATAATAATGGAAAAATAGAGATAATAATAATAATGTTACTTCTTACTTATCTTATGTCTAGAATTTATTAATATAAATCCTATTTATCTTTTATAAAGCACTTAATGACAATAAAATTACATCACGTTAAAACTATATTTATTTTAATGAATACATGAAAATAGGTAAAATATAAAGAGATCAAACTTAAATAGTTAAACGGTTAAATAACGTCAACTAAATTTAGATAGCTAAAACAAATCAAAAGGGTAAACTAATAATGGAATGAAATTACGATGCTTTAGTACAGATTTGCACCATTATATTCGGGAGGAAATTGAGCTGTTGAGCCTCTTAAAGGGAGCCAAGGTTCACATCATTAGGACTTTTAAAATTTTGTGATACATAGAATATATTTTATCATGCAGAAGTGGAGAACCCACATGAGCCTCTTAACCACACGAGTCACCATTTTTACAACACTATAGAAAGGGACATAACAAATAACAATAAAATTGACAGAATATATAGGCATATACCTATGAAACTAAGACCATAACAAATACATCCCTTTAAAGTATATATACGGAAAACAAATGTAAGTTCTAAATAGTAAATAGTGTAATCATGGTAAAAGCAATTTCTGATTTGCATTACCTGCATATATAGTATTCACTTGGATTCTATGTTTTCTTCCAGTCCTGCAAGTAACAAACAATCATGGTTAATGGAAGCTTACTGTAACACCCGCTTTTATGGTCTAAGGGTAATTCGGTAATTCCCCTTACTTAGATATTATTATTTGTTATATTATAAATATTGTGTATTTTGTATGTTTTGATTTATAACTTAGGAGATTTGGTTAAAGGATTTATTGTGACTATTGAATTAGTAACCGTTTTAAATAGTTATAGTTCACGGTAAAATAAAATAGTTTTCCTGCAATTGATATTTAGGTTCCAAACAATAGGGTTAGAAAGGGATAAAAATTATACTACCTAATGTATGAGGTCAATTGAGTTAGGTCGACATATGTACTTTCCAATTTGGTACTTCATTTCCTTTCCATAATTTCATTTCATGTTCAAATCAATTCATCAAAAATTAAGAACAAACATAAGGGAGAGTTGTGATTGTGATTCAAGTTCATTATCTTCATCATCTTCCATCTATTATCACATTTGTAAGTGTTTTGAAGTTATATTATTATTATTATTATTATTATTATTATTATTATTATTATTATTATTATTATTATATATATATATATGTGTGTGTGTGTGTGTGTGTGTGTGTGTTTGATTGAAATTAGGTTAGATACATGAATGATTTTGGTATAACATTGAGTTTGCAAGTTGTTATTGATGTTTGTTGATGTTTCTATGATCTTAGAATAGTTATAATCTGAGTTTGAAGCTGTAAATATGATAAATTCGTAGTTAGGGTTCGTGCAGTAGCTAGTTGCAGGTTGTTGGGTTCTGTGTTTAGGTCCCATAGCCGATCGGCTAGACTAACTGAGCCGATCAGGTATGACTATTGAACCGATCGGGTAATTTAAGATGAACGGCTAGTTTAGTACAAATTAGTTACAGAACTTGGCGTTGGAACAAAAGTCTTGAAAAACTTCAATCTAGACGATTGGCTATAGCTAGTGAGCCGATCGGTTATGGCTTGTTTAGCAGATCGGGTAAAATTAGCCAAACGGCTGAACTAGAACAAAACATAAACAGAAACTGGCGTTTGAACGAAGATCTCGAAAACTAGTTATATTAGCTGATCGTGTCAATGTGAGCCGATCGGTAATTAGCCGATCGGCTAAGTCAATGTAGCCGATCGGGTACGTGTTTATAAAGGGTCGAAAATCAGTCTTGAAATTTTTGTACTTTGATGTGTATATGTGACTATTAATGTTTAGTAAATTATAATCATTGATATTAAGAGATATGTGTTCGAAATCAGTTGTATTGTGATATATAAGCTACTAACTTATTATTTTGTGGTAATTCCAGATATACCGAAGACTCAGTGACATAGAACACTGAGTGGAGACTGAAGAGGACAGGTGAATAGACTTGGAACTTCAGTGTGGTTTAGTTGTAACATATTGTTTACAACGGAATAAACATAGTTGATTATTGATTGTTGTTGTTGATATATATATAATTGTGATGTATTGTTTTGATGACTTGGAGGTCAACGATTTGTTGGACTGGTTGCTACAGGTTAGTCAATGTGAGATATGTGATCATATGTTGAGAATGGAACACATATTGACTAAAGGTAGCAACGAGTCATCGGTAAATCACTGTATTGGTCTGCAGTGATTATAAGTGTCGCTTGGTGGGCCACCTCGGACTGAGGGCGTCACAAGGACCACCGATCCTCTTGATGATGTAGTGTCTATGTGTTATTTGTTATTAAGCATTTTTGTTAAGCTAAGTATGACTGTTGTAACAGGTTTATTGACTTAGCTTTGTTTAAATCCCGTTATTTACTCCTTGCATGTCTTGAGATGATTTTGAGCTGGGCAAGAAGTGGATTAAAGAATGTTTGACTAGAAATCACTCTGATATTATGTTGATACCTTATAACATGTTTTGTTATATAATGCCCATGATATATTTTGATAGTTTGTAAACTCAAATAGTTTGTATATATAACTTATGTACAGTTTTGTAGATGACGTCAGGTAATCTATGTATAACTTTATAAATGGGATCTCGCTTCCAACTTTTAAAAAAAAATTTTTATGGTGCGTTATAAATTGGTATCAGACCATAGGTTTGGGCTAACTGAACAATTATAGGGTGTTCAATCCCAAATCTATAAGTTGTTGGTCAAACATTCTAGGTTGTGGGATTAGTATAAATGAGAATTTGTTAGTATATTAGTACTAACAATTAACGAATTGGGAGATGTATTGTGATTACAGGTATGGCAGAGAATGAGCAACCAGACCCTACCCTTAATACTGCCTCTGAGACAGATGCACCTCCACAGAATCAGGGTCACCAAGATACATCTAATTCAGTTGGTGGAGAGTCAGATCGAGAATATATGATGAGATTGGAGGCTGAAGTGATAGAGCATAGGAGAAGATTACCTGATTCTTCTCAATACCATGTTTCTAGTTATCAGCATATTGAGAGTACTGCTCCACCCATTACATCTACTTTTCAGATTCCAACATCTGTACCGTTTTCTTCGTCGGGATCTTCTGGTTTTCAGATGCCTATATTTCCACCATTTCAGCAGTCAACAAAGGTTTGTTTCCTCAAAACCTTTATATCCAGTAACCCTTCTGTATATTCCGGGAGTCCTAATCCTACAGTTACATTGGATTGGTTACGTGACGTTGAGTGAAAGTTGGAAGTTTGTCATTGTGAGGAGGAAGACAAGGTACCTTACGCGGTTCAGTTGTTAAAGGGCCAAGCTATGTCTTGGTGGGATTCTATTACTTCACCATTGACCCCACAACAGATAAGTGCTATCCGATGGTCAGATTTTCATTCTGAGATTTGTAAGCAGTTCTGTTTTGAGTATGATGTTTCTCGTATTAGACAAGAGTTTTTAGAGCTGCAAAAGACTGATCAAATGACCATTGATGAACTTATTACTCAGTTTTCAGAGAAATTACGATTTGTGCAACAGTGGAATCTAGATGACTGAACCAAAATTGATCATTTTGTTAGAATTTTACCTCCTGATTATCGTACCACTGTGAGATTGGCAGGTTCGCTTCCTCAGGCTTTCACTTTATCCCGTTCTGTGAATAGTGATATTCGAACTAGGAACTTATTGAATAAAGAAAGGTTTCTACAAAGATCGAAAAGTGATTCTTCTAGTCGAGGAAAGCAAAAATGGCAGGGTGCTCCACAGAATAAGAGATCTAACTTTGGTGGTATTTCTTCGGACAATTCTTATTGTACTAGATGTAGATCCAAACATTTTGGACCTTGTACTTCTCAGACATCTAGGTGCATCAAGTGTGGGATATTGGGACATTCAGCTAGAGATTGTACTTATCCTAATCAGGTATGTTGGAACTATCATAAGGAGGGTCATAGAGCCGGTGATTGTCCAGAGGCGAGATGACAGGGAATGGGTATGGGTGGTGGTTCCTCTTCTTCAAGACAAAAGTGTAAGAATCCGCCATCAGCTGCTAGTCGCGCTTTTCAGATGACAGTTGATGAGGCTATTGTCACTGAGGACGTCATTATTGATACTTTTCTTGTTAATTCTGTACCAGCACGTGTGTTATTTGACTCTGGAGGAAATTGCTCATTTATATCTATACAATTCTCTGATAAACTAAAGTTGATTCCCTCTGTGATTTCTAATCCTCTTGAAGTTGAAATAGCTGATGGTAAAACGGTTCCTGTTACCACATTGGTAACCGGAGCTAGTATAATGATAGAGGGTCATAACTTTCCAGTTTCTTTTCTATTGATGCCGATTCCTAGTTTTGAAGTTGTCATTGGTATGGATTGGCTAAGTCAAAATAAAGCTAACATTTCTTGTTATAAAAAGTTAATATGTGACACCCGACGATTTAGGGTTACTGATTAACCCTCTAGAAACCCTAATTACGTATGTTTAGTTTAGTATTAGGCTAAATACTTGTAATTACTTGTAACTATTTGTATATTTTTATGTGAATATACACCCCCGTGATTGATTTATATTACGCTACGTAATTAGTTGTAATTACGCTTATGCAATTTGGTGAAATTGTGCAAAACAACCGGACGGAGTCCGACATAGTATAAATACGGACGTTGGTGAACAAAATATTAAATAATATGAAATTATTTAATAAACTCAAAAAATCGTAAATATTATATTGATAATATTTAACACGTTAGTTATATCGTATAAAGTAACAAAAACACGACGAAAATGCGCAGAACGCGCCAGACAATTGAACGAAAGTCAAAATACATTTTAGAATTTAAAATATATCATTTAGTATAAAACTTTCATTTAAAATATCGTGTCTTTAAATGTGACAACTCTCCAAATTAGGTATATATTTATACTACTAACATGCATTTCTTACGCTAATTCCCTGCGATTGTTTTAATCTAAACCTAGGATGTGATGTAAGTCTAGCAAAGCCCATTACCATAAAACAAAATGTGGAATTATCCAAACAAACATTATTTACTTTAATATATTACGAGAATATATTACGCGTATTTAAAATGTTATAAAACACTCGGTACGCGACAAAAACGCGTGAAACGCGCCCGACACGTGAAATAAACTCAAGTTATATTTTTATAACTCATTATTAAGTATTTTGATAAAATACTTCAAGTTAAAACATCGCGATTACACGCGTACGAAAATAACGTTTTTAAAACGTTACGCAATTCGGATAAATGCACGATTCGCGATCGTGACCAAACGACAACTCAAATATTATTTTAGATACCTAAAATATGTTATTTGAACAAACTTTCACTTAAAATGTCGCATTTTAAATCGTTAACGAAACATACATATTAAAACGTATAACGACTAATTAAAACGTTAAACGACCGGGTAAACGAACACGAGGCGTAACGCAACTTTGGGAACAAGTTTTACACACCCATTGGGGCATGGGACCCACGAAATCTGCAGAAAAATGGGAGGGGGAAACATGTTTTTCCTTTTCTTCCTTTGATAACTTACACACACAATTACCACCATCACTCTTTACTCCATCTCCCTCACCTCTCCTCTCTCTCTCTATCTCACCTCTCTCTCTCTCTAAAAAGCTGGAAAACCAGCCCCAAACACCCTCAAGAACACCATAAAAACACCATCAAAAGTCCTTGGATCGCTAGGCTCGTTTGGACAAAAACGCTCACTTCATCGTTAGCTACGTTTTCATCTTCTCGGTTTTTCAAACCGACTATTGTAAGAACTTCACAACTCAAGTATTTTACTTACATAATGTTTATTAACATGTTTAGTTGCTTATTTAACAAAGTAATGTCCCAACCATGTGTTAAAACTCGTTTTTAATACACATACATATATATACAAAATCTGCCACTGAAAACAGTCACTTTCTCGAATTTTTATAAAATCATACACTCGAAACTAGCGTAAACTTTCTAAACATGAAATCTTGGAAATTTCGTGATCTACAACTTTCGTGTTGAGCACTTGGACCAGAAGTACACCGGTTTTCCCAGAAAACGCGATTTGTGAACATATCACTGTTTTGGCCGGAATCTGTATATAACATTTCTTGATTTTTGTTAAAAATGGAAGATGAACACTAAGAGTCTCGGAAAAATAAAGAAATGATCTAGAGACATAGGAGAACATTTGGTAATTTTTGTGAGACTTGATTCGGACTAGATGTTAGAGAAAACGAGGGTTTCGTTGGAGCAAAATCTGGAAAACTCAAACCGGGGACTGTTTTGATGTTTTTGTGAAAACGACACTTCGGGTCAACCACTAAACGAACCGAAAATTTTTCTAGGCTATATTAACCATTCTAAGACTTGTGTAAAAGTTTCGGGTCAAACCGAGCACGTTTGACCAAGTCAATATAGACGAGACACGGACGATAAACGTAAACCGACAAATGTTAAACATTAGAATGACGACGAATACAACGATTGGGACAATTTATGAAAATATATTTTGATAACGAAACGGAAGTTTTAATACATTTTAAACGTGTATAAACTTTTATAAATAGGACGAGACAAACATTTGGGTATAAGGAAAAACGAAAACGAATGTTCACAATTCATTACGGGATTAAGTTACACGTACTAGTTTTTATATGCAATGAACGCGCTTAAACATAAAAATATATATATAAAACCTATATATATATTTTCAAGTAATACGTTATAATAACGTAAATTGCGAACCAAAGTCATTAATAAGGACACGACTAAATTGCGCGACAATTCCTAACATATGAAAACTATAAGTTTTAATACGAAAACCACGTATTCAAACTCAATGTATGTGAGACAAATATATATAAGTATACGACAATCTGTAAAATGTATATTTATACAAACAAAACTGAGACATACGTTTAACAAACGTACACTTTATTATTGATATACAGCGAGTATATTGAACAAATACATATATATATGACAAGAATATATGTACAAACGATAACACCAAAACAACGTCACCAACAAATTCAACAACAAACTATTAACGTGATTCGAAGCTATCGATCACTGATTGTTAATACAATATTGTGTATAGGTTGACTCGTTGGGTTACTCGACACTACTTGCTAGCTTTCACATCCGCCACTACTACTACGTGAGTTCACAAACCCCTTTTCACTGTTTTATTGCTTTTAAAACCCGGGGTGAGAACATAGAAACGGTTTGCTACTGCATGCAAATACCGAACTGATTTAAATACTGTATGTATTTACTGAACTGTTTATGAAAGGGTATTTCATACAACTACTTGAACTGCTGTTCATGAAACTGTTTTCATACTGTTTTGGGAATTAGACAAACTGATCTTGGTAAGGACCTAGGCTTACGATGTAGTGCATAAAAGTCCTTATGGCTACAGACTATAACCATTAGCTAGGTGACTCTAGCCACTGAGTATACGGATAGTACTATCGCCGTGACGACCCTCCTACGGATTTGGGAGCGTATACTTACTAGTCCTATTGGCAACAACAACAGATTTGGGTCGTGGATTGGTTATAGGGTTAGGTTGCGTTACCTTACTCGACAGGTTTAGCTCACCTTTTGAGGGATCACCGTCTAAATATTCCCACTTACGAAACTACTATTTAGGAAGGGTATTCCTACTGAACTGCTTGGAAATGTTAATCCTTATATAAGTTAACCTGTGTTTCCTGCTTACAAAACTTGAATTGGGAAATGTTATTTATTAACTTGTGTTTCCTACACTATACATAAACTTGTGAATTCACTCAACAATCATGTTGACGTTTTATTCTATGTTTTTCAGGGAATTAGCAGCGTAAGTAAGATCTGCATGCATATCAGGACGGACTACCCTGGACTTGTTTAGGATGCCACTACTTTTGGGACACTTGGATTTCCTCCGTATAACCGCAATTACTGCGGTCATACCTATGAAATCTACTTTTGCTGTTATGTATTTTATGAAATACTGTTTTCAACACTACTATTACTGTTACAACTTTACGAGTTGTAACCTTTTGTAAAACTTGATATGGTTGGCATCTTAATAATTACCGTTCTGCGATAACCTTATGCTCTGATGTATGAATGTATCTGTTGGATCGTGTTACTGTTCGCAGCCCCGCCACGTCACTAAGCTTCCGCAAAACATTAAACTAATCGTAATTACCGTTTGGCGGGGTGTGACAGACTTGGTATCAGAGCCATTGGTTATAGCGAACTAGAAGTCTTTAAGCGACCTAAAACCTTAGAGACCTAGACTATAGCCTTGGCTAAAACATTCATTGCATGCATACACATTTTGCATACAGCTAACATACGACTGACACGTCACCTACGACTTCTTTGTCTCAGCATGTCGAGGCACAGTCCGATCTATTTGTATGCTTCTGATGAGGAGCCGACCGAGGATTCCTACCATAGCGACGCTAGCACCGGAGTTGCGTGTCCACCGGTTCAGCTGAGAGCCTTATCGGATGACACTAGTGATGCTTACATCACCCCACCACCCACTGCTCATGTGGTCCCACTTGCTACTACCCCCACTGACCCTACCACTCGTATGTTAGGGTCTACCTTTATGGCGACACGCCATACGACTGCTGGACCTTCCAGAGGACCGGTACCTAGGAGGACACCACGGATGTGTGTCCGAGATTTCCCTAGAGGACCACTTGCGCCCCGTGATAAGGCGCCGATGGCAGAGGAGAGGGTGATGCACTGTGATGAGCCGCCACAGAGGGTACCTAGGCTTGCTCACTTGGAGTGGATGACTCCTATGTTGGGGCGGTGGAGGTCGTTAGAGGGTTTTCCTGCTACTTTTGAGACCGGGGAGTCCTCCCGATCCTCCGCACCACTGCCTACTACTGGAGAGCCCGTAGAGTTGACTCTCCCTACCATTGTGGCTGTGATTCGCACATTGTTTCGCATTTCTGGTAGCAGGGGTGCTCACCTTGCCGAGCTACAGAGCGATGTCTCCCGTCTGGATGGAGACATGGCAGACATTCATGAGCGTTGCCACTTCTTGTTGAGCAACGTGGTTGCTGCCAGGGAGATAGCCGAGACTGCACGTGCTCGTGTCAGAGTACTAGAGAGGCGTGCGAGGACAGCAGGGATGATGATTGGAGCTTGTGTGATGATAGCTGTGCTGAGGACAGCTGTGGGATTGTTTCTACCTTATTTTCATTAGACTTGTGTACGGCGGTTTGTGCCTAGGGGGCATCAAACCGGCCACTTTTTGGATGATGGATATGTTAGTAAATCCATCACGTGTAGTATAGACTAGTATCAGATGGTAGATTTATGTATGTACTGGACATGTACTAAACGGGAAAAACAGTTGTTAGAATGGGTATATGTATAGGAAAACCCATTGACTTTTGTATAGCGCTAACCGCTGATGGGGCGTATTTGGGATCCCATCTTGTTTTGTATAAAACTGATGTATCAGCGCTACACCTTTGGATATAATATAACTTATGTTTGGATGTATTTCATATTCATTTCATTTGACAACGATTTTAGTAGTATATCTACATGTATATACGTGTGTTAGAAACGGTAGCCAACCAATGACATTTGACCATTCCTTGGAAACCATGAAACACACCACACCTTGACTATTGATTCCTATCTTGAACTTTCTTTAAACTCGATTGTGTTGAATGATGATGAAAGGAAATATGTATTTAGCATTATATAATGACGCCTGGCCAACGTGATTATATTGTACTAACTACATATGGGCGTTTCAAAGTCATGTGACATGTGATACAAAATCTTGTCTCTCAATTCTTCAAAATGTTCCCTTGTTAAAAATGTGAAATCTTGTTCATCACATTCAATACCTTGGCATTGACTTCTGCAATTTATTTCATCGCAGAACGGAATCATGCCACCAAAACGACGGATGACTAAGAACAGTCGACGAACGACTCCTTCTTCCATTCCTGAAACCGTTCCCCCACCCAACAACAATGAAACTACTGAACAAATGATAGCACGACGAATAGCTGAAGGTATTGCTGAGTACGAAGCAAGCCGAAATCGTGAGAATGGAATGAATAACAGCGGGTCTACCCCTGTTAATACTGAGACACCTGCGAATACTCGCCGAGGGTGTTCATACAAGACATTCCAGGCTTGTAAGCCAGTTACTTTTCGTGGCACCGAGGGTGCTATTGGGATTATCCACTGGATAGAAAAGACAGAGTCAGTGTTGGACATTAGTGACTGTTCACCAGACTGTATGGTGAAATATGCCACCTGCACTCTTGCTGACAAAGCTCTCACTTGGTGGAACAGTCAAGTCCAATCATTGGGACGACCAGCTGCCTACTCCATGTCATGGGAAGTACTGAAAAACATGATGTTGGAGGAATTCTGTCCCCGTAGCGAGATGCAGAAAGTCGAAACTGAGCTGTGGAACATCACTATGATTGGTGCCGATGTCACTGGTTATACAACCAAGTTTCAGGAACTAGCACGTCTAGTGCCACATATGGTGACACCTGAGTACAAGCGCATCGAGCGTTATGTCTATGGTCTAGCACCGCAAATCAGGAGTTTGGTTACATCCTCCAAACCTGACACATTCAGGAGCGCTGTTGTTTTAGCGCAAAGTCTGACCGATGAGGCAGTCAGGATGGGAACACTGACCAAGAAAACTGCGTCGGGCAAGGTTGAGCCGAGCAGTACTGAAGCTGGTAGTTCTGGAGGTACCAAGCGTAAGTGGAATGACAGAGGAAGTGACCGTCAGGGTCAAACGAATAAGAAGGGATTTGGGAACCCAAAGTCCTATGCTGCCACCACTATGGAATCCAAACCATACTTGGGCAACAAACCTAAATGTGACAAATGTGGCAAACATCACGACGGTGAATGTTGGTATTGCAACAACTGTAGAGTTTGGGGTCACAAAACCCAAAACTGCAGGGCTAACCCTACCACTAGGGAGAACACCGAACGCCGGAACCAAGGGTGTTTTGAATGTGGCGACATGAGGCACTATCGGAACCGTTGCCCTCGACTCAACAACCAAAACCGCAATAACACCAACAACCGTGGTAACAACAACCGAGCCAACAACATCAACAATCAGCCGGCTCAAGGACGAGCATTTGTGATCGGAGCACAGGAGGCACGCCAGGACCCTAACACCGTCACTGGTACGTTTCTTGTAAACAACCATTATGCCTCTGTGTTAATCGATTCAGGTGCTGATTTAAGTTTTGTGTCTAACGAGTTTAGACCACTATTAGAACTCGAATCACGTAAGCTAGATAACAAATATACTATTGAACTAGCCGATGGTGAGTTAATCGAATCGGGAGAAATAGTACCGGGATGCACCTTGGAATTAGAAGGTCATCTCTTCGAAATAGACTTGCTACCGGTTAAGTTGGGAAGTTTCGACGTTGTAGTCGGCATGGATTGGTTGTCGAAGAATCACGCTGAAATAGTATGTTACGATAAGTTAGTACGCTTGCCACTACCGACAGGAGAAACTCTTATGGTCAAAGGTGAGAAACGAAAAAGTGCCACAAAAATGATTACATGCTTGAAAGCCCGTAAATATCTCCGAAAGGGATACCAAGCATTCTTAGCACATGTTGTAGAAAAGAAATCCGAGGAGCGATGTATAGACGACGTACCTATCGTACGTGACTACCCGGGAGTGTTTCCTGATGAGTTACCAGGATTACCACCCCCACGACAGGTTGAATTTCATATCGACCTAGTACCTGGAGCAGCGCCAATTGCACGTGCGCCTTACCGTCTTGCTCCATCAGAAATGCAAGAGTTATCCGCACAACTACAGGAACTCTTAGACCTAGGATTCATCCGACCGAGCTTTTCACCTTGGGGAGCTCCGGTTTTGTTCGTCAAGAAAAAGGATGGATCAATGCGAATGTGTATCGATTATCGGGAACTAAACAAAGTAACTATTAAGAATCGATATCCACTACCTCGCATAGATGACTTGTTTGACCAGCTACAAGGGTCAAGTTATTATTCGAAGATCGACTTGCGATCTGGTTACCATCAACTGAAGGTTCGGGATGAGGATATTCCTAAGACTGCGTTTAGGACTCGGTACGGCCATTACGAGTTCCTAGTCATGCCATTCGGACTGACAAACGCACCAGCAGTGTTCATGGACCTCATGAATAGAGTATGCAAACCTTATCTTGATAAGTTCGTGATTGTGTTTATCGATGACATATTGATATACTCCCGAACGAAGGGGGATCACGAGCAACATCTGAGATTGATTCTTGAATTACTGGAGAAAGAGAAGCTTTACGCCAAGTTCTCTAAGTGTGAATTTTGGATGCGCGAGGTTCATTTCCTTGGTCATGTGATCAATAACAAAGGAATTCATGTGGACCCATCCAAAATCGAGGCAATTAAGAACTGGGAAGCCCCAAAAACACCATCCGAGATACGACAATTTCTTGGGCTAGCCGGCTATTACCGACGATTCATCGAGAACTTCTCGAAAATAGCCCAACCACTTACCGCTCTAACTCAAAAGGATAAGAAATTTGATTGGGGCGAGAAGCAAGAGATTGCTTTCCAATTGTTGAAACAGAAATTGAGCACCGCACCAATCCTATCACTACCTGAAGGAGTAGAAAACTTTGTTGTCTATTGTGATGCATCACACCAGGGATTGGGTTGTGTATTGATGCAAAACGACAAAGTCATTGCTTACGCGTCTCGACAATTGAAAGTTCACGAAAAGAACTATACGACGCATGACTTAGAGCTAGGAGCCGTCGTTTTTGCACTTAAGATTTGGAGGCACTACCTATACGGTACAAAGTGCACTATCTTCACGGATTACAAAAGTCTCCAACATATATTCGACCAGAAAGAACTCAACATGAGACAACGTCGTTGGGTCGAATTACTGAACGATTACGACTGTGAGATTAAGTATCACCCGGGCAAAGCAAACGTTGTAGCTGATGCCTTGAGTCGTAAGGAACGAGTCAACCCTCGAAGAGTTCGAGCTTTAGGTTTGACAATCCACTCGAATCTCATTACTCAAATTCGTGACGCTCAACAATCAGCCTTCATTCCCGAACGCCTTAAGGAAGAATCCTTGAAGGGAATGGAGAAACAGCTTGAAACCAAAGACAATGGAGTATTGTACTTCATGAACCGAATTTGGGTACCATGCGTAGACGAATTACGCCGATTGATTTTGGACGAAGCACATAAGTCCAACTACTCGATACATCCTGGTGCAGATAAGATGTATCACGACTTGAAAGGATTTTACTGGTGGCCTGGTATGAAACGAGACATTGCCACATACGTTAGTAAGTGCTTGACTTGTGCAAAAGTCAAAGTTGAATATCAAAAGCCGTCTGGGCTTTTGCAACAACCCGAAATGCCCAAATGGAAATGGGAATACATCACGATGGACTTCATCACGAAGTTACCGAAAACAACATCCGGAGTTGACACCATATGGGTGATTGTCGATCGATTGACGAAATCAGCCCACTTCCTTGCTATCAAGGAAACAGACAAAATGGAGAAGCTGACTAGAATCTATTTGAAGGAGGTCGTTTCTCGACATGGGGTGCCATTTTCCATCATCTCTGATAGAGATGCACGATTCACTTCTCGTTTCTGGCAAACACTTCAACATGCATTGGGTACTAGACTCGACATGAGCACTGCTTACCACCCACAAACTGACGGCCAGAGCGAGCGAACGATACAAACGCTCGAAGATCTATTGAGAGCGTGTGTGATAGACTTTGGAGGTAATTGGGATACACACCTACCTCTAGCAGAATTTTCATATAATAACAGTTACCACACCAGTATACAGATGGCACCTTTCGAGGCATTGTATGGACGCAAGTGCCGATCGCCACTCTGTTGGGCAGAGTTGGGCGACAGACAATTATCAGGTCCGGAGATAATCCAAGAAACTACGGACAAGATATCTCAAGTGCTTAATCGATTGAAAATAGCGCGTGACCGACAAAAGAGTTATGCCGATAACAGACGGAAACCTTTAGAATTTCAAGTAGGTGACAAAGTCCTACTCAAAGTTGCACCCTGGAAAGGGGTCGTACGATTTGGTAAACGAGGTAAACTGAACCCACGGTACATCGGACCATTCGAAATCCTTGCAAGGATTGGTCCTGTCGCCTACAAGCTCAAGCTACCGCAAGAGCTTAGTAGTATCCACGACACCTTTCACATATCTAACTTGAAAAAGTGTCTTTCTGATGAAACACATATCATCCCTCCGGACGAAGTCTTCATTGACTCAAAATTAAACTTTGTGGAGGAACCTATCGAAGTTATGGACACGAAAACACAGAAACTTCGACACAAACAAATCAAGCTAGTTAAAGTTCGTTGGAACTCAAAACATGGCCCAGAGTTCACCTGGGAACGAGAGGATGAAATGCGTAAGAAGTATCCTCGACTGTTTGAAACCGTGACCACGACTCACGGCATGAATTAAATCTCGGGACGAGATTTCCCTAACGGGGGGAGAATGTGACAACTCTCCAAATTAGGTATATATTTATACTACTAACATGCATTTCTTACGCTAATTCCCTGCGATTGTTTTAATCTAAACCTAGGATGTGATGTAAGTCTAGCAAAGCCCATTACCATAAAACAAAATGTGGAATTATCCAAACAAACATTATTTACTTTAATATATTACGAGAATATATTACGCGTATTTAAAATGTTATAAAACACTCGGTACGCGACAAAAACGCGTGAAACGCGCCCGACACGTGAAATAAACTCAAGTTATATTTTTATAACTCATTATTAAGTATTTTGATAAAATACTTCAAGTTAAAACATCGCGATTACACGCGTACGAAAATAACGTTTTTAAAACGTTACGCAATTCGGATAAATGCACGATTCGCGATCGTGACCAAACGACAACTCAAATATTATTTTAGATACCTAAAATATGTTATTTGAACAAACTTTCACTTAAAATGTCGCATTTTAAATCGTTAACGAAACATACATATTAAAACGTATAACGACTAATTAAAACGTTAAACGACCGGGTAAACGAACACGAGGCGTAACGCAACTTTGGGAACAAGTTTTACACACCCATTGGGGCATGGGACCCACGAAATCTGCAGAAAAATGGGAGGGGGAAACATGTTTTTCCTTTTCTTCCTTTGATAACTTACACACACAATTACCACCATCACTCTTTACTCCATCTCCCTCACCTCTCCTCTCTCTCTCTATCTCACCTCTCTCTCTCTCTAAAAAGCTGGAAAACCAGCCCCAAACACCCTCAAGAACACCATAAAAACACCATCAAAAGTCCTTGGATCGCTAGGCTCGTTTGGACAAAAACGCTCACCTCATCGTTAGCTACGTTTTCATCTTCTCGGTTTTTCAAACCGACTATTGTAAGAACTTCACAACTCAAGTATTTTACTTACATAATGTTTATTAACATGTTTAGTTGCTTATTTAACAAAGTAATGTCCCAACCATGTGTTAAAACTCGTTTTTAATACACATACATATATATACAAAATCTGCCACTGAAAACAGTCACTTTCTCGAATTTTTATAAAATCATACACTCGAAACTAGCGTAAACTTTCTAAACATGAAATCTTGGAAATTTCGTGATCTACAACTTTCGTGTTGAGCACTTGGACCAGAAGTACACCGGTTTTCCCAGAAAACGCGATTTGTGAACATATCACTGTTTTGGCCGGAATCTGTATATAACATTTCTTGATTTTTGTTAAAAATGGAAGATGAACACTAAGAGTCTCGGAAAAATAAAGAAATGATCTAGAGACATAGGAGAACATTTGGTAATTTTTGTGAGACTTGATTCGGACTAGATGTTAGAGAAAACGAGGGTTTCGTTGGAGCAAAATCTGGAAAACTCAAACCGGGGACTGTTTTGATGTTTTTGTGAAAACGACACTTCGGGTCAACCACTAAACGAACCGAAAATTTTTCTAGGCTATATTAACCATTCTAAGACTTGTGTAAAAGTTTCGGGTCAAACCGAGCACGTTTGACCAAGTCAATATAGACGAGACACGGACGATAAACGTAAACCGACAAATGTTAAACATTAGAATGACGACGAATACAACGATTGGGACAATTTATGAAAATATATTTTGATAACGAAACGGAAGTTTTAATACATTTTAAACGTGTATAAACTTTTATAAATAGGACGAGACAAACATTTGGGTATAAGGAAAAACGAAAACGAATGTTCACAATTCATTACGGGATTAAGTTACACGTACTAGTTTTTATATGCAATGAACGCGCTTAAACATAAAAATATATATATAAAACCTATATATATATTTTCAAGTAATACGTTATAATAACGTAAATTGCGAACCAAAGTCATTAATAAGGACACGACTAAATTGCGCGACAATTCCTAACATATGAAAACTATAAGTTTTAATACGAAAACCACGTATTCAAACTCAATGTATGTGAGACAAATATATATAAGTATACGACAATCTGTAAAATGTATATTTATACAAACAAAACTGAGACATACGTTTAACAAACGTACACTTTATTATTGATATACAGCGAGTATATTGAACAAATACATATATATATGACAAGAATATATGTACAAACGATAACACCAAAACAACGTCACCAACAAATTCAACAACAAACTATTAACGTGATTCGAAGCTATCGATCACTGATTGTTAATACAATATTGTGTATAGGTTGACTCGTTGGGTTACTCGACACTACTTGCTAGCTTTCACATCCGCCACTACTACTACGTGAGTTCACAAACCCCTTTTCACTGTTTTATTGCTTTTAAAACCCGGGGTGAGAACATAGAAACGGTTTGCTACTGCATGCAAATACCGAACTGATTTAAATACTGTATGTATTTACTGAACTGTTTATGAAAGGGTATTTCATACAACTACTTGAACTGCTGTTCATGAAACTGTTTTCATACTGTTTTGGGAATTAGACAAACTGATCTTGGTAAGGACCTAGGCTTACGATGTAGTGCATAAAAGTCCTTATGGCTACAGACTATAACCATTAGCTAGGTGACTCTAGCCACTGAGTATACGGATAGTACTATCGCCGTGACGACCCTCCTACGGATTTGGGAGCGTATACTTACTAGTCCTATTGGCAACAACAACAGATTTGGGTCGTGGATTGGTTATAGGGTTAGGTTGCGTTACCTTACTCGACAGGTTTAGCTCACCTTTTGAGGGATCACCGTCTAAATATTCCCACTTACGAAACTACTATTTAGGAAGGGTATTCCTACTGAACTGCTTGGAAATGTTAATCCTTATATAAGTTAACCTGTGTTTCCTGCTTACAAAACTTGAATTGGGAAATGTTATTTATTAACTTGTGTTTCCTACACTATACATAAACTTGTGAATTCACTCAACAATCATGTTGACGTTTTATTCTATGTTTTTCAGGGAATTAGCAGCGTAAGTAAGATCTGCATGCATATCAGGACGGACTACCCTGGACTTGTTTAGGATGCCACTACTTTTGGGACACTTGGATTTCCTCCGTATAACCGCAATTACTGCGGTCATACCTATGAAATCTACTTTTGCTGTTATGTATTTTATGAAATACTGTTTTCAACACTACTATTACTGTTACAACTTTACGAGTTGTAACCTTTTGTAAAACTTGATATGGTTGGCATCTTAATAATTACCGTTCTGCGATAACCTTATGCTCTGATGTATGAATGTATCTGTTGGATCGTGTTACTGTTCGCAGCCCCGCCACGTCACTAAGCTTCCGCAAAACATTAAACTAATCGTAATTACCGTTTGGCGGGGTGTGACATTAAACAATGACGAAAAACGTCCAAATAAAACGTTACGCGATTAAACCTTCGTAAAACAAACACGCAAATCGAGACCAGTAAATTAACGGAACATTCTTATAAATGTTTTCAAGTGTTTAGAATAAATATTTCAAGCGAAAATATCAAAATTTTAATCGTCATTTAAAACACACGCGATAAACGTTTAACGCTTAAATGAACAACGAAACGATCGGGTAAACGATCGTTGGACTTAACGTAACTTTGGGGAATTAAATTGGACCAAAAACCCCAGCCCTATGGGCCCCCCCTGGCCGGCCCCCTTGCTGCCCCCACTCCTTTCCCTTGTCCATTTGACTACACCACCTCAAACCTCTTTCACTCCCCTCATTTCTCACTTGCACACTTCTTCACTTTCATTTCACACACAATCTCTCCTCCCTCTCTCTAAAAGTCTGCCCCTCTCTCTCTCTCTAAAAACCCCCATAAACTCAGTTCATCTTTATCACATTATCATCTATTATCATCATCATTCATCACCCATTCAAGATCAAGAACAAGAAAGTACTAGAATCAAGACTCCTTTCCATCATCTTCAACTTCTCTTCATCATTCCTTTGTGAGAATTACTAACCCTTTCATTTTTTTTACTTGCATGATGTTTACTTACTTGTTTTGTAGCTCATTTAACACTAATATGTCCAAATAAAATATTGAAATACGTTTTTACAAAGTATATATGAATACACATAAATCTGTCTCAAAAACTCAAAAACACAGCTTACGAAAATAATCATATCTCGAGTTCTAGGAAGAGTTAGACAACGCTTTTTTAAAAAATTTGCGTATCGAAAATATCTACAACTTTCGTGTTTTACACTTTTTCCAGAAACGCACACGTTTTTCTCTACCGGCCGATTTATAGGACTAGTCTGATGGTTTTCGATAAATGTGTTCGGTTGTTACGCGGAATTGTTTAAATATGTAAATGGACATTATAAATCTTGAAATTCTTATGTTAGGAACTAGACACTTAGAAGGCCAATTGGTAAAGTTTGTGAAGTTTGATTAGGACCAGAAGTAGGTAAAATCTAGCGGCGAACCAAACCGACAAAGTCAAGAATATGAAACTTTGAAGTTTTTGAATGCGTATTAAAAACCGACACTTCGTAACGACTCCGACACAAACCGATAAATTATTTGGACTCTATTAACTAAAATTTGGCTTGAGTAAAAATTTCGAGTCAAACCGAGCCCGTTTGACCATGTTACCAAAACAAAAACACAACTGTTGACTTTGCGAGTTGACTTTGACTTGCGAGTTGACTTTGACTTACGAACTGAAGACTTGCGAGTTGAAAGACTTGCGAACTAAAGACTTGCGAGTTGAGTTGACTTGTGAACTGAAGACTTGCGAGTTGAAAGACTTGCGAGTTGAGTTGACTTGCGAACTGAAGACTTGCGAGTTGAAAGACTTGCCAGTTGAGTTGACTTGCGAATTGAAGACTTGAGAGTTGACTTTGACTTGCGAGTTGACTTCGCGAGTTGACTTTTTAACTTTGCGAGTTGACTTTTCAAGTTGACTTTTTGACCTTGAGAGTTGACTTTTTTACCCTAAGTTAATTTTCAGAAAATCACATTTTAGACTCTAAATTCCGAGCCTTAACACATCGGACATATATATAAACATATATATAAAAGCAATAAACACCAACAAAGATCAAACCTTTATGATGTAGAATCATATATGAAACTCATATGCTTCGAGAAGTATACAACACGATGAACATAATAATAATACTTTGAATTATTATTACATAACTACACCAACGGGCCGTACCTGTTTTCCAAAACTCAAACAAAACAATCAACTTATTTGGACATACTAGTTGGATGAACTAGCTTTAGGTAGACATTAACCCTCCACCTACTTGATGGGTTTAAGTGGACATTAACCCCCACTTATACAATCACTATAGATGGTCTTATGAAACATCTACTTACCCAACCTTATACGTTTAGGACGTTAAAAGGTTGCACTTTGGGACTCATATTGCTTGCTACTTGATTATTGTTTGCTACCTGCTAAACCTTGGTGAGTTTCATAGCCCCTTTTTACTGTTTTATATCCAGGGGTGAGAATACATACAACTGCCTTTACACAACTATTTTTATGAACACAAGTACAACAAACAACGCTATACGGATTGCATGAGTTAATACACTAATCCATTTAAAGTCCTCACACATCATAGCTTCGTTAATTTGGACTAAGCGCGAGTATTAGTAAATAGATCTATTTGGGACTGACAATCCCCGTCCGGGTTAGTCGCGCTAACATGTCAAATGGACGTATTAATATTTGTACACACGAGTGTATCGGATTAGACACTTGCAGGGGCACCAACGATCGTGTACTCGAAAGAGGCACGACATACATTGTTAAGCTTCGGACTATGAGCTCATGGCAAAAGTATACATATTTGATTGATTTCAAACATTACTAAATCTTGTGTTTCATACCGATATCTCAACAACTGTTTAACAAACCTATGAACTCACCAACTTTATGTTGACCCTTTTAGTATGTATTTCTCAGGTAACCCCGCCGCAGTAGGATGCTTTGGATAGCATAGCTCGATTCGCATTGTTTTCAAACATCAAGGAACTAAATTGCATTACTATATTTTGTAGTTATAGCGATGTAATACAACTTTTATTATGCGAACTCCAGAATTTTTTGTAAACATTTGAATTATGGTAATGTAATATTTTCAAACGTCTCATATAGAGGTCGTTTGCTTTAATCTTTGTGTTGTGATATTTGATTTGGTCGGCGCCCCCGTGACACCTCCCACTTCCGCTGCCACCTGTTTTGGGGGTGCGACATAATAAAAATCCCAATCTCCGATAAGTCATACGTTGTAGCTCGAGGGGAACGGGAGAAGAGTAATATTCCATTGATTTCTGTGATGAAAGCTAGAAAATCTCTAGCTGAGGGTTGTGATTCTTATCTGGCTTATGTGATAGATGCTAAATTAGAAAAGAAATCCATTTCTGATATCCGGATGGTTTCTGAATATCCGGAGGTGTTTCCTGATGATTTGCCCGGTTCACCCCTGTAAGAGATGTAGAGTATCAGATAGACTTGATTCCTGGTTCGACTCCTGTAGCTAAGTCTCCCTATAGATTAGCTCCTTCTGAAATTCGAGAAATGATGGTCAGATTCAGGAATTGTTTCATAAAGGGTTTATAGACCAAGTTCATCTCCGTGGGGTGCTCCAGTATTGTTTGTGAAAAAGAAAGATGGTACTCTGCGTATGTGTATTGATTACAGGGAACTCAATTAAAGGACCGTAAAGAACAAGTATCCTTTGCCCAGAATTGATGAATTATTTGATCAGTTGCAAGGATCCTCATATTTTTCTAAAATTGATTTGAGATCAGGTTATCACCAGGTGCGAGTTCGTGAGGAAGATATTCCTAAACTGCTTTTCACACCAGGTACGGTCATTATGAGTTTTTGGTTATGTTGTTTGGGTTGACTAATGCGCCTGCTATTTTCATGGATTTGATGAATCAAGTATGTCGACCTTTTCTTGATAAGTTTGTGATTGTATTCGTCGATGATATCTTGATATATTCTAAATCTGAGTCTGAACATGAGCAGCATTTGAGATTGATTCTGGAAATTCTGAAAAAGGAACATTTATACGCAAAATTTTCCAGATGCGAATTCTGGTTGCGCGAGGTACAGTTTCTGGGTCATATTATTTGTAAAAATGGAGTTAAAGTTGATCCGTCTAAAGTTGAAGTTGTTATGAATTGGAATGCTCCAAATTCCTCTTCTGAGATTAAAAATTTTCTTGGTTTAGCGGATTATTATCGAAATTTTATTAAAGATTTTTCTAAAATTGCTGGCTCGTTGACTAAGTTAACTCGAAAAGATGTGAAATTTCAATGGAGCGAACAACAGGAATCAGCTTTCCAGACTCTAAAGCAGATGTTGTGTCAGGCTCCAGTTTGGCATTACCAGATGGTTCTGATGATTTTATAGTTTATTGCGATGCTTCATATGCAGGTTTGGGTGCAGTATTAATGCAACGTGATCGTGTTATTGCTTATGCTTCTTGACAGCTTAAAACACACGAGAAGAATTATCCCACTCACGATTTGGAACTTGCTGCTGTGGTATTTGCGTTAAAAATATGGAGACATTATCTATATGGTACAAAATGTGTGATATGTACTAATCATAAAAGTCTTCAGTATATGTTTACCGAGAAAGAACTGAATATGCGTCAGAGGCGGTGGTTAGAATTAATTAAAGATTATGACTGTGAAATCCGTTATCATCCCGGGAAAGCAAATGTGGTTGCTGATGCGTTGAGTCGAAAGGTATCTTCAGATCGAGTTTATTTTATGCGTTTGGAAATTACTTCTGATTTGATTGGTAGATTGAAAATTGCTCAGTTAGAAGCTTTGTTGGATCATAATTTGAAATCTGAAATTATGTTAAAACGAAAAGATTTATTAATTGATGATTCACGTAGGTTAATAACTTTTCAGTCTCGGGTTTGGGTTCCATTGATTGGGGGACTTTGATATCGCGTAAAAAGTCACGTTTTTACTACCGATATCTCTCTCATTCTGGAACGATTCTTGGCACTTTAACTCAAAAACATTACAAATCAATAGTATTATGCCAAGATGGTCAAAACAAGGTTGCACGACAAAAATCAAACAAAAACGAATGAAAAACGAAGATTCCACGCACGTTTGAAGATTCCAGACATCAAAACGAGATTTCAAGATAAAAGAGCCCATCACCAACATCTATTTGACCCAAGATGTTCGTTTTCAAATTACGAATCCAACAGAAGAAGAATCAACAAAAACGGACGAAGAATGAAGATTCTACGTACGTCGGAAGATCCAAACGATTCGTACGACACATCTAAAGTTCATAGACAAATTTTTGGGATTTCTTTTCATCAAAAGCTTCATTTTTGAATTACGAATCCAACGCAAAAAGAATCAACGCAAATGGGCGCGTAACGAAGAAAACACGCACGAATCGAGAAACGAAGCAACCGGCAGCAGGCTGGTGCAGCTGGTAGCCAGCCGCCGGCTGCTGCCCGCCACCCGCACGGATTGCACTTTTTTGTCCTTTTTCGTACCCGGTGATAGACCTTTTCCTACTTTTCGTACCTGGTGCCACTACCTTTTTCGTCTTTTGTACCTAGTGCCACTATCTTTCCCACCTTTTGCTAATGTGTGCTTCCTTTGGCTAAAATGCACCAAAACTCCTCTATAAATTGGAGGCATGAGGCTCATTTGCAAAACACACATTCCTAGCTTATCTTTCTCACTCTAGAAATAAGCTCCCACTTTCTCACTCTATATTTCTTTCTTTAGATTAGTTTTAACTAGTATGTAAACTAGTTTAGGAGTTTTATTAGAAGTAGAAGGAAAATGCGGAATGCATTGTAATCTTCGGTGTATGCTCGGAATTGTGTCAATTAATTCAAGTCTATTCTCTCTGTATTTAATCCTGGTTCTTTCTATCCTTATCTATCTTAATTAATTACGTTTTTATTGATTATGCTAGATTTAGTTATTGCCATGATTAGAGAGTAGTTACTTGTTGTGTTTGTTTGCGATGTAGTTAGTTAAGTATGGGATGATTTACAATTAAATATTAAAGATCAGTAGTACTACTTTGATCGTCTTATTGCATGTTCTTGTTTGATTGTTGCCTTAGGATCATCATAGTAGTAAAATATAAATGGTCTTAATTATCGTAAAGTAATATGATGGCCCCTATTCGACTGTTACTCGATATAGTACTGGAAACACTTCAAGGTGGAGTACAAATGTATAGAAGTCGAGGAACGACCGAAGGTAGTCATATTACGAAACAGTACAATATTACGAAGTAATATGATGGCCCCTATTCGACTGTTACTCGATATAGTACTGGAAACACTTCAAGGTGGAGTACAAATGTATAGAAGTCGAGGAACGACCGAAGGTAGTCATATTACGAAATGGTACAATATTACGAAGTAATATGATGGCCCCTATTCGACTGTTACTCGATATAGTACTGGAAACACTTCAAGGTGGAGTACAAATGTATGGAAGTCGAGTAACGACCGAAGGTAGTCATATTACGGACTAACGTATAAAATGAGAAACCTAGTTTAATTAACCTTTCTAAATAGACTTTTAAACTTCAAATTAATCTATCGCCTTTCCACCAATAAACGTGATTACAACACCTTTTTAACGACGTCTAATTAAAAGGTAGTCAGTCATTTGTGTCCATATAATTTGTCAAAGGTATGAAACTATGGAACCGCAAGGCTACATGGGGGATTATCGTAGGACAAGACATGGCCAAGGTTTGAAGCGACGGAACCACTTTAAGTGAGGAACGCTGTGGATAATTAGGGGATTTATTGGGTAGTCTTAAGCAAGGGCTGGTTTAAAGTCATAAATGAACCGTTTTAAATACATGAATCTGTTAGGATGACGAGGAATCGTTATATGATTCAGTTATGTCTAGTACCTTAAGATTTTGTTCCCGTTCATATGAAAGTATTATTAAACCATAGTCAAGATTTTGCTTATTATTCTAAATACTTTGTGATGTTACCATAACCTAGCTCCCGGTGTGACATGCTAATGAGATTTTAATTAGTAGGAAATCTAGTGTTTACATCACGAGTATTCAAGATTAATAATTAACAAATATCTTTCAACACAGTTTCTCCAAACATCATCCCATAACTTAATTAACGAAATCTCAGCAAACACTATCTTTATTTTATCTGCTTTATCTTTTATTTTTATTTCGCTTTTATTTATTTACTTGCCTAAGTTAGTTAATATAAAAACCAAAATTCCCTCACTATTTTATAAAACCTTCACTAGTTTGAAAGCCCTCATCTCCCACGCCTTAGTTTCAATTCAGTCGGTTTGAAGAACGACTCTAGGTCATACCTACCACTTGCTCACCCTTAGGATTAGCATTGTTAGGGAAAACTTAGGCCCCGCAATTACAAATTTAAAACACCCACTGATGCCCGCCTCCGGCAGCCGGTGCAACGACAAGGGTTGAAATCCTTACCGACCGCTAGTGACGCATCAGACTTCGTGATTTGATTCTGTCTGAGGCTCACAAATCTAGGTTATCTATTCACCCAGGAAGTACGAAAATATATAATGATTTAAAACCTTTATATTGGTGGCCTACAATGAAAGCTGATGTTGCTCGGGTTGTTGAAACATGTCACATATGCTCACAAGTTAAAGCAGAACATCAGAAACCTTATGGTTCATTGAGACAACTTGAGATTCCTGAGTGGAAATGGGAACATATCACGATGGATTTTGTCACTAAACTTCCCATAACGCAAAGAGGTAATGATATGATTTGGGTGATTGTTGACAGACTGACAAAAAGTGCTCATTTTTTGGATACTAGTGAGACTGCTTCTTTGACTCGACTTGCTCAATTGTATATTCATGAAATTGTTTCGAGACATGGTATTCCTTTGTCTATTGTTTCAGATAGAGATTCCAGATTCGTTTCTAATTTCTGGTAGAGTTTACAGCGTGAGTTGGGTACCAGAGTAAATCTCAGTACAGCATATCATCCTCAGACAGATGGGTAGTCAGAGCGTACCATTCAGACTCTCGAGGATATGTTACGGGCGTGTGTATTGGAATATGGTGGTTCATGAGATTCTCACCTGCCGTTAGTAGAATTAGCCTATAATAACTCTTATCATTCTAGTATCGGCATGCCACCTTATGAGATGTTATACGGTCTCCGTTGTAGAACACCCACATGTTGACTTGAGTCAGGTGAAAAGCAGTTTGTGGGCTCGAATATTGTACAAATTACAGCTGATAAAGTTAAAATTGCACGTGAAAAGTTGAAAGCAGCTAGAGATAGGCAGAAACAGTATGCCGATCCACGTCGTCGACCTGTTACTTTTGTTGAAGGTGAGTTGGTTTATCTGAAAGTTTCACCATGGAAAGGGGTGATTCATTTTGGAAAGCGTGGAAAGTTAGCTCCTCGGTATATTGGCCCGTTTAAAGTCAGACAAGTAGTTAATGATCAGACAGTCGCCTTGGATCTTCCTTCTGAATTATCTAGTATTCACGACACCTTTAATGTTTGTTATTTGAGAAAGTGTAATGTGGAGGATCAATCCCAAATCCTTCCATTACAAGACCTTAGAGTTGATTATAGTAAGAAATTAGTCGAGGAGCCCATTGAGTTAGTTGATAGAAAAGTGACTAAATTAAGCAAGAAAGAGATTCCGATGGTTCTAGTGAAATGGAGACATAGTTTAAGGGCGAACCTTACCTAGGAGACTGAGTCGAACATGCTCTCGCGATACCCTTAATTATTCGAGTCTAGCGAGATTTCGGGGACGAAATCTTCCTAAGGAGGAAAGATTTGTAACACCGGCTTTTGTGGCCTAAGGGTAATTCAGTAATTCCCCTTACTTAGATATTATTATTTGTTATATTATAAATATTGTGTATTTTATATGTTTTGATTTATAACTTAGGAGATTTGGTTAAAGGATTTATTGTGACTAGTGAATTAGTAACCGTTTTAAATAGTTATAGTTCACGGTAAAATAAAATAGTTTTCCTGCAATTGATATTTAGGTTCCAAACAATAGGATTAGAAAGGGATAAAAGTTATACTACCTAATGTATGAGGTCAGTTGAGTTAGGTCGACATATGTACTTTCCAATTTGGTACTTCATTTCCTTTCCATAATTTCATTTCATGTTCAAATCAATTCATCAAAAATTAAGAACAAACATAAGGGAGAGTTGTGATTGTGATTCAAGTTCATTATCTTCATCATCTTCCATCTATTATCACATTTGTAAGTGTTTTGAAGTTATATTATTATTATATATATATATATATATATATATATATATATATATGTGTGTGTGTGTGTGTGTGTGTGTGTGTGTGTTTGATTGAAATTAGGTTAGATACATGAATGATTTTGGTATAACATTGAGTTTGCAAGTTGTTATTGATGTTTGTTGATGTTATATGATGTTTCTATGATCTTAGAATAGTTATAATCTAAGTTTGAAGCTGTAAATATGATAAATTCGTAGTTAGGGTTTGTGCAGTAGCTAGTTGCAGGTTGTTGGGTTCTGTGTTTAGGTCCCATAGCCGATCTGAGCCGATCAGGTATGACTATTGAACCGATCGGGTAATTTAAGATGAACGGCTACTTTAGTACAAATTAGTTACAGAACTTGGCGTTGGAACAAAAGTCTTGAAAAACTTCAATCTAGCCGATCGGCTATAGCTAGTGAGCCGATCGGTTATGGCTAGTTTAGCAGATCAGTTAAAATTAGCCAAACGGCTGAACTAGAACCAAACATAAACAGAAACTGGCATTTGAACGAAGATCTCGAAAACTAGTTATATTAGCCGATCGGGTCAATGTGAGCCGATCGGGTATTTACCTTTTAGCCGATCGGCTAAGTCAATGTAGCCGATCGGGTACGTGTTTATAAAGGGTCGAAAATCAGTCTTGAAATTTTTGTACTTTGATGTGTATATGTGACTATTAATGTTTAGTAACTTATAATCATTGATATTAAGAGATATGTGTTCGAAATCAGTTGTATTGTGATATATAAGCTACTAACTTATTATTTTGTGGTAATTCCAGATATACCGAAGACTCAGTGACATAGAACACTGAGTGGAGACTGAAGTGGACAGGTGAATAGAATTGGAACTTCAGTGTGGTTTAGTTGTAACATATTGTTTACAACGGAATAAACATAGTTGATTATTGATTGTTGTTGTTGATATATATATAATTGTGATGTATTGTTTTGATGACTTGGAGGTCAACGATTTGTTGGACTGGTTGCTACAGTATAGTCAATGTGAGATTTGTGATCATGTGTTGAGAATGGAACACATATTGACTAAAGGTAGCAACCAGTTATCGATAAATCACTGTATTGGTCTGCAGTGATTATAAGTGTCGCTTGGTGGGCTACCGCGCACTGAGGGCGTCACAAGGACCACCGATCCTCTTGATGATGTAGTGTTTATGTGTTATTTGTTGTTAAGCATTTTTGTTAAGCTAAGTATGACTGTTGTAACAGGTTTATTCACTTAGCTTTGTACTAATCCCGTTATTTACTCCTTGCAGGTCTTAGATGATTTTGGGCTGGGCAAGGAGTGGATTAAAGAATGTTTGACTAGGAATCACTCTTATATTATGTTGATACCTTATAACATGTTTTGTTATATAATGCCCAGGATATATTTTGATAGTTTGTAAACTCAAATAGTTTGTATATATAACTTATGTACAATTTTGTAGATGACGTCAGGTCATCTATGTATAACTTTATAAATGGGATCTCGCTTCCAACTTTTTTAAAAAAAAAAATTATGGTGCGTTATACTTACAAAGTACCACTTTTAAAGAAAAGTCAAGCTCTTTAAGTCATCTAAATTCATCACGATGAAATCCCATTTTATATGTCATTTTTAAAAGAGAAACCATTCCCGTTCCTATAATATAAAACGTCATGCACTTGTCGGATGGATTCCAAATGCGATTAATATCCTACCAATTATATCTACATGTGCTTGCACATATTCACGATAACACAAATGTCATTATAGAATTCTATATACTAGATCAAAAATGAAAAAAAAACAACCCACATGTATAGTTTCCCAATAAATTGCATAAATCCCCTTATCATGCTTTTGATAGCAATTAGAATACACCTCATTTCTCAGTAGAAACTAACAACTTGCAACTGCATTATTTTCACTACATAAATTGCAACATAAAGAATTAGCTTATGTACCCACGTTGGAAAAGAAAGCAGAAATAACTCATGCTTTATATACACACATTTCTAATTACTTATGTATTATGCTATATATTAGAAGAAAATTACTTGCAGAAACTACAATGGCCACAACTCAGTCAGGATACAAATGGTCAATGTCATATGATGTCGTTATATTATATGTACAGGTTCATATGCGTTAGTATAATACCTCGTTTTTCACATCTAATCGAAGTCTTCAAGGCAACAGACCTATAAATTCCTCAAAGAACCAATTTAATTACCTACACATACACATAGTAACACCAAGTCAGTACACACCATTCAAGTATAAAACATAGAAAAGTCTTGGACAATAAAGAGGATGATGATCACTCACGCAACTAACTACATATCAGAAATACACACACACTGTTACCTATAAAAAAAATCGCCAAAAATTATTCAAGCATTTCATCAAACATGTGGTGTTCAACAAATAAATTTTTCAGAGAAAGTTTATCTTAACCTAGCCTCACATCAACCATCGTAAATGTTTGAAAAATAAATAAAAGCAACCAACCTTGGCTTTAGATTAGTGGTTTTCTTTTCTCAAGAAATTTAAACCCCCGTGTCAACACCTTCAAAAAACAAAAGAATAGCATGGATATCATTATCTAAGAGTAGATGCACATTTCTGTTTTTTGCAATGAAAACGAACATGCTAGAGGGACTCGATTATAAATCAAATCATATTTAGCAAAATGAAACCTAAACCCCAAAAGTAGAGCAACCTAACCTTAAAAATATATGTGCACAATCCAATTTTTCTCTCTTTCAAGATGATATATGTGTTGGAGTCGGTTGTTATTATAAGTGCCAAAATGAATGGGTGTTTGAGTCTAAATGGGTCCGGATCTAGATGGGTCATTTAGATTGATGGGTTTAAACGGGTCTCGGGTCGGGTCGACCCATCGGGTTTTCACCAAACTTTTTTTTATTTGGGTGAAAAATGAAAAAAATGAAATAAGGTAAAAAAAAATTTACGCGCTAGACCGTCTAGACCCGTTGATTAATTGTTATACAATTGAAGGTTATATTGAAAAAATCATTTAGAACCATCCAAAAAATGGGGAAGAGACCTAACAAACGCATCCCCTCCTAAATATTAACCAAATTAACTCATAATTAACAAATTTGTCTAAAATTGTCACCTCTAGTTATATCATCGTCTTCTCTCTTCAAAGATGAATTACATCAAACCACCTCCGCTCCTCAAATCCATTCTGATAAAATGTAAATCCACAGTAACATACCTAAAAATTAAGAAAAAGTATCAAAAAAACGAAATTGAAAAGATGAAAGTGGTGTTTATCGAAATATGAGATTAGTATCAATCTATGAGTATATAGAAATGAAAAAACGAAATTGAAGAAAGAAGATGAAGAGGTGAACCAAGTAATAAGAGGTTGAGTATTAATTTGGAGTGTGATTTTTGAATTCAAATTTGTGAAGAGTGGGATTGATTGTAGATATTTTACTGTAATTGGGAGATAGGCAGTGTAAAATTGTGCCGCTTCACGTAATGGCGTGTGAATATTAATATATTCAAAATAATTTTAAAGTAAAATTTATTTCACTATTTTATTATAGAGGGCATAAGCTTTTTGCATGTCTAGGAACTAACATAAATCTTGAATGAAAAGTGATTTTCATTTTTAATTTACTTACAAAAAATTCAAAAGTATGAGAAAAAACTTTAATTTCTAGCATGTCCACATCAACAAAATTTCTTCCTAATATTGGGTGATGTTTTCATGACATCAGCTTCATCCTCATTATATTATATAGTAAGTATAGATGTAGTCCTTGTGTTTTCTTGAGTTATGCCACAAGATTTTCACGGTTTCCCGCTATTCTACTTTGTTTTATAAATTTTTTTGGGTATTGACCCCTTTTTGCCTAAAAAAATATAAAATTTGTGTTTTCCTCTTTTGTATAAAAGCATGTTGGTACATATTTTTCAAAATCTTTTTTTAACAACTTAAACTTTATTTTGAAGACACAATACCGAACACTGCTAATAGCTTTTGAACTTTACAATTTTAATAAGTTTCTTTGTTAGGTATATAATAATGATAATCAATTGTAGCTAATTCTTTCATATTTTGAAAATTTGAAAGTTGAAAATTAGCTTTAAATTGTAGAATAAAATTTATGTTTATTGTTTTTAAGTGTATTATACTTTACCTTTTATATTTTTTATGGGGCGTAAATTCAAAACTTCTATATTTTATGTTCTGAAAATGTCAGTTCATTCCTTCTATTGTATGTACATTTCATTTCCCCCTATATTGTATGTTTATTACCCTTCAATTGTTTAACACCCCTCATTTGATAACCAACAAGTGTTTTGTTTGCCCGCGCGTTGCGACGGGATGAAAGTCTGTTTTTTTAATTTTCAGATTCGATTTCGTGGTATGTTTCGTTACGTACTGAAGCAAGTTTTAACATTTTTTCACTTATATCAGTCGCCGGTAATAATAAACAAATATAAATTTGTTAGCTCCAATCTTATATGTCTGTTTACAAATAAAATACCAATAACAATATAGACAAAATATAATAACATGTTTAAAAAAAACTAATGAAAGAAAAATTAAAAATGTAAAATTGACATGTTTAAAAACAAAAAAAAACTAATGAAATAAATAAAAATGGCAACTACATGCGTTGAACTTGCATGACATGCTATAATGCATTTATGACTAACCACCTAATGTACTCATTTAATTATTAACATTTTGATATGCATATAATTTATCTACAATATTAAGTTTACCAAAAAAAACAAAATCGGGATCGAAAGTATTTGATTTCGTTGGTGTTTCCTGACATACTAATAAACCGTATTTTAACGTTTTTTAGTTACATCAATATTTGATAAAACAAATTATTGCTTTCCATAAACATATAAATTTGCTTTAAACTGTATTCGATCTTATAAATTGGTTTAGAAATAAAATACTAATAACAACAAAGACAACCTATAATAATAAGTAATATAAAAATAAAAATAAAAATTTTTAGTAAATAATAATTATTTTGTAAGCAAAGGGAAAAAAATGTATAAGCTATTAGTAGAAAAAAAGGGGGAAAAAATTAAAGTTAAAATATAAAGGGTGAAAATGGAAAATGTTAAAATCTAAAGGGTAGAAAATGAAAGAGTGTTAATAGTTGAAACGAAGAAAATGAAAAGTAGTTAAAAGTTAAAGGGTAAAAAGTGAAAATATTCTAAAAGATAAGGGGTATAAATTTATAAATTTGAGGATAGAAAATAAAAAAAATTTAAAACATTAGGGGTGAAATGGAAAAGGGTTAAAAGTTAAAGGGTAGAAAATAAAGAATGTTTGAAAGTTAAAGGGTGATAATTAATTTTTTTTTATCATATTACTATTCATAGTTAGGGGCAAATTAATGTTAGGGGAAATATAATAATGTATTTTGACTCGGAAGCGTATGTCCCAAAACAAGCTTTTAATATTATATATAAAAGTCTAACCAGTTTCAAATATATACATAAAGATTTTAGTTATATAAACCAAAATCCAACAACTAGGTGTTATAGAAAATCCAAACATCATTGATTTATACAAATCAATATCAGAGTAAACGCAATGATAGTCAAACATTCCATTCAGGTCAACAGCTTCTTGCTCAATCAATTATATCCAAAACATAACCTGCAAGAAGTATTTAAAGTGGTGGGATTAGCACAACTGCTAAGTGAGTAAATCAATAAATAACAGACTGACTTAGCGTAACAAACTTGTGCACAACAAATAATTATATGCACATAACTCAGCTGTTCACAACTTATCACATCTCAATCAACTAGCGTCATAGAGGACCGGTGGTTCTTGAGTAACTTTCTCAAAGAACACTTTAAAACCAACTGCAGGCCCATACAGAGGTTTAACCGACTACTTGGTGCTATTAACTCATACAACACAGGCTACGACAATAATACTTATACTAAGACCCTGTGTTATCCAACCAATAGCAAACCCAAGCCCAGCCCCATGTTGGCCCCTAAATCAACAATGCCCAAAGGCAATACAACAAGTGATCACATTTTCACATACTTATCAGGGCAGCAATTCAGGTCATCAATCTGTCAACAATATTATTACTAATAAACCATAATCATCATGGTAACTAAAACAATAGTAATAATACAATTACCCGTTGTAATAAACCTGTTACAACTAAATCAAACTGAGGGTTATCGATCCACTCACCATTACCTCAGTCGTCCACTCAGTAGTTTAGTGTCACTGAGTCTTCTCTGTATATCTGAAAACACAACATAACATCACAAGTTAGTAACTTGTCTCATCTATGTATAACTTATTTAAATTCATAACATCAAATCACAAAATCATCAAGTTATAAGTAATAGTCATCTCTACTTTATAACTTACATTTTTAAATCAAGTCAACTTATATCAATTTATAACATTAACATAACAACTACAAACTGAATTATAAGTATCACTCATGTTAGTTTACAACTAACCAAATTTCATTAAACTAAGTTATATAGCTAGTAACTTTATCACTTATTTCCACACACTCATCGTACATATCCAATATTGATTCCAAATCATTATTATGTCATGTAACACATAATTATAACATTAACCATTTAGTTATAATGATTTTACCAACTTTATTTTTCCCTTACACCAATCCAATTGTAAACTAATTAACCAATTTATACTTTTGCTAGTCACAAATGATTCACTTGATTTATAATAAGATTTTTGTTACGTTTAAATGTACACTCTAATACCTTTCATTAGATGCTATAACTTCTGTTCATGTTCCTATATTAAAAGCATAATTGGATATAAGAATAAACAAACACAAGTATTGAATTAGGTACAAATCGCGTCGCTAAGGTAACCAAATCGCGTCGCGATTTGGTTCATTTCGCGTCGCGAAATCACCAAGTCGCGTTGCGACCCAGACGAACACAGACCCTGCGTTTTCTTCCTGCATAACCCATATTCCGAACATACATCCCACAAAACTTCAACTCAGGTTCTTAATATTATTATACTCTATTTCTATACATCAACAAATATCCAACAACAACAATTACTTTCATTTAATCATCAATTTCTTATTAGTATCATGTATACTAATAATTTCACTCAATCCCCAAAGTTGAAGAACAATCTAACAATTTGGTTAATTACTTCAAATAATTTCAATAATCATTATATAACAACAAGTAATCTTTCTTCAAGCTTCAAATAAATTCACATGTTATAACCTATCTAATTCATATCATAATAAACAAAACCCACTTTCATCAAATAATTCATAAACACAATAATACTTACAATTTAATATGGAAATGACAAGATGATGATAACGATGGGCTTAAATAATTCACAGCTTAGCTTGATATAGTTTTTAATTCATTTCTCTTACTTATGATTCCTTGTTGTGGATTTACAGTGGTTGAGTTTGTGCAAAGGAGAATAAAAGAAACCCAACTGATTTGGGAAAGTAATAGAAAGTGGAGTCGGTCCACACACATAACCGACCTCACATCCATTTAATTTTAGTCCCTTTCTACATCTATTGTTTGGAACTTAAAACCATTTGCGGAAACAATAACTTTTATTATTCTTTCAACTATATTAATTTAAAACAATTAATAATTTATTAGTCACAATAAATTATTTGACCTTTTCTCCACTTATTTTCAAGTAAATAAGACCATATCATTTCCCTAACGCAATAAATCATAATTAAAGTCGGGAAATTATTAGAATATTTCTAGGCCCTAAGAACGGGTGTTACAAATTGTATCTTTCCTAAATGATACAATAGAAGGAAAGAAACGAAAGTGTACATATAATAGATGAAATTAACACTATTATATATATAAATATATAATAGAACAAACGAAAGTATATCATATCAAATTATAATATAGTATGAAACAAAAAACACTAAAATTTATGAGTAATCAAATAGCATTTATTGAAATACCATGTATCACAAATTCATCATTCTTATATATTAAAATAGGGACTGATTAGCGTAATCTTCATGCTAATCACCTGCTATGGACTAATTTCACCCTTTGGATGACCTAGATCTATCAATATTGACCATTGATCATTGATTTGTTTAGAGATTTGCAAATAATTCAAAGGGTGTATTATTTAATTACAAAACTGCCCTTAGTAAATATATACATGGAATTAATGGATTTGGTCAACAACTTGAAAAAGGAAGTTTCCACCTACTTTGTACCCACCGCCCTCCTCCTCCACCCTCTGTAAATTTCAATTAAATCACCAAAATCGTTCAAGGAGATACAATCTCTAACAATCGTATCATCCTCCTTACAAGTTTGATTCAAAGAATCTATACCTTAAAATAGATCGACTCATAATCTGACTATAAGAACAATCGATTATCATGTCTTCCATTCTAACCCTACACTCGCACAAAGGTAACCTCGATTTGTTGATACTCAATCGTCTGTGTTTTGAAGAAAGCAATGGCTGTCGATGATGTTTTCACTCCATTGAATCTTATCACAAATGAAAATGACGATTGGAGGATCCGAGTCAAAGTTCATCTGCTTTGGACACAAAGTTACAAGAGCACGCCGAATAAAATCTCGTCCATGGATATGATCCTCATCGATCATCAGCTAAAAGCCCTCCTTTGAATCGTGAAAGACATGTATTTTACAAAAATGTTTTGGTGTTTACTGGTGATATGTGGTTTTGGTTTCGTATATTGGTAATCAAAAATCTTTGTTTGCTTGGTCAGTTCCAATTCGTGGATTTGGTGTTTATGTGTTTTTAATTGGTTTCGTATATTGGTAATCAAAAATCTTGCTTGAATGTTTAGTTATGTAATTTTACGTTATGTGTCTACGGTACGAGCTGTGGTCTGTTCCAATTCATAGTTTTGGTGTTTCTGTGTTTTTAATTGGTTTCGTATATGTGTGACATTACCTTGGTTTACTAAGTCTTTGTTTGCTTGATTGGTTAGTTCCAATCAAGGATTTGGTGTTTCTGTGTTTTTAATTGGTTTCTTATATTGGTAATCAAAAATCTTATGGATGGTACCTGATACGATATATATTTATGGTTTACAGACAATCAGTTAAATCAAATTATGATATATGTAAAGATTAAAGAACTAAAATTTGGTATTATAACCGAAATAATGATATTAGATGACTGAAAATCATATGGGCGGAATTGTAGTATATAAGCTATAACTTTCAGTAGCTCTTGTATTCATTTCTGCCATCCCTATTTCAGGGTAACAAAATAGTGGCAACCGTTAAAAGTTTCCTCTTCTCGGAGTTTGCGGATACCATCAAGGAGGGGGACTATTTTGTAATGCATAAATTTGGAGTTGAAAAGTATGAAGGTGACTACCGGCTCATTGATCACAACTGGAAAATAACCCTACGTAGGAATTCAAAGGTTCGTAGATGTCCACAATTTCAAGGACTTTCGGATGGAATCAACCTTGTCTCTTACAATGACATTAACGCTTTCCGCTTGTCCTTAACATTTGGCTTCGGTATGTGCTCTAATTATGCTTCATATGTAACTATCTACATAATACGCAAGCTGTCTACTCTTACATGTCAAACACACAAATGAAATGCCTATCTGTTTAGCATTTCTGTTTTGTATATTAAAATCGTGTATCAACTGTTCCGTGTAGATGTTGTTAGTTTATTGGTAGAAATCGACCCATTGCGTACCTTCAAGGAAAACGGAGTCATATCCAAATCCACGGCCTTCGTTTTGCAGGACCACACGTAAGTGATTACCTTCATTCTGTTTTATATCTGCTGACTTTTGGAAACTCCCGTAAATGGGTTCAAAATTTCAAACTGATTGAAAACTTATATGCACATAAACGGTACTAATAAAATTTCAAAGCTAATCACCTGCTAATATTAAAATAGGGACTGGTTTCAAACCTGCTAATCACCTGCTAATTGAAAACCTTCATTCTGTTTATATCTGCTGACTTTTGGAAACTCCCGTAATTGGGTTCAAAATTTCAAACTTATTGAAAACTTATATGCGCATAAACGGTACTAATAAAATTTCAAATGTAGTACATTTGTCTCAATTGTTGAGATTGATGCTAATCGATTGAAAGCAGATGAATTATCGAAATTGAATCCCAAAATTGATGCTTTTATTTCACATATAAGAAACAAACATTTTTTAGTACCGTTTATAACCAAATGTTCTGTGCTTTACGTTTAAACTACTAAATGGACTTTACAATCTTATCCTGAAGTTTGTAGTGTTCTGCTATTAATGTTACCTGCTTCTCTGTAGTGGGAATAGAATCAAGTGCAATGTGTGGGGCCCTCATTCAATACAGATGCAGGACTACATCGCAGCAAACAAAAGCAGCACCACTCCTGTGATTGTTTGGATTCAGAATGCCAAACTAAAGGACTACCAAAGTATTACATACTAGCTATTATAAGTACCGTTTATAGTCTTCACATATATGTTGCCCCAAATATGTAACAAATTCAAATCTACACATCTGTACATGGCAGGGATTCCTCAGGTTACAAATCACTACTTTGGTTGTCGTGTGTACCTGAACACAGATGCAAAGCCCATTGCTGACTTTAGGGAAAGGTACACTTTCATATTACAAACACATATGGAACCCCTGCATCTGTTTGAAAAACTTATACATGGGCTTTGGCTATATTAACCCCTTGCAGGTTAACCAACTTTGAGAATGTGGACCCATCGGAAATCTCACCCTCTTAATTTGCTAATAAGACCCAGCATGAGGAAATACATACGTCAATCGAGTATTTTGACGAGCCGATTGTCAAGACTGTAGAACAAATTTGTGACACCATGGAGGCTAGCACATTACCTTTCTAAATCAACACATACATACTATTTTTATTCAATTGTGATTCTACATGCTCATCATTCCATGGCTTTGCATTGCAAGTGTCGGACTGCGTACTGAAGGCTACGGTAGAGAGGTTTCTAAGTGAGGAGGGATGGTTTACATACTCCTGTACCAACTGTAAGGGGAAGCCGATACGCAGCACATCGTCAGAAGCCATGGAATTGAGAATTTTCAACTGCAAGTCCTGTGGTGAGGTTAAGAGTGTCAATGGGAAGTAAGTTGCTACTGAGCTACATCATTTCAATTACCACTGGTCAGATACGTACAGCATTGTTATCTTTTTTTTGTCCAGATTGCACATCCTTGAACGTTTACTCATGTATTTTACATTATGTGTCTAGGGTACGAGCCGTGGTCAGAGCTCAGGATTTGACCGGAGGAATATCACTGGTTCTCTTTGATTACCAACTAGCAAAGTTGATTAATCATACCGTAAACTGGTTACGCAAGAATATTGAAACTGTGAGTATAACAGCTTTCTTATGCTACATTGACAAATCATATTAATTTCACCACATATTTGAAGCGATCGTAAAATTATGTTGACGTTACGCTTACATATGCTGTAAACCATTTACCACAGATTGATGATCCCCAGATTATTCCTCATGAATAAAACTTGGTAAACAAGGAATTAGTATTCAAAGTTAGCATTGGTTCAATCAATGTGGACTCTGGTTACCCAGGCTACACGGTTGCCCGGGGTACAGAAGATGCGGATGTTATATCCTTAATAACCAAAAAGTTGACCGATCCACCGCGAAATCCCCCGTTGGAACACAATGTTGCTCAGACTCCGGGTACCAAGGTAATGACTTTTGATTACATAGTCTGTTATTTGGTTTACCGTTCATACGAACTTTCAACATTGCACCCTGTATTCATGTCTGTATTAAAAATGTTACAGGATGTTGGTTACACAGATGAAGATAGTATGTCACAGCTTACTGTAACACCCGCTAATTTAGGACTTTAATTAGTGCCTAACTACTTGTAATTACATGTATTTAGTATTATATTAATCTAAATATATGTAACTTTCTGTGTAATTACATACACGTTATATGATTTGTTTAAATCATACACACTTGAACCGGACGAGGTCCGACACTATTTACTATGGACGTTGGTGACAAACTGTTAAAAATAATGTGGATTTATCCAAACAAACATTATTTACTTTAATATATTTACTTTAATATATTATACGATTTTACGTTTTATCAAAACATAACTGTACGCAACGAAAAACGCGTGAAACGCGCCCGACGGGTGAAATAAAGGCAAAGTATGTCTTATATCATATTATTAAGTATGTTAATAAAATACTTCAAGTAAAAATATCGGGTTGTAATCGTTAACAAAACATACTAAATAAAACGTTATACGGTTAATTAAAACGCAAAACGAACGGGTAAACGAACACCGCACGAAGTGCAAATTTGAGGAAAAGATGTACACACCCATGGGTGGGCCCTCACCCACGAAATTCTGCAGCTAGGAGGGGGGAAATGGCAAGCCATACCTATCTTGTTACTTCCTTGACTTTGTAGACATGAAATATCACCATACCTCCATTCATTTTCCCACACTCCACCTATTCTTCCATTTTACTCAAACCCTTCTCCCCCACACTCTCATCCACGAATTCCAGGCCACCACCATAACACCACCACCATCCACCATCGGCCACCACCTCATTCTTGAAGGAAAAACGAAGCCGAAGACACCAAAACGACCGTCTACGCGTGTACAACACTTCTACCATCTCCGTTCCTTCATACACCATTGTGAGACTTCAAAACTCTTGTATTTTACTTATAACTCATGTATTAACATGTTATGTTGCTTATTCAACTAGCTAATGTCCAAAAGATAAGTCGAAACACAAATTAAAACTCGAAAACAGGAAGTTAACCTTCCTGTCCAGATTCTATTTCCACTTCCCCGAATTTTATAAAAATCATTACGACACTAAAATGGACGTTTCTTGAGCCTAAAATCAAGTATAAGAAGTCTACTTTCATAATATGTAAGCCTCACAAAAATTGAAGTTCATTTGCTATTTTTAGTTACTGAAATAAAAGTACATAGCGGATATGATGAAGCTGACCAGAATCTTGACCAATTCAAAATAAGTATATCTTGGGCTATGGAACGAATTAGAACTTGAGACCAACGGGAAAAGATCACAAATTTTGTTAGCTTTCCAAATCATACTGGAACGTTTTGTGAAGTTTTGTAAAACTTTAGATATGACCAGATTGGTACACATATGTCAACTAGAAGATTATATCTCGAGTTGTGCTTAGTTAAAATCGATGCAAAAATACGTTTTGGAAAGCTAAGACATAGGGGAATCTTGTGTACAAATTTCATAACGATTAGTTAAGTTTTACTTGACCAAATTTATGTTATAACACGGGTAAAATATAGGTCCGACAATAGTAAAAATCCGACAATGACCTCCGACAATGACCTCCTTCTTGAGACCATATCTTGAGTTCTAGACCTCAAAAACGTATGAGACCACTTGGGAAATCTTGGTAATTTTGTTATATACAAAAAGTTCTTCTCTGGCTCATTCCAGAAATGCCCTCATTTCTCCAGAAAATTTGATTTGTGAGAAGTGGTCTAATCTCGGATTAAACTGGACACTGCCACTTTGTGAATTTTTATAAAATATCAAACGACCTCCAAAAATCATAAAAAAATTACAGAAAGTACATAACATATGTAGGAACTATGTGTAAAAATTTCAGAACGATTTGATAACGTTTACTATTTTAAATAAAAATCACAAGTATTCCGTGAATACATTGTCGGATGAACAGTGCTCAGTGAATACATTGTCGGATGAACAAGTGCTCAGTGAATCACATTGTCGCATGAACAGTAAATTCGTGAAATTTTTGTCGCATGAACATTACTCCGTGAATCCTTATTGTCGCATAACTATTATCGTATAAATAAAAACTCCGAGAATACATATTGACGCATGTGTAGTATTCGTGATTACCTATTGTTGGATAAAAATATATCCGTGACTTCTTATTCACGGATCCAACTTGCTATTGTCGGATAAATAAAACACTTGAATAAGACTCCTGTTGTCGAATAAATATTCACGGAATAAATATATATACTTTTCGAAAGACTATTGTCGGATGCAACATTCACGGATATATATATATATATATATATATATATATATATATATTATTCTCCAAACAAACACTTATGTATAACCATAAGAAAACCTTACGGAACATTTACAAATAAAACTAAACGTATCACCAACGGGTCGTACACACTTTCAAACACAAACCAAATGTATTTGGACATAACTAGTTGAGTGGACAACTAGCATGAATGATCTTTTGAGACATTCACTTATACATACAACCTTATATGCTTAGGGCATTAGAAGGTTGCGGGTTCGCGAAACCTACGGATTACTACTGCTTTCGGACTTTACGTTTATTAAGTTAAACGCTTGCTTGCTTGACTCAGGTGAGTCTTACAGCCCCACTTTTACTATTTTACTTATGGGGTGAGATACATTGCTTATATTTTTCTTGAACACAAGTGCTAAATTACTTACTTTTCATATACGGGCTTGCATGAGTTACTTACTAATCCACTAAAGTCCCTCCATCATAGTTTCGTTAGTTATGGACTGAAGCGCGAATATTAGTTAATGGATCCATTAGGGACTGACCCTCCCCGCCCGGGGTAGTAGCGCTACCACGAACCGTTATGTATAAACGGGCGACTTTTATTTGTCTCGTACGAGTGTTTGGATTGGGCACTCGCGGGGGCACTATATGGTACTTGGCTGTACCACTGATTTACGGGTTAAGCTTCGACTATGAGCTCATGGCAACGGTATATACATATTTACTTATTATTTGCTTGGTTGCAGATACTTGATTTACGCCTATGGGCACAACTGATAAAAATCTTGTGTTCAAACTATTACTTACTTACAAACCTGTGAGATTCACCAACATTCGTGTTGACTCTTTTTAGCATGTATTCTCAGGTACACGTACGGAGTAGGATTACTCCAAGATTACTAGCTAGAGTCGCATGATTTCCAAACTGCATTTAACGGAGATTCTTTAGCATTATCTTTTGTAACTATGGTTATGTAATAGAATCTCCCGTTACGTACGCGGACTCTAGGGGACCTTACTTTTGTAACGAAAACATTATGTTTTCAAACTCTATTTTATAATGGTATGGAACTATTTTACAAACGTCTCATTTAGAAGTCGTTTGCTATACTTTGGTGCTTGATTATTGATTAGTAACACCCAAAGCTTGCTTCCGCGCAACATTAAATTTGGGGGTGTTACACTTACCCACAGCGACAAGAACCCTGTTGAAAGTTCCCTGAAGCGGAAAAGTGCAACACCGCCAGACACGGATGGGTCATCCTCAAGCACCACCAAGACTGCCAAGGTTTGGTCTCCAGTAAAATTTACTCCTTTGGATGACAACTGAGAGCAAAAGCCAAATTGCAGAGAAATGGCAGAACACCTATTCTTATATTTTCCTTCCGTAAACCTTTCAATTAATAATTAATTTTGAACTTTGAACCTTATGGCTTTATTATGTACTTTGAGATGACTTTGATAATTCTAAGGACCTCCGATTTATGTGCTTTACTTGTGTTTGTTTTTTGTGATTAATTTACATTGCATTTGGACCTTACGAACAGTCTGGTGCTGCTTGTTACTCCAAAAATAGTACATTATATCCACAAAACCTATTCATATCCTGGCCTTACTCCATATTACTTTTAGTCATGTTATTAGTAGGTATTGTATTAATTAAGTGATCGATGTTTTAATATCAAAATTTATTTACCGATGTGTGGCCCTTATTGATTCCTTATAATATGAAAATCTACTTATGTTACTGAATTTTATCTGCTGTTACTGAAACTATTCTTTATTTTGCATCAATGGTTTAGCAATATAACAAGACTTATGTGGTGTTGATAGTTTAAACTCTTGTGTTCACTTAAATCCTGAATTACATATCAGATCAAAAATAACTTTCATTTCAATGATCTCGCCCGCAAATGTGCGGGTTATGATCTAGTTTATAATAACTTTAACATGATATATATTTAATATATTGAATTCATATATGTGAGATTGTATTGAAATATCATCATGTTACATATTATGTGATGATTAGCGTAATTAACAAATAAGAATAAGTTTAGCAATGAATTAACTCAATTTGTGGGTATGTATAATGCTATGGAATAAACTAATGTGATGGAGTAAAACTCATATTATTGATCAAAAAAGAAAAATTATAATGCTAGTGTATATAGTTTACTCTATCACATTATACGCTTTTGAGCAATTTTAATGATATCATTAATGATTCCTAGTATCTTTTAATATATAAATAATATTATTTTCTTATATTATCTTACAATATATGTACATCCTTCAAATATATGTACTTCAAAACACACATGACAACCTACAATTCCCGCTCAACCATGTTGTCATCGCTACCTCACAGTCACCTTCCTCATCCATTGCAGTCGTCTTCTAATCTCCACCACCGCTATTTTTCAATATAATCATCGTTGCCTTCATTATTGTATGTGGGTATGTGTATATGTATATGTATGTGTCCTTGATTGTGTATGCATTTGTCTACGATTAAATGGTTAAATAATGATAACATTGAATTCAAAATTTGAGTTCCTTAAATCAGGATTAAGACTGGTTTTGAATGATGAAAATTTGGTGCAAAGAGAATGATATTTGATTTGATAAATTTGGTGCAATTTGGAAAAGATAGACTATATATTAAAAAGGAATTAGTTGCCAAATAAGAGTTTGTGCCCCTTCAATCGCAAACACTATAAGTGACACTAAGTGTTGATTATTTACCTAATAGAATCTTGATCACTAATTGCCCGCTTAATTTGGATGATTTGCTTTACGCCTTTACATGGTCCTACTTTTGGTTTAATGGATATTAGGATGCTAACTTTAATTAAGTTAGTATCGACATCTCATTGTAATAGGCAATTATATGTTTGTTTAGTGCAAAATAATAAATATAACATGCATTTTATTTTAAAATGTAATAAGACATGTGCATTATAATTATAAGTAGCTTTTGGTTAAAGTTTGAGACATGTGCAATTATATGCTTGTTTTCTTTGTTGTAGAGGAAAGAAAGAAAAACAAAATCAATGAAGTGAGGCGTCGTGTGAGATCCAACAGGAGAAAAAAAGAAAAGAAACGGGAGATGGAGAGGGAAAGGTTGGAGGAAGAAGAAATGAGATTTATGTTTAATAGTTTGGGCTTTGGGCTATTTAATGTTTTTGGGCTTTTGGGCTATTTAATGATTTTGGGCTAGTTAACTCTGTGTAAACAAATTTAATAAAAAATGTATTGTATTTTGTTAATTAAGTATTTTTAATTTTATTAAATGTATTTTGTTTAATTATTGTTGTATTAAAATTAACTGGATTTGTTTTGTTATATAAATGAAAACTAAATTTAGTTAGTGGATCCCAGGGGTAAGAAAGGGGTATTCTGGTATTACCATTGCAAGTGGATCCCAGGGGTAAAAAAGGGGTACACCCCGCAAATTTAAACGCGATTATGTACACTAAACATTTGTATTTTAGGCTAATTTCTTAACTTTGAGTGAATTCACAACTACTTTTAAAGGTGAGTCTAGCAAAGCCCAACTAGTTAATACGCGTGGTATTATATATTTCGTACAAACAATTGAAACAAATGCGATAAAAATATACGACTGTTGGTGAACAAAACTATTTAGTAATATGGGATTATTAAATAGCATTATTATTTATTAAATATTATGTTAATAATATTTACAAAGTGTATTTGTATCAAAACTGAAACAACTCAAAACTTATCCGCCAAATCAAGTCAAAACAACAATTATAATTTTAGGACTTAACTAATTTACTTTTATAAAAAAATATCTCAACTAAAAATATAACCGAATACGTATTTAAAAATTTACCAATTAAAAGTATTTAAACATTTAACAATCGGGTAAACGAACATGGACTAAATACTACAAAACGGGGAACAAAATCCCCCTCCCTTTTGTTTGGGCCGGTTACCACTCCCACCCCCAAATTCTCATTCTCATTTCTCTCATTTACAAACACACACACACACACCTAAAACCCTCTCAAACTCTCTCAAAATCACCCACCAAAAATCACCAAATCACCACCATTTTCTTCTTATTTTCGGACCAACAACAACAACAAAACTCATCATCAACGTTATCTTCAAGATCCAAGCTCAAGATCCACCATTTTCTTCTCCATCTTCAATTTTTACCTAACTTTTGATTTCACTCAAAATTGGTAAGAAAAACTACTTTCTTTTCACTTTTACTTCATTACTATAGCTTACAATCATGTTACAAGTCATGATATGAAAGATCTAAACGTTTTGGGTTGAAAAATTAAGATTTCGTTCGAACAGTTCGTTGTGTCGCTTTTGGCTCAAAAACAGTGGTGCGACACAAGTTTTTGTGTCGCATTACCTTTCCTACGTCGCACAAGCGACACAAACCCCTTATGTCGCATAAAATTTCGGATGTCGCACATGGCGACACAAACCCTTGTGTCGCAGAATCTTTTAACGACATAGTCCTTATGTCGCAAAACTCAGAACCTTAAAAATACATGTTTTTCACTAAAAATCGGAACCAGAATTTACCACTTGATTTTACTCTGAATTTGAATTTCACGTGCGTTTTTACTAAAGCAATATAGTAGAAATAAAAATTTTCCAAGCTGACCTGGCAGCTCGAACCCAGCCAGGGGCTCTGCCCCTTGGACCCCGCCAGGGGTTGCCACCCCTTGGACCCCGCTACCAGGGGTGCTGCCCCCGGACCCCCGTACATGATTTTCTGCTTTATGATATTACAACGAAACCGCGAATAATACTTTGAAATATTTTTACGAAACCATCACCAACGAGTCGTACGAATTTACAAATAAATGATGATCTTTCATGGATGAACGAGTAACATTGTTTGGTTGTTATCCAACCACTTATACGACTATTTCCTACGTTTAGGACATTAGGGACTTTACCCGGATTAAGTTTTGCTAGCACTCGCACTTTACTTAACTCAACAGGTGAGTTCACAGCCCCACTTTTAACTGTTTTACCACTTTCGACTTGGGGTGACAAACATAGTCAACTGCTTTATTGATTGCCATAACTGCTTTTACTTACATGATTGTATACTTGTTTTACTCGAACGATTAGAGTACTTTAAACTGTTGAACTCTTACACAAAGCTGATATTTATGAAACAACATTTTCATACTATAAACTTGTTAAACTTTGTTTGGTAAACCGGAGAACGACCGGTACTTTTTATGTAAACGCTGGAGAATGACCAACAACGTATTTTAGTGCCAGAGAACGACTGGCCAAGTTGGACGGGAGAACAACCCGTGCGTGTTTAGACCGGAGAACGACCGGTACTGTGTTTCGCTGGAGAACGACCAGCAGTGTTTAGTGCCAGAGAACAACTGGCCGAGTTGGACGGGAGAACGACCCGTGCGTCTTTTGACCGGAGAACGACCGGTACTGTTTTGGAAATGCTGGAGAACGACCAACAACGTATTTCAAACTGTGTTTTGGGTAGCATCCCACGTAAACTGTATTTTGGGCAACATCCCAACCGAACTATATTTGGATAACATTCCACAACACGTTTACTTAACTATTATGGCAACAACTGTTTACGAACGTACTTGGTTTAACAAACTGTACTTGCAAAATTTAAACATGTGAATTCACTCAACCTCGTTGTTGACTTTTACTACGTTTTTCAGGGAATTAGCAGCACACGTAAGGACCACCTGCACATATGGAACGTAGGCGACCCTTGAAGCTTTAGGATGCCAACTTTTGAAACATATGGATTTCTTTTATATAACTAAAGTTGTTTTAGTCATATTTACGAAATCTACTTTTGTAAACACAACTACTTTTACGTTTCTATAATTCGATGAATTGTAAAACTTTGTGACTATTACTATTGGCATTCTTATAATATATGTTCTGCTGTAATCATATGTTTTGATACGTATACATGTACAATATTGGTGTCATTACCCCCTACTAGGGGTGTAAATGAGTCGATGCAGCTCGCGAGCTACTCGAGTTCGACTCGTTAAAAACTCGATTCGAGCCGAGCCTAAACGAGTTCGAGCCCGAGCTTGAACATAGTTTGGAGCTCGTTTAATAAACGAGCTCAAGCTCGAGCTTTTTTATATCGAGCTCGAACAAGCTCGCGAGCCTAAACGAGCTTTTCATTATATACATTAATAAATTTTAATATAATAATATAATACATGATTTATAATAGTACTAATCTACCTATATTATATTTAAAGAATAGCAATAAATCGTATTATATATATAGCTAAATATTAGACAAGAAATTAAATAAATATTATAAATTAATAGAAAAATAATTAAATAAATAATATTATGGAATAAATGAGTCGAGCCCGAGCCGAGCTCGAGCTTGTATAATATAAAACGAGCCGATCTCGAGCTTTATATACTAGACTCGAAACGAGACAAGCTCGAGCTCGAGCTTAGTGAATTTCAAACGAGCCGAGCTCGAGTCTAGGCGAGCTCGGGCTCGGCTCGGCTCGTTTACAGCCCTACCCCCTACTTAACTAAATGCTTCCGCTAATCAAAATCAATGAATTTGGGGGTGCCACAGTTGTAAACAACACCATACATTTGTGCTGTTAGCAAGGAAAACATATATATTTTACATAATATACCATCCAAATTTAATAAATATACATAACCAATTCCTAAATTAATGCTAACATCACATTTAAATCCGTGAAGTTTGTTGCATTGAAATTTTTCCTTAATAATTATAATTAGCCTTGAGTATGTATGCATATGTGGTTACTAGTAGGTTACCCGTGATATTCAAATGAGTACATCAACTTAATGAAGGAACTAATGAAAATGTGTCATGTGTCATAACCCACATTTCCCACTTCTTAAAAGTTAAATATATTTCAAACGGTTAGTCAAAAAATAAAAAAAATTACATCTCAAAATCAACGTTTTTTTCTCTTCGATTAGTAATCTCATAATTTTTCCACCAACCATTTGTGAGATATTAATTATTTAAAAATGTGGAATGTATTTTGCGACATGTAACATATTTCTATCGAATTAAAAAAAAGTTAGAGAAATCTGGAGGGTACGTGGATGAAAATTACAATATATATATATATATATATATATATATAGTGGCATGATCCAGAGGGAAGTGCATTTTTTGAGGGAAGGGGGGAAATGACCATCTCACCATCCATTTCATCATAATTCCTCTGGTGCACTGTAACTCCATGTTCCTGCGTTTCATTGTGTTTAAATGGACAAGGCTAGTTTGGTCATTTACCCTCTTCTTCTTCATCAAAACACAGACACATCATATCTCTTCAATTAGCAAGTACGTTCATGTTCTTCTCATCTTCAATTGAAATTCCAAATTCCATCTTAATCGAAATCATCTCATCTTCAATTTGGATTTTATTAAGAATTTCCATCTGACTGAAATTCATCTTCAATGCTCCAATTTTATGTATACTCTTCTAATTATCCAATTTGAATCTTCTTTCATGTGATGAATTCGTTTACATGAATCTGTTATTTATTAATCACGAAATACGTTCACGATCCGTTATTCATCCTCAACAATTTCGATTTTGGTTCTGAAATTAGGGTTTCAGTTTGAGTTTCGAATTACAATTACATCCATTCGTTTTTAGGGTTTAATTTCGTGTTTTCCATAATTTATGTTGTCTTCTAGTTCCAATTTACCATTGGAATCAGATTCAATTATTCCCGAATCTACTGGTATCTTTAAAATTTCAATTCTAGGGTTTTTTCCCTATTTCAAATTCATATATATCTGCTAATTAGAGTGTACAGTTGCAATCAGTAGTTCATAGACTTGTTTCAAGTAAGTGTTACTATCATCTTTCTTAATTTTAATTTGTTGTTTCTTATAAATTATTGGATTTAACATTATATAGTGATATGCTTGTTTACATTCTGAATGAAATGTTTTAGTTAATATTCATTTTAACGAATACTTAGCTACATTCATCTTATTAGTAAATTTTGATATTGCTAACCAAAGAATTTGTTGAGTACGGATGATAATATGTCATTCGATGGATAATAACATGAGTTAATATCACAGTGAAGTATATCGATACATGTTAACACCCATGAGCACAAGTACTAATAGTATGCACTATGATGTATCATAACAACAGTTAATATCATAGCAATGTAAATCGATACATGTTAACACCCATGTGTATGAGTACAAATATTAAGTATTTAGATGCATCATAACATGGGTTGATATCACAGTGAAGTATATCGATACATGTTAACACCCATGAGCATGAAACTAATAGTATGCACTATGATACATCATAACAACAGTTAATATAACAACAATGTAAATCGATACATGTTAACACCCATGTGTATGAGTGCTAATAGTAAGCATTTAGATGTATCATAACATGGTTAATATCACAGTGAAGTATATCGATACATGTTTGTTGGGATCTGAGCAGATTTGATACAAGTGTTGAAGAATGCTAGCCACTGTTAGCATAACAAGTGTCTGCCACTGTTAGAGAAGTTTGAAGACCTAGCCACTGCTAGTGTAAATGTAATAGATAACCACTGTTGGTAGAATACTTAGTGTTTTATAAATAACACTTATAGCCACTGTTAGAGTAATATTGAATTCTAAACAACTTCAATCGTTGATAGATTAAGGTGGAATCAAATAAAGCCAGATCATAGATTTTTTTTGTTAATAAATTATGTTATAACCTTATTAAGAATTTGCTAATATCTAGTCATTATTTATTGATGCACTGTGATGAGTACTAATATTATGCATTCTAATTGAACTTGAATTGTAGTAATGTTTATTTATATATTTTAACATTCAGTACTAATATTATGCATTGTGGTTCATTTTAACTTAAGTTTACATTCTACTATTCTATATTGTTGTCTATCAACATTAATGTTTGATTACTACTAACTGTATGTATTGTGATGCATAATAATTGAACTTGTATCGTAGTGATGCTTATTGATATATTTTAAAACTCATGAAGTTGAGTATTACTAGTTTGCATTGTGGCGCATTTTAATTTAAGTTTATATTATACTTTTTTTAATTTGATGTACGTTAACATTTATGTTGATAAGTACTAATAGTTTGCATTTTGATGCATGCTAGTTGAACTTGTATCGTAGTGACGTTTATTGATATATTTTAACACTTTTATGGATTAGTTTTAATAGTATGCACCGTGATGCATGTTAGTTTAAGGTTTAGTTCTACTGATATATCGATGTATGTTAACATTCATGTTGATGTGTACTAATAGTATGTACAGTGATGCATGTTAATTTAACTTTTAATTCTACTGATATATTGATGTATGTTAACATGTATATATAGTATGAACAATCAAAATTCAACTGTAATTGAACTTGTTTTGTAGCTTCTTTTACATTCACGTTGAGGTGTACTAATAGTATGTGCTGTACTTCAACAATGTAATACTCTTTCATACATTTGACATTCATTTTCTTACGAGTCGTGATCCATGTTTGTGTGTTTTTATGTGTTGTCTTATCTTCTTACAGATTTCATGTTGCGAAATTTCGTCGTTAAAGGATGCTGATGAAAAAGATATTGATGGTGATGAAGAGGTAAATTGTTCCGATTTCAGTTAAAATAGTTGGTCAAGCGTTGGTCGGTGTTCCTCTGTGGCAGTTGGGCCCAGAAAGTAGGCATCCGGGAGTTCCGTACATTGTTTTTTCAGGTATGCTGAATTTTAAAGAACCTTTTTTTTTAAGTTTGTTAGAATATTGTTCTGAATATCGCACATTTTGAAACACATGCTACTTCGAAAACGTTGGTGACAGTAAGGCTCTAACTGAAGTGGTTAAATGTTGGGCTCGTCTAATCAGACATACATCAACAAAGGAGCTTCTTGCAGTAAGACCATTTACACAAGCAGCATAACTATGTTTGATTTTCTTTATTTGGAAACTTGTTCCTAATTTTGGCTATTATATTTTGTTTGTATATTGTAATGTACAGGCTGCTGAAAGAGGAGGGTATGTTGTTGGTGCATTCAATGTGTATATCTTTCTAGAAGCTTCATTTTATATTCAATGTGTATATTTTGTTTGTATATTGTAATGGATACCCTAGAAAGCCCTTAAACCAACCTTGTGTCATGGCCGATGCTGCCAAGGAAGCCATTAAAGCTGTGGTTGCAGAGAAGATGCATTTGGTTGGGTCAATAGGAAAAACAACCTAAGCATGTTCACCAACCATGCACTGTGATGCATCTTAACATAAGTTTACATCGTAGTGATGTATATTTATACATGTTAATATTCATGTGGATGAGTACTAATAGTATGCACTGTGATGCATATTAACATAGGTTTATAGTGAATGTTAAGTTTTATAAATCATTTTTTTATCCTCTTAGGGTGATTGTTAATTTATATGTCTTATTATGTTGGTTTCCTTTGTGTTTTATACCATTACTAGCTAATAATTTTAACATGTTTCCCAATGAATGTTAGGCTCAAGTGATTTATGTTGTTCAAGATCTTTTCTGTTGTTTGTGTTATTTCAACTGGTATAAAGTTTCTGTTGGTCTTCTTATTTCTGTTGCTCTCTATATTTTTGCCGTTGGTCTATTTCTTGCTGCTCTAAGTGTTTTGCTACTAGCGATAGTTTCTGCTGATACAAAGTTTCTGCTGCCTTCACAGTTTCTGCTGATCTCATCGTTTCTGCTGTCTTCAGTACTAATAGTATGCACTGCGATGCATGTTAACATTAGTTTACAATGTAGTGATATATTTCAATACATGTTAACATACGAGTTGATGCGTGCTAATAGTATGTATTGTGATGCATCTAAACATAAGTTTAATTCGTATTGATGTATATTGATACATGTTAATATACAAGTTGATGAACACTGATAGTATGCATTGCGATGCATGTTAACATTGGTTCACAATGCAGTGATGTATATTGATACATGTTTACATTCGAGCTGATTACTAATAGTATGCACTGCGATGCATGTTAACATTGGTTTGAAACGTAGTGATGTATTTCAATACATGTTAACGTACGAGTTGATGAGTACTAATAGTATGTATTGTGATGCATCTTAACATAGTTTAATTCGTACTGATGTATATTGATACATGTTAACATACAACCTGATGAGTACTAATAGTATGCAATGTGATCCATGTTAACATTGGTTCACATCATAGTGATGTATATTGATACATATTTACATTCGAACTGATGAGTACTCATAGTATGCACTATGATGCATGTTAACATTGGTTTACATCAAAGTGATGTATATCGATATATGTTCACACTTACGCGGATGAGTACTAATAGTATGCATTGTGATGCATCTTAACATAAGTTTACATCACTACTATGCGATGATCTTTAGTACTAATAGTATGCACTTCGATGCATGTTAACATTGATTTACAATGTAGTGATGTACTTCGATACATGTTAACATACGAGTTGATGAGTGCTAATAGTATGTATCGTGATGCATCTTAACATAAGTTTAATTCGTATTGATGTATATTGATACATGTTAACATACAAGCTGATGAACATTGATAGTATTATGTAACCACAATATAATTTTAAGTAGTATGCATTGAAATGCATACTATTACTTCTTATCAAATTAAATAAAATTTCAAATAGTATGCATCACAATGCGTACTATTATGTAACTACAATATGATTGCAAGTAGTTTGTATCGCAATGAATACTAATAGTTTTTAGCAAATTAAATACAATTTGAAATAGTATGTATCGCAATGCATACTATTATGTAACTACAGTACAATTTCAAGTAGTATGCATTGCAATGCATACTATTAGTTCTTATCACATTAAATACAATTTTAATTAGTATGCATCACAATGCATACTATTATGTAACTACAATACAAGGTGTTAATTGTCACAATGATAATCAAAGGAAGATAATTACAATTGTATTTGTGACAGTTCATGTACATTTATATAAAAACTCACGTCCACATGTTCTTCCTAAAATTACTATATAATTCAAGTGACACTCAACATCCTAGCACACCGAAACCTTGTGTATATATGTATACATGTTCTTTATTTAGCCCATAAAAGAACATTCTTTTTTAGAAAATGCAAACTACCATTACCAAACCATATCCAAAAGTACAAAACACCAGACCAGAAAGGTTCAAAAAAACCAAATTACAAGACGTAATTTGGACACCACACCAACAAAACCAAAACAACAGCCAAGAGCACTAGCATCTAACAAAACCAAATGACATCCTCAACATAGTGAGACAACAAGAAACCAAACATGTCTTTGACCAAACCCAACGTCAAACACATAACTAAAAATAGAATTAGAAAAACAAGGCCACTCCCTTAAAGCACCCACAGGACCACCTGCATCTTTGACCCAAATCTCTTCCACCAAGCTCCTGGATCCCACCAAATTGTCCAATTACAGAATTATATGTGTGATCACATCCATAATAACCTCGACCACCACCTGCAGCAAGAGCAAAAGACAACCAAGCACCATCCAAGACAGCAACAAACTGGCAGCAACCTTCACGTTACAAATGTAGGCAAATTTGATCACATACTAATTGTGGAAGAAACTGCATTTAAATGTAGGCAAATTTGATCACATACAACTTTGATAGTGAAATGAAACATATTTTCAACCAGAAATCGATTCATGAAATACAAAAAAATCAAGGATGTTAAGGTAAATTACAATAATACGTCAGCAAGACCCTTAGGACCATAAACTAACAATTCAACCACCTCAATCACTAGAGCTTCAGGAGCCCCAACTCTAAGTAAAGATGCAAACATACGTTTCCTTCCACACTTACTTTTCTACACACAAACCAACCCTAAACACATCAGAATTCAAGTTGTCATATATATTAATTGTTACAAATCGTTATTACATACTTATAAATAAGCGTCACACTGGTTAATGTGTATAACAATAAGCTCAACAACCCACATTTACTCATCATTTTAACAGGCTTAACAATCCATAAACGTTGAGCAGCCCACACATCCTTGTTTTATTCGGCCCACAATAGTATGCACTACGGTGCATCTTAATATAAGTTTACATCGTAATGATGTATTTCGATACATATTAACACACATGTGGATGAGTACTCATATTATGCAATGTGATGCATCTTAAGAAAGGTACGTTTACATCGAATTTATGTCTATTGATACATGTTAACACCCATGTGGATTATTACTAATAGTACGCACTGCGGTGCATCTTAACATAAGTCTACATTATAGTGATGTGTATACTGATACATATTAACATCCATGTGTACTAGCATATCCATAAAACTTCACATCATGTATATCAGTGTAAATCTCTTATCTAATTTCATAGTGAATATTTCACATTATCTTACACAGAAGTATTACATAATCATTAATAATCATTAATATGCATCTCAGTGAGTAATATTCAATTATTATCGCAAAAGCATATATAATTTGTAAGTGCATCTAATTTTTACGATTATTTTCTATGATTCATTTAATAAACAAGTATGTAAATATTATTCATCAAATTTGATACCTGTAATATGTAATCATTAACAATCATCATCTACAAATAAATAACTTATATATACAGTAATATTGATCAAATTCGTGTCATAAATTCAATTAACAACATTATTTTATCTATTTAGAATCGGAAACAGAAATCGTTTGCTACGTATTTAAAAATATTGTTTTACCTCGTTCGTCGATTTCCCCCCTTTTCATTTGAATCTTAAGCCATTGATGAAGATCGTTTCTGTTGGATGAATCGTTATTCAATGCAATTGTAAATGAATCGGAGAGTTTTGGAGTCGTTATGGTGATTTTACGCTTTTGATTTCGTAGTTGGAAACCCTAATTTAGCTGCGGTGTTTAATTCAACATCTCAACACAAGTACTAAACATCCCTAACAAAATCTCATAGCTCTGGCAATAAACACAACCTGCAAAACAGGGTCGATTTTTATATAATGCCACTTGCAATAGCCATTCACATTCATAGACAAGTTATGCACATAAGCTGCAATATATAAGTTCAAGCATAAGCTTCGAAATATTAAAGATTATCAAATAAAATGTTTACTGTATAGGGGTTTCCAGTCAGTAGATCTGTTATTAGTTTGGCCTTACGTAGACACCTATAAACCAATTGGGTATGAGAAAATAATAAAGAGTCATATACTTACATGTCTTGCACCAGAGCAATTGAAACACTATTTAACTATGTGATAATAAACGTTGACTTCCACCATTTGCAAATGCTCTAAAAGTTTTGTGGCTGTTTTGCAAGTGTCCACAACACCAAATTCCATCCAAGGTACTTTAAGATCTGACTGTAACACTGTAACATGTAGATAATAGAAACACATACACAAAATAAATCTTTAAATAAACAAAGACATTACAAAAGAACTATTGATCCTTTAAAATAAAGAGGTCCAACACCGATCCAAAGAAATATTAAAGATAAATTTTTTATGAGACTGATACTAAGAACATTAATGAAATCCATGTTGTATGAAGGCAACTTCAAAACGATAACTTACACTATCACCATGTCTTCCTATTGTATTACATGAGTACCTAGTAATCCCGTGTGTGTCTTTAGCAAATGAATAGGACTACAATTCATTTGCTATAGCTAACATTAGAAACTAAAAAATATACTCAATGAAAGTATAGCATTTGAATCTCACTATACAATAATAGGCTACAAAACTCATGAGGGAAATCGAGATTATATGAAATGTTTGAAAGTATTGTATTCTTTGCCATTATAAACCTGAGATGTGGTGTGATCACATATGAAAACTGTGGACACAAGTTATGTAACTTTAATTAGAAAAAAAAAGCACGAACCTGATCTCAAGAGTTTTTGTTATCACCAAGAGCACATGGAACCAAACCTAATCAAAATATAAACCCATACAGAAACAACATAAGATTACTTCAACACCTAATTAAAAAGAAGCTTTGAGTAAGTCATATATTAAAGTAGATTCCAATATGACTTTTATATTATGGTGAGTAGACCCAGAATTCACTTAAACATTTAATCTAACACATGATGTGCATTAAATAATAAAAATATATAAACCATAGAACAAATCTTGCAGCTAAACAATCCATTCAACACTTCTTCTCCATGAAGAAAAGCTCACTGACTAATAAATAATCATCAAAAAATCAAAAGGTAAAACCATAAGAGGATAAATTGAAACAAGAATAAACTCTGATGGTTAATGACAAGAACATGATTACAAAATCAATTGGAAACTTATGAGATTGTTTAGCTTAGATCTACCTTTTAACAATAAGCAATTCAGCATCAACATTATTGGCCATCAAAGTCGTCCAATCACAAATATTAAATGAACCAGTAGCAAAATTTTGAATAAAAAGAGAACTTGATTGAGGGAAATTTTAGACGGAGCGAATAAAGTATATGTTTTCAAATTTTGGGGGGAATTTGACTGAGGGAAATTTTTGAAGGTTGGGCTGGAATGAAATTCTTAGATTTGGGAGGTAGCAAAAATAGAGAGAACCAAATTAAATAAACCGGGTTGAGTAAGTAGGGCGGTTCAATCACTCATTAAGATCAGTTCCGTGTTTTGCTTTTTGGCGGAGGGCTTAACAAGACCGGTTGTGTCCATAACCGGTTTAGATGTGGAGGTCATAATGCTTCATTTTGTAGTAGTGATACAAGCTTATGAACACTGATAGTATGTACTACGATGCATGTTAACACTGGTTCACACTGTAGTAATGTATATTGATACATGTTTACATTTGAGCTGATGAGTACTAATAGTATGCACTGCGATGCATGTTAACATTGTTTTGCAATGTAGTGTTGTATTTCAATACATGTTAACATACGAGTTGATTAGTACTAATAGTATGTAGTATAATGCATGTTAACATAATTTACGTCATAGTGATGTATATCAATGTGCGTTAACATTCATGTCGATGATTACTAATAGTATGCACTGTGATGCATCTTAACATGTTTGCATCTTAGTGATGTATATCAATGTATGTTAACATGCATGCTGATGAGTACTAATAGTATGCATTGCGATACATCTTAACATAAGATGGAACAATATTCTTTCGGTTAATAATCGTTAATGCATTCAAATGTTATTATAGGAAGTCCATCAAAACATTCAGTTATATTTACACATTAAAGTAAGTTATGATAAAAGAGTTTAAAAGACATACCTAATCCAGAAATTCCTTGTGTTTCTAGTGTGTGACTCAAGTACATACAAAAGTAATCTATTGTATCAAAAAGAAATCAAGTGAAGCCGTCAATAAAATAGTTGTGAAGCATCCAATGATCAAGTGAGGCATTCAAATATTCAATAAACATTAAAGCATTCAACTAAATTACATCAAAGCATTCATTAAAATGAACACAGGAATGTGGGTGAATAATTACAGAAGAGTTCAAACATACTTAACCTAGAAATTAATTGTGTTTCTAGTGCTAAATTCACTTATATTATGAAGCATTCAGTTAAATAAGCATGAAATTGAGTGAAATGTTCAAATAAATTAATAGAAAGTTGAACGAATCATAGAAAAAGAGTTTTGAATACATAGATAACTTAGAAAATCATTATTGTGTCTGCTTTACTAATCAAAAGTGAAGCATTCAATTGAATGAACAAGAAATTGAACGAAGCATTCAACTGAATGAACACAAAATCGAACGAAGCAATTAACTGAATGAACATGAAATCGAGTTATTCAATTGACAACATAAATCTGAGTGATAACATCCAAAAAGTTCAAAATACGTACCGTAACCTGTAAATCGATGTATCTTCGCAATTTTCTTTTGCTTTTGTATTTCGACCGGTTAATAGTAGCATCAACGACTCTTATTTTTGATTTGAGTGATCGATCACTCATGAAATTCGTTCAATAATTTGTATTTGGATCGTGATATCAGCTAGATTTTAGTTTTGCCCAAAATTTTCTTGAATGAGCGTCAGTTCCAATGTCAAAATCATTAATATTTGTAAATATCATTCTTTAATGAACCTAATTATGAAATTACCAGATTGGCCCTCCGCCCTTTTTTTCACATAAATGAATCTGATGGTCCAGATTTACTTCCCCCACTTTTTACACTTCCCCCTAGATCACTACCCTATATATATATATATATATATTATAGAGGGGGTGTTTGGCCTAATTTTTAGAGGGTTTTTTAGCTTATTGTGTAATGATACGGCTAAAAAGCTGATGTTTGGATAATCTTTTAATCTTTTATAATGAAGGTTTCTAAAATTTAAAGAGTGAGCCCTTTGCTTAAACATAAAACAGAAGCTAAAAAAACTTTAGCCAAACTCAACAGCCAGAGTGTTTTGAAGATCCGGTTTGACGATGGAGATCTGATCCATTGAGCGGTGACTGAGAATCAAAATGTTCAGACTGAAACCTTCATATCCATCGTCATTCATAATTGTGCGGTTGTTCGTAGTCTTGATTTTGTTCCTTTTCATATTCAATTTCTACCTAAATATACGGCTGTCGTCACAACAACACAATTATCCTGTATCTCATCATCATCATCATCAGGTATTATTTTCTTATTTATCATAATTTTATTTTCTCTGAAAATGTGATGTTAAAATTCAATATAATTTCCGTTGGATTGATTTAGGTTCCGCAGCTAAGTGAACAAAAACTTTGGGAAGCTCCTTTTAGTGATGGTTTACATCCATGTATAAACCCTACTTCTAAATATCAAGGTATCTTTTCATATCATTTATTTATTACACAAGTTTGTGGACTTTAAGATGATGATGATGTATTTAAGTATAAATTAGCAGCTTTTGAAGGTGGTGATCATTATATTACAGTAAGAAGCAATGGTGGATTGAATCAAATGCGTACTGGTGTTAGTATTCCTACTATTTATATTATATCTTTTTCATTTTAGGATTTTTCTAAACTTAGGGCTGTCGTTAACATGCATAACAGTTTTATACATGGAGGTTAATTATTAACTTTAAAGTGGCGGTTATTTTTATTTTACAAGACTTTTCTGCGTGTTAACGACAATACATTTTGAAAAATCCTTAATGTTATATACTCAAATCTCTATGCTTGTACACCAAAACATAAATTAGTTATACGTTGTTGTTGATAGATTGCTGATATGGTAGCAGTGTCACGGATGATGAATGCAACCTTAGTAATTCCTGAACTTGATAAACGCTCGTTCTGGCAAGACAAAAGGTAATCTCTTTAAGTTGTACCAGTAAATTAGTAAAATATACGACCTCTATGTTTCTCTAGATGCAGATACCCAAGCGAAATATATGTTTAAGATTTTATGTTGATTTTCTGTTGTGCAGTATATTTTCGGATATCTTTGATGAAGACTATTTCATTGATAGTTTAAAACGGGATGTGAGAATCATAAAAAAACTGCCTCCAGAGTTGGTCTCAATTCCTCGAGCAAGGAAGCACTTTACATCTTGGGGTAGTTTAGGTTACTATGAGGAGATGACCAAATTATGGGACGAATACCAGGTAGTTAAGGTTATACACTGTTATGCCTGCCTTTTACAGTCTTTCTAAGTGTCGTTACTTTTATGATTAGTAAAACTTGTATTATAGGTGAAAACATGTGTTAAAATTCTTTTATAAGGTGATATCTGCTTTAAGTAATGGTTTCTACCTATAAAATCCTGTTTGTTTGTTTACATAAAATGTGTTTCATGTATGCTTGTACTTATTCAGTAATGTGTGTCCTGCGTATGGACGTTTGTTTATCATTTATATAACTAAAACTTTTATATGTAAAAAAGCATCTGTTGTAATTCTAGTCTCTTGAGCATTGCTGGTTTTTGTGCAGGTGATTCACGTTGCAAAATCAGATTCTAGATTAGCAAATAATGATCTACCACTTGATATCCAGAGATTGCGTTGTCGTGCTCTTTATCATGCTCTTCGATTTTCTCCTTCTATCGAAGCCCTTGGAAAGGTAATGGATTCACTTCATAGATCAACCTCAGTAACTGAATTTTCCCAGCATAATGTCGAAACAAGTCATGCTTTATTTGCACAAGTTTTATTACCATCATCGTGATGACACTGTATGTGATGGCATTTAACTACACTAGAAAGAGTATGGCTGAAATGATGCCTACATTTTTTGAATGTATCAAGTTTGAGAGCTTGCATATAGTAATTGGTTAAACAGTGAATATCAGTTTCTTGTTTAGTAGTCATGTTTACTTGTATGCTTGGTGAAGTTTATTGCATCAGGCTTTTACGCATATTCTTCATACACGCACTTCATAAACCATATCTTTCGGATATTTTTCAACACATCTGTACCCACCAATTTTGTTTCTTCACTGTTAATGATACCTACCTATAAAGAAAATCAAGAAACTAGAACAATGAAGAGTTGGTTAAAGATGTATGTTTAAGTCTGAAACCTGGAGATGTGAGTTTTGACACATTTATGTATGAGTGGGTCGATTTGGGCTATATGTTTGATGACTTTAAATTAAAACTTGTGAAATGGAGCAAATAAAAAAGAAATTAGATTAACATTGTAATACTATAGTTTTATGTAATCATAATAACACACTAATGGACCAAAAGATCTGGACAGAAAGCATTTCCCCATCAATATAATGCGAACTGAACCATACTAAAATATACTTAAACCTCATATTTTGTCATCTTTAATGGAACCTGTTGGCTCTGAGAACTTGCATAGCTTTGTATGTTAGGTAAGAGATCCTGATACATAATTCAATACCTGTCACGTGTACCCAAAAGTCGGGGCATTTAAGAAGTCATCAATGGGGATTTGTTTTATATTAGGCCCTGAGCATACATGATGGTGACACCGCAGAAGCTAGTTGAACGGCTTAAAGCACATGGTGGAAGATATATCTCTCTTCATCTGAGATACGAGAAAGATATGTTGGCTTTCTCTGGTTGTACATATGGCCTCTCTGATTCAGAATCTGAAGAGCTCAGATTGTTGAGGTAAAAAGCTTATGCTGTTATCTATTATAACATCTTAAAAGAACCCAATTTGAAATTCAATATTCAGATTTCATGATTTTCTGATTAATAATATTGCAGGGAGAACACAAACCACTGGAAGATAAAGAATATTAATTCAACAGAGCAGAGAATTGGAGGTTTATGTCCGTTAACTCCCAAAGAGGTTGGAATTTTTCTTCAGGCCCTTGGTTATCCTCCATCAACAGTTGTATACATTGCTGCTGGGGAGATTTATGGTGGTAAAGTTCATCTTTCAGAGCTCACTTCTCGTTTTCCGCATGTATTATTCAAGGTTTGCCTACTCTAAAGTTGTCCTTTAGTTACTAAGAGCCAAGAGGAGGATTATTGAATTTGTTGTTTATTGGTGTTAATGTTTTAAAAGGAGATTGAATTTAATTATGACAGGAAATGATAGCAACTGAGGAAGAGCTGAAAATATACTCAAATCACGCATCTCAAACTGCAGCACTTGATTATATAATCTCTCTAGAGAGTGATGTGTTCATACCAACACATTCGGGTAATATGGCAAGAGCTGTTGAAGGTCATCGCAGATTTTTAGGCCACCGGAAGACTATTACTCCTGACAGGTACTTTTGGGTACAGGTCAAATTGGGTTGGGTCATGTTGGGTAATTACCAAAACTTATTTGTTCATCGTTTCATATATTGTATGAAAAATTAACCTGTTAAATATAGGGCAAATTTCGAAAAAAGGTAAGGAGAGTTTTAAAAAAGCTTGATATACGGAACGTAAGTTCATTTGCATTTTTAAAGGACTATACGTTCAATATTGCTCATTAAAAGGAGGGAAAGCTCATTTTATCAACAAAAAAGTAAGATATTTGGTGGCCTATATCAAGCTTTTCATTTTATGTTACCTTTTTACGAGAAAAATTGAACATTCACTCTTTTTATCATGCTAATGAACTTATGTTCCTCTTATCGAGCTTCTTTGAAACTTTTATTATCTTCTTTGAGATTTGCCGCTATATATATTCAAAAAAACTATTCTATCTATATAATATTCTGATACATCATTTTACTAGGTTGTAAGCATTTCTATGCACTTAGCGCAAATATTTCAACAATTCTATTCTAGCTTATCTTATGAGATTTACCCACTGGAAATAAAATTTAACCCAAACGGACTCTTTTTAGGTAAATGGGTAGTAATTGCCACCTCTAGTTATAACAATTCATATGTTTAAAGGCGTCTAGGAGCATGATTAGACAGAATAGAAGAATTTGGAAATTGTATACTACTTCCTGGATTTATGTACTCAATGGTGCTAGAAGGACAAAATTGCACAAAATATTGGTGATGGAGCATAGAGAGCGATTTCCTGTTTTGTGTAGAAGCATGGAAAGTTAACTTCACTAAAATTGATATGTATGACAACACTGAAGGGGCCATAATTGCATGTTTTGAGGAGCAGACAACGAGTGTATATCAAATAGGTCGAAGCTTTAAAAAGTCAATTCTAGAAAATATCTCTTTGAATATGTTTAATAACTGGGTCAAACGATGAATATTGAAAAGTTAATTCTGGTGGCAAAATCTGAACTTTCTGGTACATAGAAATGATGTACTCCGTAATAAACTTTGTGATCCACTGCAAAGAAAAGTCATCAATGGAATACGTGGAGCATATTTCATTATCTATTTATTTATGTGTTAATTGTTTTTATACATTGAACTTTCACAGTATGTTTATCCCGAACTTCATTCTTTGGAATTCCCAGGAAAGGTCTCGTTGAAATATTTGATAAGTTAGAAACTGGACAACTTAAGGAGGGATTATCATTGCAACATCTTGTTCAGCACTTGCATCAGAAAAGGTATTTGCATCCTTAAGTTAGTTCTCCCATTAGGTGCATCTTTTTTTTGTCAGATAATTTTTAATTTTTATATTTTAAAAAAGAATTTATACATATTAGTTTTTGGTCCAGCTGTGCCAATAAAGTAATTTATCTGACCATGAGCCTCACGTTCCAATTAATATTTGCTCACAAACTTCCATCTTTATGGGCTCACGGAGAGTAAAAGAATTGTGATAATTGCTGACAATACGTATGTTAAAATTTACAGCATAAGATTTATTGAAATGTTCATAACTACGTTTTCAGGCAAGGTGCTCCAAGGAAAAGAGAGGGTGCACCAGATGGAATCAAAGGACGAGCACGGTTCAAGGCTGAAGAATCATTTTACCAAAATCCATATCCTGAATGCATATGCACTTCTAAATACACACACAGATGACATAATTGCAACCTGGAAATGCACTTCTCACTTGCACATTCTACATTATGTAAATGTGCGATTAAAAACTTAGCCAATGGTAACAAATTTTAATTTCATAGCTTTACTGCTGTACGGGTATGTATATCAAGCAGAGCTCTTTTTTTTTTGCTCGGTGTTAGATTTGCCAAATATAGTTGTAGAAGACTGCTTAGTCAAAGACTCCAGATCTACACATCCACATGGTCTTGTAACATATGTCAATTTCTGTTACATTCTAGTAGTCTTTACTTAGTTCCATCGTTGGATATATTTGGGCAAAATGTAATGTGCAATGTACGCAAGCAGACATTGAATTTTTCTATAGCTGTGAGAATTTATGAACTCTCACATATATATATAACTAAGAAGTGATAATTCGCATGTTGATTACAAGAAATTTTTTCCGATCTGAGTAGCTTAACTTGTGCAGATGGTAAGAGCATCATATTTGGAAGCTAAATGAGCATCAGGTGAAATGATGTCATTTTAAAGATCTTGTAAAAGATGAGTACAAAACTGGGGGGGTGGGATCTATTATTCTGGTTCAAAGTGTAACAATAATGTGAAGTGTTTCTGCAATCTGAAATATAAGAAATTAGTACATAAATCTTCTTCATCTACCTGTTTTGGCCCGTGAATCAGCCTACAGTGGTCATGGATTTCACTGTACCTACAGAAAAGGCGATCCGTGATTTTTTTGGCTATGGAAACCAAAAACTAATGTTGAATTTGCCATTATATCAGGATAAACTGTACATGTGAGTATACCTTTCTGAATCTGCATAATGAGCATTTTCCAACAGACAATTTATATAACTTAAACAGCATAAGATGCACTATACATGAATCCTACATTATGTTATCAAAAGGGGAACTCCCTCAAAGATAACACCAAGAAGAACCTTCCTACTTTGATCATTGCCTGTGTCATGTTTATGTTGGTCCGACCTTGATATTTTGAACTATGTAGTTCATGCATTCAAAGGTGTTTGAACCTTCTTGCTTGATGTTTGCATCAACTCCTTGACCAATGTTTTGACCATAGATGTACTCTTTCTGTATAACCTAGGTATGAACAAACTTAACTTACAAAACTGTTCCAACGCTGTTTAAGGATCGTGTAGGCCTCAGAACAAGGAATTGGTAGTAATCCAACCGTTTCAGCGACTTCTGTTTCAATAACAAGATCCAACCTCATCAATGTTTTTAATGCTTTGTCGATTGGCATTTCGACCTGTAAAGTATACACATCAGATAACTTGCTCTCTGTGATCTGACCGTAAAAGCAAAACAGTATAGAAATTAATCCCACTGTGTTTCAATACAAAAGGGCTATGGGTGGCAATTACAACAGTTTGGTTTATTTTGAAGCTAGCGGGTCAAACCGCTAAATTGTAAAAAACAAATCTAGAAACACAAACGGTCAATTGGATTGAATGTGACGTAATGAAGTAAGAGGTTTTCCATGTTCAGGTTACCGGGGAAGGGTGAGTTTTTTTTTTTTACTTAGTCAGCTGTATGCGGTCTAACCAGGGTATCACGTTACCCTTTTCGACCCCTTTCCCAAGCCACCGGCAAGATGTATACTTAGTGAGGTTTTAACCCGAGATCTTTTATGAGAACATTAGGACGCCTTACCACTAGACCACGTTGGGGATATTTCATGACATTGTGAAGTGTTTACTATAATCTCCTATCCTATATTATAGAGTGCCCATCATTATTTCGTTAATGATTTTTGTAACCAGATTTAATGTAGTAAATTTAAGGGGAAAATAGAGGAACAAACATGTTGGCATACGAACCAACCCAGCCCAACATGTTTTGACCTTCAATTTTCAGTCAAATATACGTTCTTTCGAATGCAAAAATCTAACCAAGATGTCATCTATAATTGGTATATTTAAAGCAGACGATGTATCACCTTCTTTCTGAACATATCATACATAAATCTTTCACACTGGTCTTTAACACCATCTGCAAAAGTAGCCTGCAAAAAATATCTATACAATTAAGCGCTGTTATAGTAAATGGAATTTCATGTTGTACTAACATGTGGTAAAAGCTAATAAATATATAATACAGCACGCGTGCAAAGCAAGAATTTTAACAAGGATTTACAATGTTATTGGCAGATGTCCGTTGTCATATATGTAGAAATGTTTTGGATGTCTTATCAAGAGTCTTCAGAAATAGAAAATTTGGGATGCTCACACACCAATGCTTCATTGATAGTAGAGGGGGGGTAAGATGGCGTGTTGGGTAATGGGTTTAAAATGGTTTGGGCTGATACAGGACACTTTTTTAGAACAGTATTACTCTAAAGCTTTAAATGGAATAATTCCACATTAAATGCATTGAAGATAAACTTTGAGCAACTAGGAACTCATATGACCCGTTCAACACAAACCGACCCATTCATAAGTAAATGGGTCGAAAATGATACCATTAACCAATAGTCAACCCAAAAATATTCTCCCCATTTGGTAGCTCCAAGAAGGTTCTTCTAGTGGCGTATAAGGCCTAAGCAGCATTACATTAACACAGAATATGGCAATTTGGATAGAAAAAGCAAACCTGGGTACTCCCAGCTTTGAGTAAAATTGCATAAGTTAAAATGGCTTCCTTGTACTGCGCAAAAGGTTCAAAAGGAAAGGATTAATATATTAGGTGAAAATGGTTGTTTGACCTTTGTATTATTACGTAATATATTTAATCGTCTCTCTTAAACTTTATTCCTATACCATGTTTTTGCTCATCAATAGAAATGAGATAAGTATGCTATCTATACCAGAACAAAAGCTAAATCCAAATTATTATAATTTTGATATGAATAAAAATTTAACCGCTACATTACAAGGAACACTTGCGATTTATTTGCATTTTTTTTTCTTTTTGTATTGATGTAATGTGTGAGAATTTCTCACTTGCTGCTGTTCAGAAGCATCCAAAAGAAAGTGAACAGATCCAAAACCACTCGCTAGAGTCTTCTCATATAGCGTTCTGTTCACCAATAGCTAGGGGAAAAAATAAACTTATGAAAAATGAGGCTGAGAAATTCAAATTAGTTGTTATTAAAAATAACTTCTCAACGTACTTGATATCGATCCCATGTCTGTTTGTATCCCAAAATTATACGAGACAAATATATTACAAGAGCACTTGCTGCAATTACATCTAGAAGTACTGCTGATCTGCATTATAAGAACGGTGCAATTATGCTCATGTGAAGAAATATGTAAGAAGTTGTTATTAACTGCATTTAATCAGTACAAAAACAGGAAAAAGAACACCAAGAAATCTCTGCATTATATCAAAAGTGAAAACATACTTACGGTGAAGACAGTATGTTCTCAAATTTGTAGTTTATGAAGTAAGCCAAGAGCCCCAAGAGTGTTGCAACATCTAAGCGTACCTTTTCCACAAGCAAACACAACATTTCAAGCATCTACTTATCTCAATATACATCACAAGACCAACCTTTTAAAATCAAATTCACGGTGACAGATACATTAGTTTTACCTTATGAAGAAGAATAGACATTTTTCTAACTTATAGTTACCAGATTATGACTTAAAATATGAATATATGCTATGCCGAAATACAGAAACAAACAGACAAATAGTTTTCAACTTGTGTTTACCGTGTCCAAGATGCGAAAGGAAAGCTTCCTGTGAGGGAATATAACCTACAAAAATCAAGATGTTACAGATAAATTTCTTGCAAAAACTCACAGCATAACAAGAAGGTGCATTGAAATAAGTAGAGCATGGTGACAAATATTCACTGGCAAATCAGGAATAGGGATCTTCTCATAGATCTTCAACTGCAACACAGGAGATTGGTCTATGCTTTCTTTTTCCTCAATTTCTTTCGTATAGAGCAAAATCAATTCTTGGAATGCAGGCTCCTATCAGCAAAATAAGATCTTTTTGTGAGGTTTATGGTATTACATGATGCTTCAGGGTATAAAGTATTATACTCCGTAATATGGACTTCAAAAAACATTACATTGTCACTAATCATGTGTCAAACATGCAAAACTTATTACATGTAGAACCATTGTATGTTCTTTATTATTTTTGGAGAATATAAAATATAGTTTATTTATAGTATATATGAAAAGGTTAAAAGCTACAAGACCTCATATATAACAGCCAAAAGTTACTGATTACGTCACTATGCGTAAAGTGTTTGCATATCATCACACACTCAACATGTTTAAAATGTAGCTGGACGTTGTCTGTAATACCTGAAGGACTGATCGTGACAAAAATATCGAAAAAGCACTCTTCAACATTTTCCAAGGATTATTTTCGCAAAATTTTCTGGAAGCAGGCTCCCAGATGTCACTAAGTGAGATCCTTGACAAGAAAATGGGCCTGCATAAGCAGTCAATATACTAATGTTATCCTCAACATCAACCTTTAAGCCAAATCTAGAAATAAGGCAGGTCTAGTTTCCATTATTTAAACCAAAAGAACAAAGGAAGCGGATAGGGGAAGAGGTTATATTTTATGAATTATTGGAAAGATTAGCAGGGTAAGTCTTCAACGAACCTCAAATATGCTTCAGATGCGTAGATACCCGGATCAAGGTTGAATAGTTTTTCTGGCATGGAGGGTATGAGTCCTGTCCATGTCAGCAATTTCCTCAAGAGCCTGCCACGTGGACCAACTGATGACAAAATTCCTTCATAACGAGCTACTGCCCTCTGTGCAGCAAGCCATATGGGAAAATCATCGCTATCTGACAGTTGATCAACCCCTAACATATCATCAGGGATAGAAGATTCATCAAACATGTATGATTTCCTAATAAGTGGGACTTCCTTGAACCAAAGCATCGTCCTTTTCATCCATACCTCCACATCTTGTCCCTCGATGCTTCTTTCAAATGCCTAAGGCAATAATTAAAAGGGATTAGTGCCTGTAAATGTATTTAACTATGACACAAAGTCTATGTTGTCTATCCAACTTCATTTTGGTCTATTGTGTATATCAAACTTTAAGTTTATTATATACTAGTATGTATCCGACCTCTTCTGCTGACGTGACACCTGTTTGTTATGACATGGTGATGACGTGTCAGATGTCATGGCAACCATACAATTGTCACATCATTGAAAAATACTGACTACCGGATGAATAAGTCATCATATACATATAATACAATTCATAAAAAGTTGGATACAAACAATGGACCAAATGAAGTTGAATATACACAATACATTGTGGGTCATAGTTAGACATATTTCCAAACACTTATCCCTAATTAGAAAGTCAAATAGCATAAGATAGATGTACAAGAATGAAAATGACCATAATATTGATATTGATGAACATTGTACATCAATTACCTTAGCAAACCACTTGGCGACTTCCCCTAATGGTTTGGAGATGCTGAAAAAAAGTGCTTGTAGAACCTTGGATTGCAAGTAATCGAGTTTTTCAACAATTAGTAAACCCTTTTGCCTCTCTGTTGCATATCCCCTCCTGTATGATGAAAGGGGTCAGTACATATGGGTCAACAGAGACCTGCAATACATTATCCAGAGAATAAACCTGAACCCAAGTTAGATCCAATGATAAACGACTATACGACGTAGCAAAAGTGCATAAGCATATAAGTTAGTCAGAATGTTGACCTGAATATTATTGCTTTAGACTCTGATGCTTTCTTCCAGTCAACGTAAACCGGGAGAGTTAGTAGATAATCAGTATTCAATGCTGATGTCAACATCAAATCAGCAGCTGAAAGTTCTTCAAATTGGGCATTGTAAAGTAGTTGAATGAAAGCACGTTGGAAACGGGTGTCAACTGGAATTCTACATGGCAAACTTTGATTGAATCAATCTAACTAATCGGTTTAACAATAGTAATAAATACTAACTACAAATAATTATACTACTTTATACTGCATTTACAAACCTTGATGTTTCTACAGGATTATCTATATTTTTGGTTGATAATCCTAATATTTCTGACAAATCGATGGTTATATCCTTCCCATCAGGATTCGCGTTTCCTTCGGAACCATCGTAAGTAGTTGTCTTTGGTGGAGCAGAATGAGTAAGATCATAATCTGCTCGCATTTCTTCTAAAATGCTTTTATGTTCAGCATGCAATATCGAGTCTAAGCACCTGAAATTGAACCTCACTAGCCAATGATACCTCTTTCAACAAAATCTGGAACATATTATAGTATCTACTTTAAGAAGACGATTTATCCATTTCAAAACAATTTGTTTCAATACTGCGAAAATGTTGCACCAAAATGTAACATATAACAATGCTACATATATAGCACGAAAACGACAGTATTCAAACAACGGTAGTAAAAAAGGTAATGTAACATGTATAGAATGGAACTGTTTTCTCATACTACAAATTAAATCATATTGCTATGCTAGTTTTGAAGTAGATCAAATAACAAAGGTTGAGAGAAACGTACGATGACATTAAAATGAATTCATCTTTCTGTTCAGGTGAATCGAACATCAAGACAATCGCGTCTAAGAGTTCAGATTTCGATATAGCGATGTACTTCTGTCGTGGTACATGAACACCACCACTACCGAATCCATTCTTACTATTTGTGGAATTAATCTTTTCTGTTCCATTTGAAAGGCAACAGAAAGTAGAAGAAACTGAATTAAAGTATGGTCTTGATGATGATGATGATGATGATGATGATGATGATATGTGATTAAAGGTGGTGGTGGGCAGTTGCCAAGAGAGATACATTATTCTCCTGGTTACTGCAGGGGATTGCAGATAACCTACCAGACATGAAAAGAGATAAGAAACTGGAGGTGTTTTCTTGTTGTTAAGTAATTGCAATATATACCCCTTTACTTTTATACTATTTATTACATTTATTATTACTATTACTGTTACTATAATAATAATTGCAAGAGTTAATTGTATGATAGTTTCTCAAAAGTAAAATCATGATATTATTCTTAATATCTTATGGTATTTAGCATTTTGGTTTGCTAAGACCAGTTGCAGTGATGCTGGGACATTCTGAGGTATTCTGGGCACCACATCAGCATCAACACTACATATGCGCTTGTAGTGGTAAACCCAGAACGAACGCCCAGGTTTACCTAAAAAAAGACATTGGGCTAGTTATTTAAAAGCCCACAAACATTTTTTAAAAATCTAACACTTACAAAGCCCAAAACCAATCAAAAAACCTAAATCTCACTTTCTCTTCTTCTTCCCTATCACCTGCAACTCCTCATTTCCTTACTTTTTTCTTTCTTTCTTCAATTCCTTTATGAAAACCAAAAGCAAATAAAAAATAAAAAGAAATACAGAAAAGGAATAAAGAAATCAAGTGGGACCACCTCAACACCCAAACCTTTCCCCGTGCTTTCGTGCAGCATGCCCACCTGATGCACGCCCCAAATGCCCCATTACCGGCGTTTTGGGGCGTTTGCGGCTCTATTGCAAGAGGTCTAATTGATAATAAGGTATAATCCTTTATCACATCTATTACATTTTGAAAAATTATATTGCATGTATCAAACTTTTTCATCTATAAGTAACTTTGTTGACATGCCAATTATATGTGATGTCATCATCATGCATCAAAACTAGTGTCAAAAGTCATATAACAAGTTATAAGAAGTTACATATAAAAAGTAGGGGTTAGTATGTGCAAATGTAATAAATTATGGTCTAACATTCATTGTATGTAACGAACTACTCGGGTCTCCATTGTATGTAACGAATTTGTAATTTTCTTACATTGTATGTATTTTGGCCAGATCAACAGTTCTAAGGGACGCCACGTGTCGGCTAATATAATCAACATGTAGAAAAGGTAAGGAAATTACAAGTTCGTTACATACAATGTAAGGAAATACAAAGTTCGTTACATACAATGAAGACCCGAGTAGTTCGTTACATACAATGAATGTCAGACCATAGTTTGTTACATTTGCATGCACTAACCCCATAGTACACGTAATAACTGAAAATTCGACACATATAATATATTTATATTTTGATCCATACCATAAAATTCTGAATATAATTATGTACGTTTTTTACACTTTACCGTATTAAAACCACTAAGGACACGTCTACAACTAACAAGTCTAGTCAATTATACAATTATATTATGTAGAATCACCAGTTAGATCGACAGTTCATTGTTTTCAATTTTATTAAATGTATACATCTTTTATATTATTAATGTATATTAGTATATATACTTAACTTTCAAAGTGTTAGTATGTATCCAACTTTTTATTAATTAATGTTACCATATGCATGCGTGATGCGTATAATAATCACTATATATGTCACAACAACTTCCACTTCATAAGTTTTGCATTTTTATAATATGGATGCATACAATAGCATTGTTTATTGCTTTGATAGAGAGACTAGTCACAGTTGAAAGTCATGCGTATACATACATTGATAAAAATTCCAAGTTGAACATAATTTGAAACAATAAAGTTATTGATTTTTACCAACTTTATAGTGTTTAACATGTCGTTGTTTTATCATGTTATCAAATATTTTGACCCAATTTTGATATGTTTTTCACCGGCCATAAGTAACTAAAATTCAATATAATCAACATGATGGGATTTACTTATTGATATGGTGTAATTTTTGAGAAAACCTAAGTCGCGTTGATATCTTGTATTAATTCTAATAAATAATAATTATAATTATTATTAGTTTAGTATTAATAAATCAAGATAAACAAATCAAAATCAAAAGCGATATTTAACATTGAAAAAAAATACCACGTAATGGTTTTATACTTTTATTGATTTTTACATCAAACTATCGCAAAATGAAATTTTCTTATATAAAATGGTATTTTTGAAAATTCATTATCTCTATCTCTATACATATAAAGCATGTTAGTACTCATCTTAAAATTACACACAATTAGCGATGAGCACGAAAAACTGAAACCGTCAAAAATCAAAAATAACCAAAAAAACTTATTCATATCAATAACCGACGGTTTGGATTTTTATTTTAGAAAAACCGAAGTAGCGGTTTGGTTTTGGTTTTTTAAGGAAATACCGATCGAAAAACCAAACCGAACCATACATAGAAAAACATATACTTGGTATTTTATACTTTGGATTATAGCTTTATAGTTTGTATTATACAAGTAATATAGACTTTACATTCATATAAAATAAATCGCAATAAGTTGGATCATTAAAAAGATATTGTAAACATATAGTCTGATATTATGATTTGTCTGAATTAAAGGTTCAAATGTATATACCAATTTTCTGTGGAATGAATGAACTAATGTGTCACGTGTCACTAAACCCATTTTCCTCCACATTTTTAAAAAGTAAATATCTCTCAAACAGTAAGTCAAAAAATCTCAAAAAATTTGCACCATAAAAATCAGCATTTTGGTTCCTTTTCACTAAAAATCTCTATCATTTGAACCTCACTTTACGTTTTAAATACGGTATATGTAAAATTCAAATTATACACGTCTATACTAATATATGAAAAGTTTGAGTCACGGTCTTAGAAGAGGAGAAATAGTAAATTACCATTTTGATTATTTATTCAACCATCTAATTTTTAGCTCAAATATAATTAATTAAAAGTTATTTCATCATAGTTAGTTTAAGTTTTAAAAAAATATCATAGTTAGTTTCAGTTACAAAAGATTTAACCTCATGATTATTTAATTATTTTTAAATACTTGTAAAAGTGTAGCGTATTGGTTTCATGGGGTTACAGTTTAAATTTTGTATTGCAAAAGTAAACTTACATTTATCCCGGGATAACGCATTGGACCATTAAACCGAACATTGACCTAACCCGACCATAAAAGTTAAACGAATTGATGAATCTAGCTTAGAAGGTTAACAAACATAATTTTGTATCAAGTTTTAACTCGTGACGAGATTGTCATTGTGAATAATAAGAAAATGTTATACTACATGGTACTATATGTGTTCTCAATTATACAAGGATATGTTAGATAAACATATTCATGCACACAAATTTTTTGTAATACTGCATCATATCGCGCGGGTAGTAGACTAGTATATATGTATTTCTATTATTACATAAAACATTAAAGTCGATAAAAATAAAAAGAAACTCGTTTAACCTCACGAGTCTCTTCAACCTCGATTACTTGAGTTTCATATCGTATATGATAAAGTTCGAAACATTTTCAAACTCGACTCGAACTCATTAAAACATGGGCAGAGCTTAGGGGTGAGCTTGGTACCATATCGGTACCGACCGGTTGGTACCGATTTGTTTTTGTCCACAAATCAAATACCGAATACCGGTACCATTTGTGTCGGTCGGTACCGGTTCGGTACGGGACCGGTTCGGTTCCGGTCCGGTACCGGTACTTCGGTCTAAATGCTCGCTCACCCCTAGCAGAGCTCTTTAGGAAGGAGTGGGGGCTCGTGCGGTCGTGCCATTTATGATCAATCAATTATTAGTGCAAAATATTGGTGTAAATTGAAGTTCGCCCCAACCCAAAACAAATATTGCCCTCAGTGGCTGGGCAAAAAATGAAATTGCCCTTGAGCCCAAGAAATACTCCATGTTACTTTGTTATCATTATTTTTTTTGTTGATCCAATATCTCTAGTTCACGTTTAGTTTTTTTTCATTTAAAATGCTATTTTATATCCTTCAAAACTATAATGTTTCACACTTGTCTAATTTGCTCAAGAGTCCAGTCATAAATAAATATTTCTACATTTACTTAAGGGGTGTTTAGTTGTGGAAAAAAAAGGAAGTTTTCTAAGATTTTTTTTTTAAGAAAAGTGAAAAACCAGAAAACGCGTTCAAAATGAATTTTTTTTTTGAAAGTTTTCCAAGTTAGTGGAAAATCCACTTTTCCAAAATATAACTTGGAGGTGGAAAAAAAGTTCCCCTCACTTTTTCAAATTTTCCTTTATAAACTTCCTCCACACTTTTCTAAATTTCCAAGATATAACTAGTTTTCTGAAATCCACTTTTTCAACATTTGAACGTGTTTTCTAAATTTTCAACACTTTTCTAGAAAATGATTTTCTTTAGAAAATTGAAAATGGAAAATTGTGGAAAATGTTCTACAACTAAGCGTACCCTTATCTTCTCAAGTCTTGTTGATTAATTAATTTGCGACATCTAAGTCTTTCGAATATTTTAAGATTGGGTAATAAGACAATTTTTTCTTGAGTTTTTGCTGTTAAGATGCATTATTTTGTTGTCTTTTATTGCGTTTCTTATTTGGTTTACACCCCCAACTCAAATTCGAGAACGTATCATAATAAAATTTATTCGAGTTAAAGTCAAAATAACTTGCCAGTAGCTTGCTCGTTACACCTACCGTAACTTTTTAAATAAGATTAGCATTAAATTATGGTGCAATAAACACAAAGATTTTATTTCTATCGCAACACATTTTCCATTTTTAAAAATATAAAGTTGAGAATATGCGTCAAAATGTTAGTTGAAAAGACGAAATTGTTACAGTGCCATGTAAATGTAAAAATATAATATCATAATAATAATAATAATCCTTTTATTATATTCATTGCTGAATTGCTGATTGCTGATGATGATATTGGAGGGGTGATATTCACCATGTATTCATTTTGGATACGAATTTGCAGGATACAGAGGCAGTATGAGGATCCGAATTATCTTCAAACTGTGAGTTCGTATTTCTGCTGTAATTTTATTAGTATTGTATTCTAATATACTGTAGTTTTCACAACCATCGATAATTCTTGGATGATTTTATCAATTTGATTGATTTATAGGTAAATCGTATGATCTTGATTCTCGAAATATGAAAAATCCTAAATTTTGGGACATAATTAGGATAAAATTTGAAACCCTAATTTTTTTAGACAAATTGCGGTTTGTGGATGTGTCATTTTAACCAATTCATGGGGTTATTTTTTTGTATCTTCAACATACGTGATAACATGTACATTTAAGTGGAAAAAATCTTTTATTTTGTTGAGTTTTTGCTCATTTTTAAGAATCGAATTAACATGTTCGATTCATATAGATAGAGTAATTACATGACTTTTAGTTTTAGAATTCACCAAAATGCTGTATCAAGCTCGAATCTTTTTCATGGCTTGTACTTTTTGTTTTTCCATGATGTTTTCGTGTTCGTTATCAGCTTTTTTTTGTTGACATTGCATAATGTGTTTTTTGCTGCAGTTGAATAATCTGGACAATCATCGATGATCCTGGCTTTACCCAACTAATCTAAGTCTTCTTTACTTATTGTTAAGAATACCCTTTTTGATTGGGAATGATCGTAGTTGTATAATACAGAGTATTTTGATATGGTTCCTGATATGGACCTTGAAGAAAGAAAGGAAACTGCAATGGAAGCTTCAACTAGTAAAGACTATCCAACTTTTACACCAATGCCAGAAAATAAAAGCACAAAACCTGAAACTAACCATTCAAATAAATCTTATATGGGAATTTTGTTGCATGCGCGAGATAGAGAAGTTTGTAATAATGAGGATATGGACGTTGACATAATAAACTGTACGAATGACGATGAGGATGTGGAGGTTGACATAGTAAACTTTACTAATGATGACAAGGATGTAGAAGTTGGCATAGTAAACTGTGAGCATGATGATGAGGATGTGGAGGTTGACATAATAAATTGTACAATTGATGATGAATGTAATTCGGTTCAACCTCAGTCTGGTGATGCTACTGCCTCTTCAAGTTCTTTTGATGACACGTATGACGATGCTGGAAATTGTGAATATGGAAGTGATAGTGAGGTTATGTCAGAATTTCGTGGGGATGTTACACCAATGCAAGCTTTCGGTGGATCAGCGGACGAGTTTTCAGTAAGGTAAATTCTCTTTAATGTCATTGATCAAGAAGTTTATCACCCTGATATGGTATTTTATCACCAAGTAGGACTTTTAAAGTTTAAACCCTTAGGCATAGTTGGTAATGTAAGATATAAGACTGATTACTAATATAGATCACTGTGTGCAAAAATTTTAGGGGTTTCTTGTGCACACTGACTACTAATATAGATTACTGTGTGCAAATTTTAAGGGTTTCTTGTGCAGAATGTTAACTGAACGTATATGCCGTATCTAATCCAGTAGATCTCTTTATTGTGCAATCTAATGGGTTATACTGATATAGTATGTTCTCTCCTATATATATATGAAATTTGCAAATTGGACATGGATCTGTTGGTCATATTTAAACCTAAAATTGTGGATGCGCGTTGGTTTGACTATTAATACATTTTAGTTGCAATAGCTTTACAACTTACTTCTCTGAAGGATTCTTACGTTGAGCTTGTCACGTGTGTGTGCGACAATTTTCTAAGTACAAATTATTAGGTGTACGGAGATGGTTACCAAACAGTGGGTTTCTTGATTCTCTCACAGTCTCACATAATCCTGTAAATTTATTCTGTGGTAACGTGCCTCAGTCTTTTGTCTGACTGCATTAAATTCTGTGGTCTGTATAAAACCTTCAGAGTTTGATATCAATAATACTAATTCTGTCATTCATAGATGTTTGTCATGGGTTTGGGTATGTTCAATAGAAGAATCTGAGTTTGATAAAATATGATTAATATGCTTAATATTTAAAAGTCTGATGCGTAGGTCTTATAGTTCTGTTGGAAGGTTATCATAACAGTTGAAAGGATGCCTCAATCTTCAGAGCATCTTCTCCTTTGGCTAGTATGCAAGGTGTCATTGCCGTTTAAAATGCATATGAGAAACTGATAAATCATTCTTAGCATGATTTGTATCTTCATATCCAAAAAATCAATGACGACCAATTTATCATAAGTTAGTTTAGTTAGGCTAAGAATAGAAGCGCATGGATATGTAACCCATAAATATTTTTAGGGTGGAAATCAAATCACAAAATGCGTTAAAGCTCTCAGTTGTATGTTACAAAATATCCATTCTCCCTTTTAAGTGCATATTCATATGTTATTAATGTCTTTTTTACCAAAAAATGTTCTGCTAGATGAGTTTTATGGCATTTGGAAATTGATCTTCTAAACCTGTATTCCCTCAATTCGAAATTCTAGGATGATTATCCTTTTTAACAAAGTGTTGGCTTATCTCCTTTTTTAAGTTGTTGGCTATTGAGTTGAGATAGATGAGATGATGTTTTTAGTAAAGGTTTTCTTGCCCATTTACTTAAACTAGGGTTGTGTATATTATTAAGCATGTCAAATTAAAGAAAATAGCTGAAAGGGAATGGGTCAAGTGGGTTGAACTGGCTGAATTCTCCTGAAGTCTATTTGATGCATACTTGATACAACCTCCTAAGTATTTATATTTAGTGTTTAAATTATTATCGTAGTAATAGCTTTTTTGTTGTCAAACTGACACACTTAGTTATTATAAATGGGTTTCTGAAAAATGGAAACAATCTGTGCGCGAAACCTAACCTTACTGGCCTCATATAGTTATTATAAATGCATTGTATTTGCTATTTTCGCGATTTCAGGGGTGTTTAGTATTGTGTGTTGAAAATAGATTGTGCGTTTTGAACATGGTTGTAAAAGTCGGCCGACTAGTCGGATTTAGGGAGTAGTCCGACTCGACTAGGCCACAGTCGGTCAACGCCAGTCAACGCCGGTCAAAGTCGGATTTGATCGATCTAATCCGGCGAGTTAAGAAATTCCGGTAAGCTGTGTGAGTTATTCCGGCAATAGATATTTAAAAAGAGATGAAAATGAGTAGATGAGAGGTAGAAGTTGAAGTGATGAAGAAGATGATGTGAAGATGAAGAAGGTGATGTATAGATTAGATCTGAATTTTTTCTCATATCTGTAAAAAAGTAGAGAGAACTATGTATTTTCCAAGAAAAAGTATCAATTTTACATTCAAGTCCCTTAAATTTATACTACATTACTTATTTATCTTTAATTTGTTTTTCAAATTATCTTTATATATTTATACATATAATTTTGAAATCTATTATTTAACTGTAAAAAAGTCAACAAAAGTAAAAAATCTGACTAGTCCCCGACTTGGCCGACTAGTCCTTACGAGACCTGACCGACTCAACCCCGACTAGCGACTTTTACAACCTTGGTTTTGAATAATCGGAATCAGATAGTTAGCTGTAACAAAAGGGATCCAGGAATATAATGTTCGGATTTGAATATGGCGCAATAGTTACATGACCGTTTTTAGTGTTCGAGAATTCAGATTATCCAATGACGTAATAGGTAAAATGGCCTAAATTAACATTCTTATTATTGAATGATTGTTAGTTAATATGTAATGATTTGTATTTTATGAATTGTGATGATATATGTGGTTATAAGTTTATGGTTATGATACATCAAAATGATCGATTTAATGCTTTTTAATGGGCCATACCAGTGGGCTGTTTCCAGGGTTCTTTCCATTAATTTTATCCTCTTCACATTCACTGTTTAATAGTTTACTTTTACCCACATAGCGTCAAACCCCCCACCCCCCCGAGACACACGTACACACACAAATGCTGAGGATGTATGATGATAGAGGGTATTTTGGAATTATAGACAATTACAAGAAAAGTGATAGATGATGCACATGTGATCTTGAGCCACTTGACCATCTTAAGCAGAAGATGGTTCACAGGTTCCAGGTTACAGGTTACTAGGCTTGATAAATTTATGCAGATATATCTGTATGACAGTTTCGTTTAGCTACTAATATTTCATCATGATAGTATATAGAAAAGATTGTAAACTGTTCTCAAAAGATATCAACTAACTGAATATAATTTTATTTTTACTCAAAGTTGCTCCGTTCGCAAGACGGCCATTTCAACTTGCTAACTAGTATTAATAAGTACCTCAGTCATGCTAACCTGGTTTGATTATGTTGGATTTTTCAGGAAGAAAAGGGTGACATCTCATTGGAGAAAGTTTGTCCAACCTATTATGTGGCGTTGTAAATGGGTCGAACTGCAGCTTAGGAAATTTCAGTCATTGGCCTTCGGATATGATAAAGAACTTGAAAAGTACAATCAAACAAAACATTTGCAGTATGGTAACTTTAAATTAGAAGGTCGATGTGCAAAATCGATCCCATTTTTTCATTACTCTCAAAGAAAGAAACCCATGAAGAGAAGGAGACGGAAAAGATATGAAGAGACAGACAACGAAGAGTATATGTCACAGCATAACTTGTTTTCATATATTGGTACATAACACTTTGATTCTCGTATACTTCAACTCGTACATTGGATGGTTTTAGAAGTCGCACGATTGTCAGCTCGGGTTGGTTGGGTTATGGGTTAAAGTGGGTTCAGATTGAAATGGGTCTTTATTTGCTATGGGTTGAAGCAGTCTGCAGCACACTGGGTGGACCTGCCAACCCTTTCCTATTATTTTATAGAAATCTGTAAACAACTACAGTAATTTGTTATGAACATGTATGGCCTATTCGACCCATATAGACCATTTATCGCGATTGCTACAGCTATATGGTGGTTATGAGATTGATATAATTCATGTGCAGCGACTTGCAGGTCTCCCCCTCATGGTCCGACGATGGATGATGATCAACCTAATCTAGGTAAGTAAGAATTTATCTCTATACATCATATAATATGGTGATCAGGTATTAGCTTTGTAATAATATTATTAAACTTATAGTCTATACCATGAAAACCTACACAGCTACACCACCTTTGTGAAATTTTAGTTTATACCAGTCTAAAATCCCTGTTTGTTAACCTGGAAAATGTAGCAGGCTGTTCGCTTTGTCAATCGTTCAGAATGTTTACCAACCCGTTACTTTAAAAGTTCTAGGAAAGCCATGCAAATCTTTAGACATTATTGAAAACGGCAATTAAATTCTTATGATGTAATCATTTACATAAATATTCAACTTGTCACAACTTGATATTATTATACTACTAGTTAGAAAATGCTACAAAAACATATCCAAATTTGGTTTCTTGGATTTATTAAGTTTTATCAGAAACCGATGTGATTCACCAAAACTCATGGTTAATCTTTATTATAGTTTTGATAATATTTTTGGCTAAAATTCCAGTTTTATCTTTTTCACTGGCAGCTCCAGCTCCATCCACTGATACGAATGCTGGTAACGAGTTTAGAGTCCCAGATGAATTGTTATCTCTTCACTTCAGGGATGATTATTCGTTGGAACAAATACTTTGGAAGATTGAAGTTACACAGTCAAAAGTGTGTGAAATGAAGAACAGACTCAGCACAGTAATGACTGATAATACAGGAAGGATCTCATCTACTGAAGACTTGATCTTGCAAGGATCTAAAAATGCGTTGACATGTTCTGCTAAGGAATCTGATTTTCCAACAGACATGGATGGACCATCTGTAGTTGCTGATTTTGCATCTCAGCTAATGAAATTAAACACAGGCAACAATTTGGTCAAACCTGATGATGATCTAGTCAAACCTGAAAATGCAGACTCGATTCATGGAGAGGGGAATCATCTTGAAGATGTAAGCGAACCCACGGAACAGCCTCCTGTTACTTCAAGAAAAAGAGTGAGTTTCAATAATATTTTTTACTCTTTTTCCTTCCCACCCACACATTCTGTATGTCATTTTTTGTTTCCTTTTCTTTTCTTCCCTTTTCATAATATGCAATATTTTATCTTTCTAAGTCATTAATCACGTTCTTTATTCCCTTGCAATTGTCGAATAATGCTCCCATGAGTAGAGGTAGCAATTTTGACCCGTTTAGTTATTGAGTTGTTTTGGGATATTTTCAATTATTAATGTTTCAGTTAAATAAAAAATGGCTTGGATGGAAACGAGTCAAACTGGTTGAAAGTTGTGTATTATTTATGCATAAATATTTTGAATTATTCTAAAAGATAATTATGTTGTTGTTGTAGTTGTATAATATTTGTGATCATATATGAAACCCTGATGATTGCTAAAGGACTTCATTTTGACCAGTGCAAAAAGTTATCGGCTTTGACCTGATTCTGTTTTTGCGCGTTACCCATAAAATGATAATAATAGCATTCAGTTGGATTCATGGTTCTTTTCATCAGAATACGGATGGAATCCTGATATACAACCGTAGAGCTAAGAAGCCTCAAACAGATGCCGGGGCCGTAAAGATTAATCCAATTGAGAATCTCCGGGTACCAAAAGAAGAAAATAGCAACAGTGCGGCTCCAGTTTCGGTTTCCGAAGATTCAAGCCTGAGTGAACAACCGGCTCCAAAAATACGATCTGTTTCCAAATTAACCACCTCAAAGAACAAGAAAAAGAGACCGGGTAGACCCCGGCGCAAGAGTGCTTCGAGCCTATGGAGCCGAAGAACCCAAGGTTAGGGCTTGGCAATTGGGAACGTCATGTACATCCCCTGACCATCTCTCTACTGTTTTATTTTTTTTTAGTTTGTGATTATAATGGCGTTAAATTTGCGCACTGTCTTTGGAATATCATTTTTTGGGAGATGTGTATATTATTTTTAGTAGATAACATGGTTTTGCATTGACTGATCGTTGTTTGTGGTCTGAATGCATGTGGAATTAAATGGATCAAAATGCAAATTGGATAGAATTATTAAGACAAATGATTTTGTATGTTAACAATTATGAGGCAACATTTCCTAAGAACATTTTTTTGGAAAGTTTAGCAGATATAAGAGCCAAACCCGTTGCAGATGGTACAAAGATGACATCTGGGATGGCTTTAATCATCTTCAACTGTGGCAAGGTTTCACCTGCTCTCTTTGCAGCCATGGCTGCTGGTGGTGTCATTAATCCGGTAATGAGAGCGGAGTCATCAAACTTGCTCATGCTTACACTTGTCTTCATAAAGTCAACAAACAATTGTTTTTTTTCAAAGTCCTTCGCTCCTTCCCACTTCATGAAGATTTCCTGCATTTGAGATGTTTCCAATAGTACATGGCTCTAGACAGTTGTAAATTGGAGTTGATAAGATGGTTGGGTTGGATATGGGGTCATAAAGGTATGGGTCAAAACGCGTGCAGGTCAAAATGGAACAGGTTATGGTGTGTTGACTTGAAACACTTTTGTTCTAAAAACATCAAATCTCTTGAATATTGAATTTGTCAAATCTGACTACATAGATCATAAGAAATCAAACAAATATGCTATATAAAATTGCTTAGGACACGTATATTACTATATTAGAGATAAAACTAAACCAAAATATACTCTTTTGCAAGTAAGTTGATTGATATTGTCATATAGTGTATGAAAGAATCTGTCTAACCTGAACTTTGTTGGGTGGTGGAACGTCATAATGTTTACCGGGCAAGGCTGCATTAATAGTGCTGCATTTAGAGGTCCTTTGGAGTTAGATCAAAACGAGTTAACACATCGCGGAGCCAAACAGGATGTACTGAATTCTTACTTGAACATGTCGAGAATGGCGAGATGGAAGTCATCAAAGCATTTGATCTCCTTCTCCATAAATTTTCTGTACAGCGTGCCCATCACCAGACTCAACATTTGAGTCGTCAGCAAACCTACGATACATTAATATATTATTTATTTAAATTGAATGAATTAACATTTAAAATCCGAAGTAAAAGCAATATAAAGAGTTGTAATACTTTTGCCCATAAAGCTCATTAGCAAGCCCATCCTAAGAATATGAAGATTATGAGTGAATTACATGACAAAGGCTATAAATGCTATATTAGCAAAAAGCATGGAATAGCTTGGTAGGGGTTATATAGTTAAGAAAGCAAGGAATCAACGATTAATGTTTACTCTTTTGCATGTGTATAGAGTAACTAGTATTTGTAAAAAGTTAGAGATGTCTTACAAGTTGAGTAAGTAAGCTTAACAAATCAACAATCATTGGATCTTATCATGGGTCAAATTTTTTTGTTAATTTGTTAAAGTTTCATGTATCTTTTTTCGTATAAAACATTGGAGTATCGAATTAATGTTGGTCCCCTAAAGTATTAAATGATGATTGACTAAAAACTAATGTGATTGTAGAAAGGGAGTGGATACAATTACACGTTTTTGACAAGTATAACATAATATTATATACACAAGATTTATTGCGAAGACAAGAAAACTGTTAACCTTGCTCAAAGCAGATACGCTAGAAGACCATTGATCTATTCTAAACATACTTTAAGTACTAATTAGTAGTTTGGCGACAACAAAATTAAACATATAGCTATTTCAATTACATGTAACTTTTAACTATATATTACAAATATACTACGTTTCAAAAACAAAGATTTAAAATCACTAAAATGGTTTATCTATCTAAGTTTTTACCAAAACAACCATCCTTTACTTTACACGTTTTCACGTTATCGAGTTGCGAGTAGATTCATTTCTAATCTAACATGTGACATGTCGAATCCGAACGGACAATTTCAAACACACAACACGATTCCGAGTTATAAGTTGTATCAGGGTCGGAGCTATGTAGAAGGTAGGGGTAGACGGGTTCATTTTCAGTACGCAGTGTAACTTCTGTTGAAAAATCGCATTTTTAGTTGCACTTCTTGTTTGTACTACGGGTTTAGAAAATTTAAGATATCATTGCTACGTGTCACTACTCAAAATCCACCACTGAATTTTACGAATGATACGGAAAAACGTAATCACCACTCTAAAGTCTAAACCCTTTTGAGTAATGCCTTCAAGTAGGTCACGATTGATGATAACTCGTAGCATTGTCATGGTTGACTTACTTTCTAACTTGAAAACGTGTTAGGTGTGTTTGATATTGCGTGGTTGCTTTCACATGTGTGACATTTCGATTTGAAATGTATCTACAACCTGAAAAAGTGAAAGTAACAAGAGAAAGTGTTACAGGTTATTTTGATAAAACAAAAGTCATCGAGAGTAGTTAATTAGTTGTAGTGCGCTTGTCTTTTTTTTGCCTCACCACTACATCACTATAGTGTTGGTTGACGCAATCCGCTCGAAGTGTTTTCTTTTTCGTTTCTAACGAGTAAATTTTACCCGTGCGTTGCGACGGAACAAAAAGGCTTTACTAATTTATTACATAATTTGGTAATACAATTTTTTTACCCGTGCGTTGCAGCGGGATTAAAAAGTACATTCTTAAACTCCAGTATGAAATATGAAATTTTAATTTTTATGTATCGTGCGTTGCGACGGGGTAAAAAATTAAATTTTTAAAACTCCAATATAACAAATATTTTTTTATTGTTATACAAATATGTATGTATACAATTAAAAAAATTTAAAGTAGTAAAATTTTTTACGATTTTTTTGTTAAAAAAAGTATTATAAGATAACACAACTTTTTATTAAAATAATTTTGTTGAAAAATTTTTTGGAAAAACTTTTTTTTTTACGGTGGGTAAAAATTTACATTTTAAATTAACATATAAATTTCATAAAAAAATTTAAGTTGACGAAGGTATGATCTCTTTATGATTGTTATTTTATTATACTAATATGTATGTATAATTGGAAAAATGTAAATTAATACAAATTTGATAGAATACTACATAAAAATGTTAAGTTAAATTATCGTTCGCAATTATTTGTATAATTTTCTCATAATAAAATTCGTATAAAAGTTTGTTGCAAGCAAAGGGGAAAAAAATGTATAAGGTATTAGTAAAAAAAAGGTGAAAAAAGTAAAGTTAAAATATAAAGGGGAAAAATAAAAAATGTTAAAACCTAAAGGGAAGAAAATGAAAGAGTGGTAAAAGTTGAGTTCGAAGAAAATGAAAATTAGTTAAAAGTTAGAGAGTAGAAGATAAAAAAATTCTAAAAGTGAAGGGGGAGAAATTGAAAAATTAAAGAGTAGAAAATAGAAAAGTACTAAAAGTTAAAGGGTAGAAAATTTAAAAATGCTTAAACATAAAGGGTGTAAAATGAAAAAGTGCTAAAAATTAAGGGAAGAAAAATATAAATAAGTTTATACTATTCATTGAATAGTATTCAATCACCTTCCTTGATAAAGATAAGTTAAGTCCATGTTTTAGTATCATTACTACCACGAGTCTACGAGTGTTTATAGAGTCGGTTAGTAATGATTCAATCGTTGTTATTTACGATGGAGCAAGCATCATGAATACAAGTATCAAACACTTTTTTACAAAATTATAGATCTCACAAACGACGTTCGTTTGCAGCGTATTTTTTATAAGGCTTGTAACAAAAGTGAAAAGTTAGCGATGTGAGGCACAAAAGTCAAATCGGAGGGAGAAAGAGTCGTAACCATGGCATGCCCCAAGCCAGCTCATATCTTATCTTTCCCCTCGTGGTCCGAATCATTCCTACACATTTACACCCTCACATTTCTTTTATTATTAGTTTTTTATTTTTATGTTTTATTTTCTGTTTTGTTAAATTCAAAATTCAAAAAATATACTCATTATAATAACATATACATACAGAACCACAATACAACCACACCGTCCTCTCATTTCATTTTCCTACTTGTTTCTACTATACATTCTTCTCGAACCTAGGGTTTTAATTTTTTAAATCGCCGGTCACCGGAACTCGCTTTCGGCTACTTCCTTTTCGATCTATAACTAAAGGTTCGCTTCAATCATCTCTGCTTTTGTGTTTATTATTTCATTCTAACTTTCTGATTTGCGGATCTGTTAGGGAACTACTGTTTGAGTATAATCGGAATCGTTTTTATGCTTTCAGTTACGATTAGTTGATGATCTGTACAGTTGGTTAGTTGTTTTGATTGTTTGATCTGATTTGAGCTTGTGCTGATTTTGATTTTTGATGTTTTTTGTTTTGATACGAAGGAGATAGATATGCTAAGTATTGATTTATTCATTTTGTTGTTGAATTCAGTCGATTTACTTTGATTAGTGTGTATTTGATGCTAGGAGGTCAACGATCTGTGTGAATTGCATGTTTAATGAACTGTGTATACTCAAAATTGTAAGATCTGCAGTGGATACTTACTTTGATGTTTTTGGATGATTTCTGTATTGCTTGGTTAATGTATAGAATGCTGATAACGAAATCGGTTAATTATGTAGTTGAGAATGTCAACTCGAGACTAATTAGTTGCTTTGATTAATTTGGTGGTGCTAGTTTGTTGTACTTAATATTTACTCTAAATTGAAGCTGAAAGCGCATGCAATATTATTAGACTGTCAAACTCTTTGTTGTTTTTTAACATATTTATTTTTGATGTTTGTGTACCAGTTTTATAAACAATGGCCGATTCTGAAGATATTCAGCCCCTTGTTTGTGACAATGGAACCGGAATGGTGAAGGTTAGTAAGATTATTACATTCTTGTTTTTTGGTAGTATACAAGCTTATATTAATTATAAGATCGCCCTTTTGGAGTTGTTTTCTAGTTAGTTATCTGCGCTGCCTGTGGTGTACTAACATTGGGGCTGTATGTTTATTTGATGAATCTACAGGCTGGGTTTGCTGGTGATGATGCTCCTAGGGCAGTCTTTCCCAGTATCGTTGGTAGGCCACGTCACACTGGAGTTATGGTTGGTATGGGCCAGAAGGATGCTTATGTCGGAGATGAAGCTCAGTCCAAAAGAGGTATTCTGACTTTGAAGTATCCTATTGAGCATGGTATCGTCAGCAACTGGGACGACATGGAAAAGATTTGGCATCACACATTCTATAATGAGCTTCGTGTTGCTCCTGAAGAGCACCCTGTGCTTCTTACTGAGGCCCCACTCAATCCTAAGGCAAACAGAGAGAAAATGACTCAAATCATGTTTGAGACATTTAATGTTCCTGCCATGTATGTCGCCATTCAGGCTGTGCTTTCCCTTTATGCAAGTGGTCGTACAACTGGTTAGTCTCTTTTCGCTCTTTTGGGTTCCTAGTATTATATGCATTGCTTGCATTACTGATATCATAATATTGTTTTGCAGGTATCGTGTTGGATTCTGGAGATGGTGTGTCACATACAGTCCCAATTTATGAAGGTTATGCACTTCCTCATGCTATCCTCCGTCTCGATCTTGCTGGGCGTGATCTTACAGATTCGCTTATGAAGATTCTTACTGAAAGAGGTTATATGTTCACAACCACCGCCGAGCGGGAAATTGTCCGTGACATGAAAGAGAAGCTTGCATATGTTGCTCTTGACTACGAGCAAGAGCTTGAAACTGCAAAGAGTAGCTCATCAGTTGAAAAGAATTATGAATTGCCCGATGGACAGGTCATCACTATTGGAGCAGAGAGATTCCGTTGCCCAGAAGTTCTCTTCCAGCCATCTCTCATTGGAATGGAAGCAGCCGGTATTCACGAGACCACCTACAACTCGATAATGAAGTGTGATGTTGATATCAGGAAGGATCTTTATGGCAACATCGTCCTCAGTGGTGGGTCAACCATGTTCCCTGGTATTGCTGATCGTATGAGCAAGGAAATTACTGCTCTTGCCCCAAGCAGCATGAAGATCAAGGTGGTTGCACCCCCTGAAAGGAAATACAGTGTCTGGATCGGAGGATCAATTCTTGCATCTCTCAGCACCTTCCAACAGGTAAACCATACCCTCTTCTCTTCGTAGTTAGATTTTCGCTTCAGTTGAGGTGGCAACTTTAGGCAAGTTGGGTGGTTTGGGTCACTCGTCAAAATGGGTAGGGTCAATTAAGCGGTTAGTTTTGGTTCATGTCAAAATCGGCCTGGTTGATTGTGAACACCCTTTTGACTTTTCTCCCCAGTGTTGAAATATCTTATATAAATTTAGCGTGTCAAATATGATTACAGAATTTTTAATATTTGAACACTATAATTTTGTCACTTTCTACTTATTTGAGTTGTCTTTTATGAGCTAATTTGACCTTTTTGAGTAAGAGATGAAACTAAACTCGTTCATAAGTAAATGATTAGAAGTTGCCATATCTGCTGTAGATGATAGAATATTCTATAACTAACTTGCTTTGTTGTTTTGTGTGTGCAACAGATGTGGATATCCAAGGGAGAATATGATGAGTCTGGTCCATCTATTGTCCACAGGAAATGCTTTTAAGTTCGTAATTGCTGGTTTTGTTGGATTTTTCTATCTAGTATGTTTTTCCGGTTTTGGTTTTGTTTTTGTACTATATTCTTTATATATTTTTCGTGTTATGTTTCATATGAAGTAAGACAAGTAGACATTGATATATATGTGGAGTTGTTAAAGAACAAGAGGACAGTGTTCGTCGTCTGATTGTGCTGTATAACTCTAACATCTTGTCTCCATTTCTGCTGGGGATGTTTGTAGTTGAAGATTTGATTTGTGTTATTTTATCCTAAATTTTCAATTGTGGTCATTTCATCATTTCAAAACTGATATATTTGTTGATCTGCTAGGAGCCCCTGAACCACTATTTCTTTTATAAGTATATTTATTTATGTACCAGCTTTATATTAATTTGTTCGCTTATTTTTTTTCCTTCAGAGTTAAATTTGTAGCATCCGTTTAAGTTGCAACACCCTTAAACGCCTTAAAAAAGTGAGTTGTCAGTTGTTTGGTAGGCAGTATAGTAATCTGGCGGTTTGAATAGATTACCCGTTTAGCTTTGACCTTTTTATGTTGATGTCTGTTGTGGTGTTTGCGTATGTTTGTTGACGTTTTGACACATTATTTGAAATGTTCAAAGCTCAACTGTGTTAGGAATGTGCAGCGGAACAACTAACAATAATATCGTTAGCAAATACAACTTAACTAACACTCGTGTAGTTTAGGTTATACCCACGAACAATAAATGAATAAACGAGCAAACAAGATAGAACAAAGCAAAGTAAAATATCCAATCTTTAACTTGAAGATGAGTTTGGTTCACGGGGTCAAACCGGAGAGTTCTTGTATATTATTTTCGGAGTTGAAGGATTACAATAACATACAGTTTAATTATATAGGAAACAACAAATCTGCCGACCTAGATTTACCGTCGCGACAGAATAATTCGCTTCGCGATCTCAAACTTCGCGCCACGACTAAAACACTTAGCGTCGCGATCCGCACTAATTTCACCACTTCGAGTTGCCACCCAAATAGTTCGCGTCACGATCTTTTGTCTGTCCAAAATTTCATCATGACAAAATCATGGCTTGGTTACATCTTCATTCCTAACAAAACTGTTCCATTTTGCAACCTTCGCCGTAACTTTCCGTGGGTGTTTTGGATACATTGATTTTGTCTACCTGTAACCAAGCCGATCCTGGTTCGACTAATCGTGATTGACGAACTCTCATGGTGATGTTAAACTCATTTAAGGTCAACTCTTGTGAACGGTTTAGTAGGCGTTTTCTTTTATGGTTTATATTCCGGATTGGACTTTTATATGATACTATTTCTATCTCATTTTAATTGTTCCACCTTACTATTTTTGTTTGGGCCAAAATATTATCTGGTTGCAAAGAATAACTAAAAAAATTATTAAATTTTTTATCAATAATTACTTATAAAGCATCTCCATATGTTGAATCTTAACATCTTAAATTTTTATGACTAATTTACCCTTATCACACTAATAAATGAATACTACTTCAAATAGGAAAGTTTTTTTTTCTTCAAATATTAGTTCTTTCTACTTTTTAGTAAATTATGTGTTTATGATAGATTCATTCAAAATTAAGATATTTTGATTATCATGTAATGATTATTGTTATGTTATTTGACGAAAGTAGTATCATATGTAACGAAAATTTATTAAGTAGTTGCAACCGCTGCATTACGGGGGCAATATGCTAGTTTTACCTATATTACTCTTAATCATTGACTCTGTAAAACCTAATAACTTTTAATCAAACTTGCTTTTTTTAATGGAGGGATTAATTATAGTTTTCAATAGTCAAACTCATTTTATTTTATATATTAGAAAACTAATACTCAATACGCGTAAGATACGTACGCAATTAGAATAAGTCTCGATACCTAATCAAGAATCTTTAAAAGGTATTAGAAATATAAAAATTGATAACGACATGTATAAGACATGCTTCAATTGCTCGTAATTAGACCATAAACAATCAAAGTTCTCGTGAATATTATTTCACCCTCGAATACAACAAATTATATACAAATCCAACAAATTTAATCAACGAACCCCTAAAATAATATTTATAATTTCAAAATTATAGAAACCTCGAGTTTGAGCTTGGGTCAAGATACATTCCGAGTTTTACTTTTATGTTTAATAAAGGCTTAACTTGGCCGAGTTTTAGTTCGAGCCGAGCTCGAGTTGTTGATAAAGCTCCACTTCAATTGCATCCTACTTCCTAGCGTCTGATTTTGATTTTCTTCGTGATCAATATAAGAATTAATGCAAGAAAAGTAGCAAAATAACCATAGTAAGCGATCACTTGGCATATATTTGACAAATCTATTTATGTAAACATTAAAACCCGGTGACAAACGAACGACTAGCAAATCGGTTTAAAAATGATGAATCACTAGGTGAGGTCCGTGGCAACGCGGGTTTCGACATTTGATTTTATAAATTGTGTATTTAAAAAGTTATGTCAAATGAAATTGTACCATTAATCGGATTTTGATATAATATAATCGTCAACCAATAACATATGACATATACTCTATCAGTTTGGTACGGTTCAGGTTTTTTGTTATTTTTAAGTTAAGTTATTAAAAATAGATGTCGGTTATAAATTATATATTATCTAATTTGTATACATTTTAGTTGTAACAGTTACTAATTTTGTCGGTTATAAGATGTGTGTATGAAAAGGAAAAATATTATTTTAACATGAAAATCTATATTTAATTTAATACCTTCAAAATTTATTGAAGTTTCATGATCTTAAAAAGAGTCTTTATCATTTATTAATTTTATAGTAAAACCGAAGTTGTTTTTAGCAATGCTTTAAACATAAATTTTAAAAATATAAAATTCATGAATCACAAAAAGAAAATAGAACAATGTTATGGTTGAATATGACATATGTTTGTCTATTGTTTAGCTTAATTTATATTAATTATTAGTTGAAATCATAAAATATTTTAGTTACAATATTTAAAGGATTATTAGTTAAACTCATAAGATATTTTAGTTACGATTTTAACGTATTCATGATATTACCATTGTTTGGCTAAATGGATGATCAGTTTTTAGTTTCTAATGTTGATAAAAAAACTCATATAAAAAAAATCATGTAATCAATCAATATAGATAAATATTTCAAATATGATTAGTTTATTTATAAATTACCACTTGAATGTCATGATATTTAAACTATAAAGACGGAAAAAATAGGTAAGTATTGGAAGTGTCAATTTTAATAGTTGTGGGTATACATAATAAAAATAGAAAAAATGAAGGAAATAAGTTTAACCGTAGGATCTTTATGGAAACAATCTAAAGTCCAGATTGCTCCCTCATATTCTGTTATATATATATATATATATATATATATATATATATATAAAGATGTAGCACAACATATATATAAGAAATTTGGTCCTTTTCGAACTATAATTTACAACCATATTATAAATGCCGCTAATGTCAAATGACATTATTGCCCTTAACTTTAAACAGCCTTTGTCATTTATAATGGTCCTTAAATATGAATAGATCGTAAATAATCATGCACTGCACCGGTACATATTTATTGGCATATGATGATCACATGTCATGTTTTTCTATAATAATAATAAAGAAGATTAAAGACTAGCGTAGTGATGATGGAAATATGGAAGATCAAAACAAGTAGTAAGATTTCTTAGTTACGGTGTTTATAGAAGATCGAGAAAAGCATGTTAAGAGTAATCATATTTACGCATAATTACATAGATCTAAACTTAAACCTAATAATTCACTTATTAGTTGATATATTTTCTGTTTATTTATCTTATATTTATTGATTTTGTCATATGTCCCAAGTCACAATGTTCTTATTAGGTCCAATTTTTAGTTAGATCGAAATAAAAGAACCAAGAAAAGTAGAAAACGATAACTATATAAACGATTTGTTTATATTTCTGTTGTTATTATTATTTTTTTTCCTACAAAGTTCGTGGGCCAAAAGATGACATTTAACCATTTCATTGGGCAATGGATTGGGCCATATGCCCATATATAATGATTCGTGTAACAATTTTATTTCAAAGAGGAATTTTTGAGTTCTTAATAAATATTCTTAGTTTAAAACCGTTGTTTTCGGCAAATTCAAAATGTTTCTAATCCTACTGATAAAACATAATAAAAATACTCGATCATAATAAAAATTGATATTGTTTCAGAGTGTTTCTAATCCGGTATGTCGGTATGTAGGTGGCCCATCATTCAGGCCGTTCTTTCTTCTGGTCTGTATATGATTTATACTAGACTTTAAATTTGTATATACATACGAGCCGTTGATTTTTAATATGAAATTTGTATATTGTATCTTATTTATAATAATAATAAAGCGTGTAAGTTAATATGTATATTAAATATTTAGTTGGATTCATTATAATATTACTTTGTATAAATGAATTTTTATAAGTAAAGATTAAAAAATCCAAAATTTTCGAAATGAAGTTAGTGAAAATTTTTAATTATATTAAGTCTATATTAGTATTTTCAAGTAATTTTATTACCACAAGGTGAAATGAAAATAGAAACATTATACACCAATTTGGATAATGTTTTAGTTAATAAATTAAATTTCTTTTTATATGTAAATGAATATTTGAAAGAAAAACAAATCCTTTTGATCTTATTTTTAAATTTACTAAATTTAAAGGTTATAAATGACAAACTGAAACTTAACTAGAATGATGACATTATACATGTGTTTTTTATATAATAATTTAAGATTGTAAACCTGTCATTTTAAACAAAATTATACTAGTATGCAACGCAACTAGTTATAATATAATTTGATTCTCATAAAAAGTATATATACTTGTTTGACAGTACTTTTTTTATTATATAAAGCCAAAATTGAAGTAGATGGATACACATGGTCCTTGGTTGATTTAATTGGTCATATAAACTGACAATTTTGAGGCATATTATTATTCAAATATTCTTGTTTAATACTGAATTATGTTAGATGTTGGGCACTTTAGTTTTATGATGTATCTAAACTCCAAAGCATGCGGGTAGTAATCAAAGTAAATCAAGAACATATCTCAAGATGAAGGGGATATTCGCTACTATATATATATATAGAGCGTGGGTTCAAATGAGAATAGAAATTTGTGTGAGAATGAGGGAGCCAATAATATCATGTCATATGTGGAAAGAGAATGCTTCACATGTACAAAACTCATTTACCACAAACATCAATTATCTCACAAATGAAAAATCGAAAAATCATGAAAATTGCACCATTAAATTCGGCGTTTTCTCCTCTTCGATTTGCCGTCCCTCAAGGCATACTTCCGACGAGATTTGTTTTTTCTATTTTTTTGGTAGGTTTCACATTTACTAACATATGTGTTAAAGTGCTGCGTTTAGGGTTTGGGGTTTAGGGGTTAGGATTTAGGGTTTGAAGTTTGGGGTTTCTCCCCAAAACTCCAAACCTCAAACCCTAAACCCTAACCCCAAAACCCCAAACTCTAAACCCTAAACGCTTTATAATACTCTAAATCCTAAATCGTACTAAACCCTAAACCCTGCTAAACCCTAACCCTAACCCTAACCCTAAACTCTAACCTTAACCCTAAATTAAATGTATAACCAATCACTAACACATGTGTTACTAATTTGTAAGACCCACCAAAAAATGGAAGAAAAAAAAGTTATCGAAAGTATGCATTGAGGGACGGCAAATCGAAGAGGAGAAAATGCTGAATTTTATGGTGCAATTTTCATGATTTTTCGACTTACCGTTTGTGAGATATTTAATTTTTAAAAATGTGAAGGAGAGAGAATAAAGTGACACATGACAGAAATATGTGGGTTCTCCAATTCTTACTCAAAGTTGGTGTACTCATTTGAACTTTACTCTATATATATAATAACATTAACCTAAAATTAATAGATGATTAACTATTTAATGCGCTTACACAGAGGACGTACTTGAGGACAAGTTGATCAGAATGTGATCGTGTCTATGGAGACGGTGTGTCTTGGGCTCAAGGACGGAGGTGAAGAGGCTCGAAAGTGAGTACCAGTAAAAAAATAAAATAAAATAAAAAAAACCCGTCAAAAGAAGAAAATGTAAAATCATAATTATTAGAAAGTATTGATATATGATGAACAAATAGTTTACAGTGATGTATGAATAAACTTTCATTTTTTTCAAGTAGTTAAGCTCCATAATTCATATGAACAATTTCAGATGGGTTATGGGTACTAATAAATACCTATAATGTTAATAGTTTCAGCAACGTTCAAATTTATATGATTCTGGTGGTAAAAGGGTTGATAACTGACAACCTAGATCGGCTCACAACCATTTTCTATCCATAACGTGAGGTATATACTTGACTCACACAACGGTTGTGACCAGGACCGGCAAATGAATATGGGAGGCCCCGTGCGGTATAAAAAAAGGCCTCGAATCCAAAAGAAAATAAAAAATCAAACATATATATAGAAAAATGCACTCATAATACGACAATTCGGAAAAACTTACGATTTTCATTCTTTTTTAAAAAGAACTATTCTCTGAGCATTATTCGAAGCAAAATTGTTGATTAAACCCTTTAAAATCAATACTCTCTAGTAGATCATTCTCAATTGCTATCGTTGCCAATCCGTTAAACCTCTCTTATGACATTGTGGAACGCAAATATGATTTCAACAACTTAAGTTTCGAAAAGTTTCTTTCCGCAGTTGCTACATCGATCGCATTAGATAAACTTGTTTCTCCATATTCCACAAAGTATGAAATCAGCCCACTTACTTCTTCAATAGCAACATCAATAATCATATCACTAGATTGCAATTTCTTGCTTACCAAACTTACAACAAGCAACATTTGAAACCAAATAACGAATGATACTACAAACTCAAAATCACCAAGCTCATGTCTTGCTAGAGAGTTGGCTACACTTTCAATTAAAGAATCTCCGTCATTTTTTTATATTATTCTATAAGTATTAAAATAGTTTTTTGTTGGCATTGAACCTACACTAATTATAACAATTCTTGTAAAATTTAGGGACCCTCACATTTTGGAGGCCCTGTGCAACGGCACATACTGCACATGCCAATATCCTCCACTGATTGTGACCATAGGGATGCCAAGACTTGAACCCTTAACTTTGTACTTTTTGACACCAAGATATATCTCTACCAATTACAAATCGAGTTACGGGACATTGGCACGTATAGATGATTTTAAAAGTAGATTGCAAAATCACATAAGGACAATTACATATATTTTCCCCAACGTGTGTAACATATAAATATATGGACTAGTAGGTGAAAAAGATCTTTTAAATTTAAGAATCTCTAATTTTAACATCACGTGTGTAACATTATAAATATCGAATCATAACAACACTGTATGTACTCATGACGATATGATTGTTCGGTCTCTACCCGCCTTCTCTTCCCCTCAAAACTTCTCGGCCCTCACTCTCAGGATCGATCGTAGGTGTTTCCCCATTTTGTTTTACATCGACACATAATAATTAGCAAATGAAAAATTAAAATTGAAGAATTAAAATAACAATAAACGACCCACCCCCAATAATACCGTAATCGCTTTATAAGTGCTGTCCCTTATTTGTCAAATCTTACTTTTGCTACTTATTGGCTCCACACATTATTTCGTTTTTACTTTTTTGTTTTTCAGTTAAAAGTTAATGTCCTAGAGAGTATAGACAAGAAGTGTTCATTACAGAAAACAGCAAAACAAATTGTCCCGTCTTATGAAGGGTGGAAAACGACTTAAACTTATCTTTCAAAATTATAAGTTATAGTATAGATTGTATACGATGATGACACGCACACAAAAAAGGGATTTGCTAGAAGCCTAGAAACGCCTTATCATCAACTTATATTTGAACACGTATTTTACAGGAGTTCATACTAAGGGTACGTGCGTTTGTTTTGCCTTTAAAAAATCACTATGGGTATAAAATGGATAGTAACGAAATAAAAAACTCAACTCCCCTCTCGAGAACTCGATTCCCAAAATGTAAAATTCTCACCCCAAACATCATGTATCATTCCTTTTCATGCCCATTTTTATATCCATCCATAACACTAGGGATGAAAATGGACGAGAAAAAATCTGCGACTTGTGGATACTCGTACATTGTGGATAGGTAAACCTGTAAAATTTTTATCCATGGGTGGGTTACGGGTAAGATTTCTACCCATTAACGGGTCGTTGGCAGGTTACGGATATGAACTTCTACCCGTTGACGGGTCGCTGGCAGGTGATGGGTATGGACTTATACCCGCGGGTAACCTGACCTGTGGACCTATAAAACACATTATAGATACAAGTGGATTTGTATAATTTATTTCATATATACGTAAATATAATGGTTAATTTGAACAATATATAATAAAACTATTCATATGGAAACTAAAAATATATGATTTTCATGTTTTGAATACCAAACTTATCAAATGACCAAGAAAAAATTATCAAATAAATTGATAGTTATCGAACTATTAGTCTGCATGTTTTAAATTTTAACAATTTAATTCGTTTAAAATTATGATCCATTGATTTAAACATGTTATAAAACATTTTATACATTAAAACTATAACAATCTTTTGATTTTTTGATAAAATGTTTATATTATTTAAAACCTGCAGCTTACCCGCGACCCACATGTATTAAAATAAACCTTCTAGCGGGTATTTACGGATTTGCGGGTCAAAAAACCCGTCACGAGCGGGTGATGGATTTTATATATCCGTACCCACACCTCGCGAATGACATCATCAAAACTCATCATCCAAACACAGCCTAAATAGTTAGTAAGCAAAGATAAATTAATACGGAGTAATACATAGTATTATGTGATCAAATTATTTTGATATAACCCAACTAAAAAGTTTAGTCTTGTTATCAAATAAAATATTATAGCTGTACTTAGCATAGTGGTATGAGAGGGACCCTTCAACCTAGATGTTGAGAGTTCAAAACTCACTTGAAGTAGTGAGTTATAGATATTCGTGATGAATGTACATATTAGTGTGTTACATTATAGGTTATAATAATAATAATAATAATAACAATAATAATATCATAGTGCTATGTTTTTGGGGTCACAACCTGTAGTAAATGGTTTGGGATATTGTGTTCTTTTTTAATTGGTCGTTCAAGCGAGTGTGGTGTAGTTTTTTGTTTGGTGGCCTTTCATGTTGGCTATCGTAGTGCTTATTTGGTTTGGTTGTTTATTTCGTTATGAATTATTGATGCCTTTTGTTTATATTAATTAATTAATGATATTTATGTATGAAAACCATGACCAAGTATTGCAATGAACCACAAAATTTGGCATTATTTTGAAAATATATTCATGTTCCAAATAAAAACGCAGTTACTTCTTAAAGCTAAGCAAAAGCAAAGCAATTCAAAGCACACACATTACATTTGTGGCTACAAAAGATAACAAGTGGCAAACAACAACAAAAATATAATAAACATTACATCTTGAGAAATACAAATTAAAGCATAATTTAATATGTTATGTCATGCTCCCTTCACTTGTATTCCAAGATCATGTTGTTTTCTGGTGCCAATCCAACACAAGCCCTCATAATGTTCTCTAGCATTGCCCTCTGTTTTGCTAGTGCATTCACCACTGGTGTGCCTGGTGGTACCTATTTGTATCAATCAAAAACAACTTTTACATCACTTTTGCGGTCCCAGGGCATGTGATCAATACAATAATGCAGCGAATTGTACAACGAAAAGATTCCGAATCTTGAAAACTTACAAGAGGGGCCTTCGTTAGGTAACTGAGAATGGTAGCCACTGGGTGGAACGAGTGGAACTTTCCCTGCAATAATGTTTTCAGATCACATGATTAGTACGTATAACTGCCAATCGTATTCATTAAGGCGGTATTTTAGTGTTTATGTGGATAGTGGGAAGAAGTGAACCTCATCTTCAGATTTGAGTTCAATGCGAGTACTGAGCTCCGCGAGTAAGACTAAGTCCAAGATGATTGGAGCAGCCAATAGTGAGTCCTCACATGTGTTGTGCATCACGATGGTGCTTTTACCGCCCATAAAGATCTCAGACGTGTACTCGTCCATTGCTCTCTTGCTATCTCCAACGTATGGGACATACTACATAAACAGATTAATCCCATGTTAGACTTATAACGACAAAATAATCGAATTTCAAGTTACCCAAAGAGGGCGAATTTTTTTTTCTTTTGTATATATTTCATTAAATACCTTGATGACAACCACATGGTCAGGATGCTCGCCAGGCTCATATAAGATAGCATTGCTAGAAACCATATCATCTACAACGTTGCTCTTTGAGATCTCCTTGGATCGGAACGTTTGTGGAGCTGACAAGTTCATTCCATCGTTGTTTCCCAAGTGATTGTAACTCACGATGGACGTTGGCTGTTATCAAAACGTGTCAATCAGACTTGTTTAAGTAAACATAACGAAATACGGTTATTAAACCGAAAGGAATATATCTTAAACTACCTTTATGCCTGCTCCAACAAGGAAATCAACAAGAACTGACTTCATCTTAGTTTGACCACTCTTAAAGTCATCTCCACCAATCAAGCTGTTCCTCTTGATAGCCAATTCAATAACCCCTGCATCCACAATTCAAATCAGCATACTGAGACACTTAACATAAGCTTTAGCTATATCGTTGCAAATACCAGAACATGGGTGAGAAACGTTACCTGGTACGAAAGTGTTTTGTGGGCTGCCATTAATAAAAGGCACATTTTCAAGAATACAAGCAATAGCAAACAAAGTTGATGGAGAAATCTCAGCTTCATTTCTGTCTAATGAAGCAAATAGGCTTTCCATTGTGTCATTAAGCCCAACCATAACATTACTGTATCTTTCTGTGTTTGCAGTCCACAGAACCACCACTTTGTCTACCTTGTTTGCCTCCTTAAACTCCCTGTTACCATTACCAATTGATAAAAGTCAACTTTTGACTCAGGGTCCTAAGTTAAATTGTTCATCTGTCATACTTAATATCATAACTTTTTGAACCAATGATGAAATAAATATTGTTAACTACATAGTAATCCTAAATAAACCAGGCTTTAGTTACACATAATTAGTGAGCAGAGGCATATTAAATTAGTTACATGGACATATTTGTTTATTAGTGATCTTGACAAATTTGAATAAAAATAAGGGCAAGAAGTGGGACAGTGTGTATACCTAATGTCCTTAATGACCTGTTGGATTTGTTCATTTTTGGTTCCTTTGATCACGTTGTCTGCACGTGCACCTTGGTTGGCAGCAATGAAGTCAGGGTCAAAGATACCAGGAAGTGGGACCATAGATTCCATGTAAGGCCTTAACTGCTTTTGGAGATCAATGTCCAAAACCTGGGCTCTAGCCATGGAATCAGCCAAGTTCAGGCTGCTAATGTCCCACCCTCCGAAAACGATATCGTCTGGGTTCACCTAATTAATCATTTACTACTCGATTAGAACTTGCTATTACGACAGTCACAAAACCGCAAACATTTATACTAATATAAGTCATAATCATATATACCATAGGGAGAAGACTCTTGAAAGGTGCATAGATCTCCTCTCCATTGAATGACCCAACTCTGATAGTTGATGCTTGAGTCAATGAACCAAAGTAGTTTGCTTGTTGCACTTTTTCTTTGGTTGCCCAAGATATTCCCCTGTTTCATCATTAATTTTTAATCAATCACTCATTATAATATTAAACAAGCAGTCCACCAACCCACTATGATTGGAATAACAGTAGTTTTAAAAATAGCGAATCACTCTCTTTATCCTAGAGTAGACGTATGACTGTCTATATGGCTAACCATAATTCCGATACTTCCAAAATTAAGTTATGTATTTCAAGAATAACTTCATTTGATCACTATGCTTGGCTGCTAACTATGACTGAAAATGAAACAACTACTTTTATGATTAATAAAGTAATGTTTTATAAAATGGTGTTTTGAACAAAAACATTACTTTAGGGACCAAGAACAAAGCTAGTGGGTTAAAGGTGATTACGACATAACATAAAGTTGTTATAAACAAATAACTGAAGGCCCAACAAATTAAAGGTCCTTTTCAATATATTAGTTAATTAAATACATGAACTTTTTGCTAAAAAGAAAAGGTAAAGTATTTTTAGTGTAACAATTATAAAATAAATGGTAATTATAACGTGGATTACCTAGCTAATTGCATGAATAGTACAAAACTTATGAAACTAATATATTTCTTAAATTAAAAATTCACTCACGAAATACATGTGAGGTTGCCATCATGAACTTCATCTTTGGTTTTCCTTTTTAGGGAAAGTATTTACATTATATTATATCATAAATAATAAATATAAATATAAATATATTTCTTTATTATATTCTGTAGTAAATGAAATTCCATATAAATATGATTTAAATTAAAAAAATTCTTAATTAGTTAATGGCTCTGGAAAAAGACAAACCATGTGTCATACAAGTATACATATATCACTTGTTGATTATGATACTTGTTTTAGTAAATTATATACAGTAGTTTGGAATCATTTATATTTTTATAATAATAAATATATCTGCATGACTCTGATGAATTTTTCTCACATGTATCACCTGCACCCACTTGTATTTTCCGTGTCAAAAATTAATTTATTTACTCTTTTTAGAACACACACAATTTTCAATTATATAACATTACATATCATATAATATATAATATTAAAATAATAAAATATATATATATATATACAAAGGTAAAACCGACCCTGATAGCCAACATGAGAAGGATAAATGGTGTAACTTGTGGTAAAAAGAATATGTGCATATATAGTGAGATGATCTATGGGAAAACGTATTTTCCGTGAAATAGCACAAAACGGAATCTTTTTTAGTTTATTTTTACGTATGATATTGATGGAGAAGGAGCACATAAAACTACAAAACCATACTAAGTGAAACACTTCGTATTTAGTAAAATAGTATCGGTGAAATATTACACTATAAAAGAATATAATGAATAAATAAATCATTCTTCCCCCTCCTTTCAAATAAATAAATAAAAATTCCATCTGAATCATCAATCATAATTAGCGGTCACTTTCTGTTTTGACCAAAGGATCAGCAAATTACTTGTAAAAAAAATTAAAAAATATAATTATGATATACATGCATGTGTAATAAAAGCAACTGTATATATCTTTCTAGGATGAAATGATAAATTGCTAAATCTTAAGGTCCCGAAAAAAACAATACGATAAGACTGATGACATGTACATGCAAAATGCAAGATATACACGTTTTGAAATCGCATCCGATTCGATCCAAACAACCAAATATTCGTAACAAAATGAAACTCGAATACTCACTCTCGATTCGCGATAACACCAGCTGTTAGGGTTGATCCATTGTTTCCTCCCCATCCAACAAGCATAACCCTATAATATAATCATCACAAACACAAACACAATCACAATCAAATCATTAATTATTAGTAATTAATATTCATGACAGGCAGGAAATCAATAAATTAAATAAAAAAGAACGAACCCTAATTTGGGCACACGAGCTTGAGTTTTAAACTCATATTTAACGGTTTTGGGCTTAACAACCCATTGATAAGCACCATCTTTCTCCTCATGGACAAGCTCTGTGGTATCGTAGTTGTACACTGAATGAATCTCATCATCACTGTACTTAACGTTAGGGCTTTCTACCTTGAAGCTCTCGATAAACATTTTCGCGAATGCGAATCTTGTTTATTAACTGCAAAAGAGAGTGAAAATAAGATCCAAAGAAGAGTTTGAGTTGTGTTATGAGGTGAGGTTGGGTATGGGGAGTGAAGGGTGTATATATAGACAGATTTGATTGTGGTAGGTACTAACACGTGTCACCTGTTCATTGGATGTAGGCCCTACGTATAACAACCGTATATCGGAATCTTTATTAAATAAAATTTTGCTCTACGGTACCTACTTCGTTTTCTTGTTTTCTTACTGCTGGTTGCAATTATTTATGAAATTAAATTAGGGTATGCATCATGTTTTTAAGAACGTTTTTTTTTTAATAATAATATAAGTTTATTGTTACGTTCAAATATTATTTCTTTGCTATAGCACCAAATCGTAATCATGAAATTATATGATTATAAAATGTCTGAAAAGTTAAAAAAGAACAGACCATATAAGCATTTTTCTAATAATGTATAATTAAACCTTTTATTTCATGATTAAGTATATTTTTTAAGTTATTACAAATTGGAGGTCGGATTAGAGGTTTAGTTGTATTTTGAGAGTAATTAGGGGCACACTATCACAGTCATTGATTTTTAATCAACGGCTAAAATTCGTTCCATCTTGACGACATTACACTATGCAGTGTTGGAAGTCTTTTAAATCTTGACTGTTAGATCTGAGAAATCAACGACTTAGATTGCCTATCATTGCTTCTCTCAAAGGAGCTGCTCCTCGGAACCTTACACTAAATTTTGAGCATGTTTGGAAAAAACTAATTGTAAACACAATAGATTTCTATTGAGTTTAACTTTTTCAAGTATGTCAAAAAAATCGACAGGCTCGAACTAGGTTTATGGTTTAAAATAAGTCAATTTGTAAATGGGTCAAACCCCGGTTGATATTGTTATTTAATCTTTATTTATAACCATGTCAAACTTTAAAACTCTAAAATTGTAAATCATTCAAATACTCAAATCTCAATAGAAATTAGGAAAGAGGTTAATATGATAATGATAATAACGAGTATGCAAGACTATGGTAGTATCTTCTGTATGTTTTTAGTGTACTTTCTAGAAAATGCACAGCCAGAAATAAAAGTTATGAACACTCTATACTTTATCTCCCTTCCAATCTTCATCAAAATCAAAAGATTCAATCGAATGTCAAACTCAATGGCATGTAAACTTGGTATTAGAGGTGCGAAAAAATCGGTTTTTTTCGGTTTTCGGTTTTTTAAAAATCGATTTTTAAAAAACCGGTTTTTTATCGGTTTCGGTTTTTCGGAATCGGTTTTTTTCGGTTTTAAATGTTCGGAATCGGTTTTTTTCGGTTTTGACCCGGTTTTAACCGGTTATTTTTTTTCGGTTTTTTTTCCGGATTCGAATTCGGTATAAATGTTTCCAACCGGTTCGGGTTGTAAACCCGGATCCAACCTGGTTTTTTATATAATTGAGTTTTTTTCCGAGCGTTGAGCGTTTTCGGAAAAACCAACGTTTGGGCCAAATCTTTTTGATTGGAATGTTAGTACATCAGTAATGGAAACATAATTGATCAAGAACTACTCCAAAAGTCTTACCAATCTTCCTAAAAAAATGTTTTGTCAGAAAAGTCTATAATAGAATTTACCGAAATAGCGTAAGGCGTTTTCAAGAAAACCAACGTTTGGGCCAAATCTTTTTGATTGGAATGTTAGTACATTAGTAATTGAAACATAATTGATCAAGAACTACTCCAAAAGACTTACCAATCTTCCTAAAAAAAATGTTTTGTCAGAAAAGCCTATAATAGAATTTACCGAAATAGCGTAAGGCGTTTTCAAGAAAACCAACGTTTGGGCCAAATCTTTTTGATTGGAATGTTAGTACATTAGTAATGGAAACATAATTGATCAAGAACTACTCCAAAAGCCTTACCAATCTTCCTAAAAAAAATGTTTTGTCAGAAAAGTCTATAATAGTATTTACCGAAATAGCGTAAGGCGTTTTCAAGAAAACCAACGTTTTGGCCAAATCTTTTTGATTGGAATGTTAGTACATTAGTAATGGAAACATAATTGATCAAGAAATACTCCAAAAGTCTTACCAATCTTCCTAAAAAAATGTTTTGTCAGAAAAGTCTATAATAGAATTTACCGAAATAGCGTAAGGCGTTTTCAAGAAAACCAACGTTTGGGCCAAATCTTTTTTATTGGAATGTTAGTACATTAGTAATGGAAACATAATTGATCAAGAACTTAAACAAAAGTCTTATATAAGTCTTCTTAAAAAACAATTGAATCGAAAAAGTCTTCATAACTTGAAAATATAAATAATGCAATTACAACTAAAAATGGAAACATACAAACATAACTTTTATTTGAATGATACAATTACAACTAAAAATATAAAATACAAATACGAATACATTCGAGCTTCGACATGACCATCACCCGGAAATGTAATCGTGTGGTAAAGTATATCGAGCTTCGGCATGGCCATCACCCGGATACACTTAACCACTTATTCGTCCCAAACTTCATCCTCATCTACGGATTCAACTTCAAATGGTTCAAATTCACCTTCATCTAATTCGGTCGTTGGAGGTGATATCCCTAATGCGACTTCTTCATCTTGGATAATCTCTTCAACATTACCTAATAGTGGGCCTTCCAACGTTGTTACATTTTGTATCCTATCTACCCCATCCAAGTAATCTTTCAAACATACACATACTTCCACGGATTCAGTGGTTAGTCTTGATCTTCTTTCCGATATGATTCTACCGCTAGTAGAAAAAGCCGATTCGGAAGCTACCGTCGAAGCTTGAACGGCTAATAAATCCCGAGCCATAGCGGATAAAATTGGAAATTGTACTTCTCTTTCTTTCCACCAACTCAAAATGTCAAAATTACGAAAAGCTTCGGGACTTAAAGTGGTTAAAAAGTTTGTAGACTTATAGTGTCCCAATTCGCTTGTTGGAGCTGATGTTCGTTGACGCTTTGTAGCGTCTTCAAGTAAAGTGTTATATAGGTTTATGTTTATGTCACTCGATGATGCCCGAGATGTTCCCGCCCGCATGGAATCAACAATTGGGTTTGGTTGGTAACCAATTTTTGTTGCATAAATCTCAAATAGTTGTGTAAACCCATTGTCAAATTTAATAATTTCATTTGTAATAAAGTTTGGGTCGTCGGTTAAGTTTAAATCTAAATTTTCCAAAATAGTCGTGAGTAAACGTTGTACACCGCCAACATTTATAGTTGGATTTAGTGCGGCGACACAAGTAAAAACCAAAGGCATGCTACCAAAATATTTTATAAATTTCCTTTTAATAGCTCTAACCATTTTTCTAAAATTTGGAAATGACGAAAGTTCTAATTCTTTCAATTTTTCGGTCATTATAAAAACTTGGTTTAGAACTAAGGAGCTAGTTGGGTAATATACACCCGAAAGGATAGTGGTAACATCTTTAAAAACTACTAAAAAATTAGTCAAATCATAAAGTTGATCCCATTCAAAATCGGTTACTTCCACGGACTTACCTCTATCAACTAACAACGTATTAAAAACATTTAAAGTATCACGTTGTCTTAAAATATTTTCAAACATAGTGTGAGTAGAATTCCACCTAGTATTATTATCATAGCATGGGCCTAGGGGAGTTTCACCACATTGTACACGAAAACGTCTATAATTAGTTTGACGTTCGTTACTTGAACTATATATAGTTACTAATAAATTCTTAAATTTTTGACGTAAATTATCACATATTTTTAATGCCGCTTGCACGGTGAAATTAATAATATGAGCAACACAACGAGAATGAAAAAAAGCGCCATTTAAACATGGTTTAAAACGTAATTTTAGTAAATTCATAGCTCTTGTATTATTTGACGCATTATCTAGTGAAATTGTAAAAACTTTATCGTCTAAATTATATTCAATTAAAGTGTCATTTATAATTTTTCGCAAGTTACATCCCGTATGTGGATAACCAAACAATTTAAAAGCAATTGTTCGTTTCATTAGTAACCAAGATTGGGATGAAACCAATGGGCCGTAACGGCTAAATAAGAATTTGCCGTACCATGTGGTGCGGTCCAAACATCACAAGTAATAGAAACGCCATGTTTATAGTTTAGAAAACCATCAATTATATCTTTTTTTAGCATTTTTCCATAATTTAAACGCATCGTTTCTAAGGGTAGTACGACTTACTTGTTGGTATCGCGGTTGTAGTCTCATTTTGATGATACTCGTAAGCCGTTGGTTGTCAAAGTGGTTGAATGGAAGGGCCTCTTGGATGACAAACTTGGTAAAATCTTCTCGAAGAGCATCATTGTCATATATAAATATCCCACCATCCGAACCAAGTGTCGATTGTGAGGGATCTCCACTTATTGCTCTACAAGCCGAGTTCATGTGAGCTCGTAATGTGGAGTTTGATGTGGAGTTATAAAAATGCCCACATCTCTTGCAACGAGCCTTTTTCGCCCCATCATTCATAACACACAATTCATAATTCACTCAAATATCCGGGTTCCGCTTCGTCGTTATAATTTGCACGATATCATCGTTTGTGTAAACTTTGTTTCGTACATTGCTACTAGCGGAAACGGAACCGGAAGCTTGAGATTGTATATTTTCCATTTTGCAAATGAAAAGTATATATATATAGAGAGAGTTTTTTAGAGAGTATGTAAGAAATTGAAAGAATATGAGAGAAATAGATAGAAATTGGTGTGTTTTGAAACTAAACTAACCATGGGTATTTATAGGGTCATTGAGGGGGCAAAAGCACCCAAAAAAGTCCAAAAAATTCAAAAATCTGCTCCTCCAACGGCTCCTAGCCGTTTTCCAAATTTTTGAAAAAAAACCGAAAAAACCCGGTTAAAACCGTTTTTTTTTAAAAACCGGTTAAAACCGGTTATTAAACCGGAAAAAAACCGGTTGGGGCCAAAACGAAAAACCGGTAAAACCGGTTCGGGTTTCGAAAACCGGTTACGGTTATTAAAAAACCGGTTTTTATTAAAACCGGTTTCGGTTTTTCGATCGGTTTTCAAAAAAACCGGTTTGATATTTGCACCTCTACTTGGTATTAAACAATCGTTGGGCCTTCTAGTTGAAAAGGACATTAATTGCCATTATCAACATATCTAATAAGGCCTTACTTGAACTAGAAGGCCTAATTAATTTTCAAATAGAGCTAATTAAAATAGAGTCTACTTTAATGGGCTATATTTTAAAATTAAATGGATATTCTAGTTCAAGTAAGGCCTTATCAGATAATGATGTTAATGGCAATTTGTTTCCTGATTCAATTTATTTGGATAGTTATCTGTTTCTCCAAAACTAAACACTTAAATTATTTCGTAAATTGGCGTTGTAATATTGTATATGAAGTTGGTGGTATATAAGGATTAGACTGAAACGCCCCGATTTCTTTTTTTTTTTTTATATTTAAAAACTGTCTAACAACTTGTATATAAATACGTTAGACCAACACTTAACTTAAATGATTCAATTTGACTTTCAAAAATAATAAATCCAAATATGGCTGGGTACCCGTCGGGTAGGCTGGGTACCCGCCGGGTAATGTACAAGCATTCCAACACCAATTAGCGCTGTCACATTTAGTAAAGGAGTTACTCGTTTGGGGTATGGGTACCCGCCGGGTAACTCAACCGGGTATGGTACCAACGGGTAGGAGTTCTGTCCGCCAGGAAAGGGACCTGCACAGCTGCACAATCAGATTTGTAACCGAATTTTGAATGCACATAAATTTTTACTCGTTATGAGTTAGACTCTAAAATTTTGCAGACACCTTCACTACATCAAAATAAAACTTTCCCCTTTTACACCTTTTTTTATTCCCGATAACGAAGAAAACGAACGTATGAGTAAAATTTGGTCATTTGAACCACTTTTGAGACCAAGTCATATTCCAAATGACTTGTCTTCTGAGTTGGACCTTTTGGCAACATATCATACTACATACGCTGAGTTATAAACCAACAACAAAAACACCATATCTCTATTTAAGGTTTACTTTAACAATATGACCCGTTTAGTGTCCATTTGAACACTTTCACCAAAACTAACAACAAACTCAATGTTAGACCTTAAAATTCAAATCTCTTGACAACTAAACATGATCAACGATTTATTAGGACACAAATCAACCCAAAATTCAACATTTAATGCTTTGATCACAATTCCATCAAAATTAAGATCAAAACCATACACTTTCACTGTTAATCGCCTACATGACTTCAAAATGTATTATTTGGGCGAATCACACAAGTGATTATCACAACCATAATTCAAAAGAGAGTAGAGCTTTTTTAACCATGTAGCAAGCTCTAATCCACGCTACCTTCATGTAAGCCCAATATACGCATTGTATCCAATTGGTTCAACCGAACTATGCACCTACAACATAAAACCACTAAAGGGGTAAGCAAAACGCTTAGCGAACATACGAGCAATTAAATGAGTAATTCACACAAAAAATACTGAAACAACGCTTAGCAAATGTTAACCATGTATATTTACTTAAGCACGGAACTACTGAACAGTTGTAGAGATTTATCTTGAACACTATGCGGATCCGCGACCATAAACACTTAGCACCAAATCACGTCGAAATGAGTGCCAAATCGACACTGATTAGTACCAGCTATGTTAGCATTAGTACTAAAAATCACCAACACTATATTAACCGCAGTTAGCAATTTGATCAACACTGAATCTCTACAAAAGCTCATTCCATATAATTCTACATAATCTTTCACATATCAACAACTAGCAACAATTTACAACAATGATTAACCATAAATTCCAATATAAGATCAAGCCACTAATCACTTGGCACGTACTTATATCACGTGCAATAACAACAACGAAATTCATTAATTTAAAACAAGATAAGATACAAACAATAATTCACTTGATTGTATAAACCTCTTGCTCAGAAGCAATCCAAAATTACACAATCATTACTCATTTAACCTCCGTATCACTGACCTTTGCTTTTTAGGCATATATGCAATTTAACGTTTGATTATGGATGCCACATCTCTTGATCACCTAGGATATAGCATATCAATAATACAACACATTTAGCAATCAATAATCATTAAATTCAACTAATTACAATCATCAATCCATCACCCCTTTGGTTTGATCATTTTCAACTCAAATATCCAATTACTTGAATTACCACTTTAATCATGATCAAATATCATAATAATGTCTTTTCAACTACAGTTCAATTAAGTCATCACTAACTCATATCAAATCTTCTAAACTAATCACTATGGTGAAGTTAACATAATTACACTATTTCATATGATTTGATTACTTGTATCATTACTTCCATCATAAACAACTACAATTTTGATCACACAATTTACCACTTCGACACTACTAACAATACCACAAACTTTACTAACTAATAATTATGGTTAATCAATCATCATTAACCCATTTCATTTTCATAATTAACAATTAGGGTAAATTATCACTAATTTGCTAGAATTCAACATAATCCACACTTTTTCACTATGAACACAAACCCCTTTTATCATAACCCACCATGGATTATGAAGAACGACCATCAAATTTCTTAACCCTTTTTTAATTGAAGCTATAACATCTTTAATTAGACTTAACTAACAATAATAAAACATAATTTATCATCAATTTCATTTTACAATTAATTCACTTATCAAACTCTTTTTGAAACCTAATTCTAGGTTAAACTCAATAAGAACAAGAGTTATAATAAGTTATGGATGCTTAGAAACTTACAAATTCAACTCCTCTAGCTTCAATTTCATGATTATGTTTAGTTTTCTTCTTTCCCTCTTCACCTCTCTCTCTCTGTATCAATCTCTCTGTATCTCTCTCTCTCTCTCTTAGTATATGGAGAAACTTAGAAGAAAATTAGTTATGTATGCATATATGTACGTCTATGTATAATTAAATATGTACACACTATTTAATTTTATTCCCCATAATTATTATTGTCTGGAACTTAAAAAAATTCACAGTTATTATTACTTTATACCACTTAAAATAATAATAACATAAAATAATTACTTTAATTTTACCAAAATAATTCTTTTGAATTTTGGGGTGTTACATAGACCTTATTACAAAGGGTTCTTGATTGTGGGTATTGTATTAAGGTTTGGTCTAGTTTAATTTAGATGTCAAGGTAATGTTCTCGTGTTTTTAGGATGGGTCTAATCTTTAGGTAAGGTTGGTCTTTTGTATCATCTAGCGTCTCACTAATTTTCTTTAATATAATTTGTTTCGTTCAAACAAAATGTATACTAGGTATCGATAGATCATCTTTTAAAAATAACATAAGATATATAGCAAGTGATAATTAAATTTAGCACTTAAAATTTAATATAATTTGATTTACAAAATTAGGTGGACCAATTAATTCATGAGAGAAAATAAAATGAGAGAATTGACAAATTCATGTAATTGGTTCACATGCATTGCCAATTCATTTTGTACCAAATCTTGACTTTTCCATAAATTTATTGTTTTTTATTACTATAACTTGACTTGATTAATACCATTTCCAAGTGTCATAAAATAATACATTTAATTAAAGGGCTTTGTAAACATATAATTTCTATATCTATCTATCTATATTATATAAGAAGAACATTTAACATTCAAACTCACCACAAATTGCCACATTAGAACTTCTAAAGTGGACATGTGTCATCCACTTATTTTAATTTAATTTCATATTAATAAAACACATAACATATCTAAATTGAGCACATTAAACACATGATAATGTTTTTTAAAATATATTAGCATCTTAGTGTCATGTATACTTAACACACCTTAACTTGTGTCATGTGTACTTTTGTTTTTCTTTTCTCATTGCAACATCATTAAAAGATCTCTAAAGCTAGTTTATGAGGCTTAAAAGCCAACATAGTTACAACTTAATATTACATAAAACAAAGAACTAAATGAGTTTAAAATTTGACATATTATGCATCGTATGTTTTACAAATCATCATCAATTTAAAGAAAAAATCACAATGTGCAACCCTATCCAACTTTCTGTTTTTCCTCACGAGAATTTGTTTAACTTCCTTTAAAATTTGTCATGTTCACTCCATTGACATGTTTACATCATTTTTCGGATTATTATTTTTGGCAAATAGTTTCACTTTAACAATCTATAATTTAGTTTGTATTATTAGAACATTTGTGATAGAAACGTTTACATTTTAATTTTGCATTGTCATTTTATTTGTGTATACTTTCACTCAATCATTCTATATTATTTCTCTTTGAATTGTCAAATACATAAAATATTTGTTAGATGTGGAAAAATGACACGCACGCTTCATATTTTTTTATCAAAACAATCATTCTTTTTTCAAGCAAACCTAAAACGTTGGCATTATTTAGTTCATATGAATGGTTAATATTACTATTAAATATATAATGAGTATTCATAAAAAACTTAGGTTAATATTTATAGAGCTCTTTTTTGTTTAGATACTCTCGATTTAATCAACAATAGACTGAGCGTGCGTTAACACGACACATACACTTACTAGTAATACTATATAAGAACAACCAAGTTTAACCAAATTTTGCAACTAATCGTTTAGGACAGTGACACATGTACTGAGCTAGCTAAATAAATTACTATTATATAGGTTTTAATTTCAATTACTTCTCAACTAATATAATAATAATAATAATAATAATAATAATAATAATAATAATAATAATAATAATACTTAAAACTTTAATAAAACAAAATAATAAATGAAAAAAATATTATTACCTAACGGATTCACAAATGGTCCTAATTTTTTTACATGTCTATTTATCAAGATCAAACCTTTATAACACGACACAAATACATATATTACTTTTTTATTCTCAATGGAAAACGTTTGATTTACCTTTTTATTGATACATGAAAGATCTAAATATGATCACCTTGGTGTATTTGCCATCGAATTGTGATCTTATAACTGCATATATTTTATATTTTGAGGATCATACTTCATTGAAGTTTTAAGTAGTTATCATATATTTACCTGTGAAGTTAGTAGAGAAAAAAATTAGAGCCAACAATAAAGTGATGTATTTAGTGGGTGAAAAAATATCAACAAAACATTGCACTTATCAAATGGTGTCAAAAGTTAAATGTGTTTGTCTTCGTGTTCTAAGCGTCAAATCGAAATCTTATAATTTTATGTTATTATTGTCATGAAAGTGATCAATACACCATTGCAATCATAAAATTATGTCAAACATTAAACGGCTATTTAATGTTATTAAAGTTATCATGTCTAGTGTACATGTTTTTCACAATCAAAAATGTTATTAAAGTTATCATGTCTAGTGTACATGTTTTTCACAATCAAAAGAAGTATAAACCGTTCATAAGTGTGTCTAAGTATACAATTAAGTTACCCTTCTAAACTATTAATTAATAACAATTTCATCTTATCGATTTTTTAAATCGTCAACAACTTTAGTAGGACGTGGGCTGTGTGTAGCACAACCTATGTGACTAACTAGTGTATTATATATAATTAGCTAGGGACCTGCACTGTATTGCGATAATAAATAAAATAGTAGTGGTCGTAAATTATGATCGGTGTAGCGATAATAGTAGTATTAGCTTAGATTATAATTATTTTATATTTGTTTTTATTGTATATTTTTCACATTTATGTGCATTTATTTTAATACTTTATTTTATCATAATAATTATAAATAATAACAATGGTATAAAGAAAAAAATTTATTATATGTTCAAACACTTTAAATTATATATTACTCATATAAATTAAAATCTGGTCAATAAATTTTAGTTAAAGGATTAGATTATATATACTATTTATGTTAGATTAATATAATTATAGATATGATATGAATGTGTAGGTGAAGTGTATAAGTTATAAGAAGTAAATTGATATAAAATGATTTGAATTTATTGAGAGCTCTAACATTCATCAGGAAGTAAAAGAGAACACTATTAAATGAATAGTTATATAAGTAAATACAATATAATATTTAGATTGGAAATAAAATGAATGAAAAAATAGTTGGTAATGTAGTGATTGCTCTTTCTTGAATTTTATGTCAGATATCTAATTTGTATCATAAACTTTTCTTTATTTACATGGTAGGCTAAGTGACCAAGTAAAAAAACAAAATCTAAGTTGTTAACAATAAGTTAATATTGCAAGTTTGTAATATAACTAATATAATTTTGGAGTGTGACTGTATCATACAGTTTTCAAGTTTGAGAATTTTTGAGTTTATGTTAAGTCTAATTATGATCAATCATAATAATAACTAAATCAATCTTTGATAAAGACATAAATCAAATGTATCTAACTTCAAGAGATGTGGTTTATTAAATTGTATATAATTTGTGTTTTAAGCTAACAATTAATCTTTCAAATATCAGAACCCAACATATGTAATATGGCTGTAGTACTACAAATGTTATCGATTATTGACATGTTCATTATTATTGTTATCTTTATTTATCGGTATTATATTGAGTTTGGAAATTTTCCTTAATAGTTGAATATCGTATTTAATTATGTGCTTTGTCATATAATGGATCCCCAAAAATCTCAGTAACTTGAACCAATTATCTAAATCAACTTTGGTTGCAATTAAACTTTAATTATTCGAATTATAATATCTAAATATTTTCACATTTATGTAAACTTTTATAGTCTTAAGCAAAAGCGAAAAGTGCAGATAATCCGAAAATATGATGTAGTTCATATCATATCATCATATCTAAATATTTACACAATTTGACAAATGAGTATAGATAAAAACTGCTAAAATTAAAATTTTTAACTCTTGGAAAATAATTTTTATAATCAATAAATAAAAATTATATACATCAAATTATAAGGTAAAGATTATAAACATTATAGGTACTTTTATTATCTTGCTCGATAAGATAATTGACTTATGAACATAAAGGCTACATCCATACATAGCTCCTTAAACCATTCGAATACGTGAATTTGACAACATACGGAGCACTGACTTTAATGTTGCATATATACCAAATCATTTCATAAAGTTATACAAATATTTTTGTTCCGCCACAACGCACGGGTTAAAAACTACTTGTTAGTTACAAATTAGTATCATAATTTTGAAGTTGCAGTAAACATGAATTTGATTATGGGTTGACTCGATTTATCAAATTACCATTAGTTCAATTTTGATTGACCCGGTTTAAAACTACAAACTTGAATAGAAGAATCGAAACCCGACCGATAGACGCCTCTAACTTTGCTACCTCAAAAAATATATAAAAAAATCCACAGTACCTAGTGTATACCCAAGATTATATTCGTAGATCCGCAACTGATCATAGTAGTGTTCAATAAGAGCTTTCATTTTCATAGTTATAAAATTGAATCACATCTACCTTTCACGAAGATTTTTTAAATCAAAATTCACGATGACAAATGGTTTTAGGGATTTTAGTTAAATAGCCGATTCTAGCTTTAATATTGTGATATATATCGATTTGAAAATCTTGTTCAGATTCGTGAAGTTATGATTTGAGATGAGGTTGTAATCGAATCGATCCGAGTCAAGCTTTACCTTAACGGTGCTCGACTCATTTATGATAGGCTCGAACTCGGCTCAATAGCTCAACAAGTTTTCGTAATACATGCTCGAGATTGGCTTGAAAATGACTGGTTCAAAAGCTCGACTCATCATATTTAGGATAGGCTCGACCTCAACTCAATAACTCGGTGAATTTTCATGAAGCATGCTCAAGCTCGACTAGAAAATGATTGAAGATTAATTACTCAAGCGCGTTTCAAAAAGCTTGAATATTATATAAAGTGCGTTTCAAAAAGCTTGAATATTATATAAAGTAATGTTTTATGCTATACATTTATAAAATAATTTTGATAGATCAAAGTTAATACAAAAACTCATTTAAGATATTTGCAACATATTGTGAAATTAGATGATATATATCATTTATTATACAAATTATTTTACTAATATTAGAATCCACGAAGAAATTTTCTCTCGCCATTCGCCAAGTGGATGTGCGCGATCCCAATTCCCATGTTTGCGTTGCAAGAGATGCCTGCAAGTAGGCCCAGACCTAATTCTCACTTTCGTGTCTTCCATATCATATAAACTGATTAGACCAAATTCAATAAGTGTATTTATTAAAACTTTTAACGGTTTGATTAGATTCAGTTTTGGTTAATATAACTAGAAAATTATCCGCGCAATAAAATAGTTACAAATGAGAAAAATGTTATAGTGGTCGATGGTCATAACTATAACTGACAATAATATTATTTAAAAAGAAAGTAATAGTTGTTAGCGGTAATCGTTAGGAATATAAACAAAAATGAATTTTCTAGAATTAGATTCAGAAATAATCCATTGTACGTTACTTTTAATATTAAAAAAATTAATGATATTATATTAATGTTAAATTAGAACTAGTTAAAGTGAATCAATTTTTTTTTTTTTTTTTTTTAATATTTAGCAAGTTTTAAAAAATGGAATGTACTTCAAAATGATGTTAAAAAGGAATGTACCAATCGTTAATGCACTTTCCTTAAATAGATTAAGGGTAGTTTAGTCTTTTCAATATAAATAGTGGTATTATGGTATTTTCCGATCTTTAAATTTTTAAGGTTGCAAAGAAAATAGGCAAACAATTATTAAGGTATATAGATATAGAATCGTAGTTAAATTCGAGTTTTCAGCAATCAAATTATTCGATTTCGGTTTCACTATAATTCCATTTTCAATTTTGGTTCAGCTTATTATTGATTATTTCAGTTTGTATAGATAACACGATAAAGTATCTATAATTATATCATATAAATTGGATGAATTACTAGTAATTTAAAAGATTTTACAAAACACTTATTCAATGTTACCGTAACACAATTAGAGATTATACCTTAAAATATAAGTTAGATACACAATTTTATGATAGATAATGTATCTATTTCTAGAGTTCTTAGATATATAAAATCATAAAAAAGAAAGAAAGAAAAAACATTAGTTAGACCAAAAATTGATTTAGGTTTGACACTTTGACTATAACCCGAATCAAACCAAACACATTTAGGCTATTATATTGTATTACAGTAAATAGTCTGAAAATGTATTAAACTTATCATGAAATCCTAATGTATGTATCCTACTTTCAAAACTCCTATTATGTGTATTCAACTTACTAATCGCTCCTATTATGTGTAGTCATCAAACTTGAACCCAATTACTAGTCAAAATTAGTCGAGGTGGCATGAGTGTAATACCGCAAATTTTAAGGTATTATTTTAATAAATGTAGAAGTAAATATTTTAAGTTATTGTTATGGTAAGTTGTATAAAATAATAATAATTGTAAATGATCTTGAAGTTTCAGACAATGATAATTGAGGGGAGTAAAATTAAATTAACACATACATATCCAAATACACCCATACGTATGCATACACATTCATAATTATCCAAAAACACTTCCAGATGGTTGAAGAAGAAGAAGAAAATCGTGAGGGAGAACAAGGAAGAGAAAACTAACCGTGAGGGAGAACAAGGAAGAGAAAACTCAGCCTAACTATCAAATTAATCATTGAGAAGTTATATTCAAGCAATCTTAGCCATCTATAATCTAAGGTGAGTTAGTTTTCTTGAGTATTTGACCTAGAAATTGGGTTTTGAGGGAGTTTAGAGAATTAACTAATTTTAAAACGAAATTGATGATAACTTATGTATATTTGATGTAAATCAAACTTAGTAAAAGTTGTACTAGCTCCAATCATAACCAAATGTCGAGATCTTAATAAGTGTTCTTCTTAACCAAAGTTGGTTGTGCTTAATTTCATGAATTAGTGATAACTCCTTTGAATATTGGCTTAAGAGAGTGATTATAAGGTTATAATGATGTTTTGAATATAATTGAAATAGTGATCCAAATAGTTGAACTCTAGAAGTGGGTATGATTATGAGAGTGAGGTTGTGTTTAGTTTGGCTAAAAGTCAAACTTAGTCAACCCAAGGGGATGATGGGTTGACAATGTTTGTTAATTGGTTGATTTTGATTTTGATGATTATTAGATGCTAAATATGTCATACCCTGTCATGGCAGAATCTCGACTGAATGCGATTTTTACGGAATCACAACACAGATTATGTCGAACGACCTCTATATAAGTCGTTTTGAATAAATACATTTAAAATGGTACCTTTGTTTCATACTTAACAATTTCAACCGAAATACAAACTCTTAGAGTTTCACTAAAATAAAAGAGAATTTATTACTTGACCAATTTTCAATAATAGTTGGGCAACTAAATCTCTTGTAAAAGTGTTTGCAAAATGAGTGACTCCGTGGATGATGCCTCTACGACTATGCTAACACAACAATGTCCTTAGTTACTTGAGAATAACATGCTAAAATGGATCAATATAAAGTTGGTGAGCTCATAAATTTGAACAATTATAAAATTAATGTGAACCACAAGATTTAGTGACTATTGCATCAACACGCAATATCATGAAAAGTAATACTATTGTCATGAGTTTATGAATTCGAAAACTTCAACGAATAGTTGATGCCTCTTGTAAGTGTCTATCCCAAAACATTGATTGTCCTCAAATGATTATTCGTTCGTTTGACTACCGGTCAAGTTAGCGCTACTAACCCGGACGGGGGTGTCAACACAATAGACCTGTTCACAACATTCACGTTTAATTACATAACTTATGAATCATGATAAAGAGGCCTTAATTGGAAAATATGTTACTCATGCAATATGTATAAGTTTTAGTGTACTTATGTTCATAAAAATATGAGCATGTATTCCCACCCCAAAGTAGTTCATTACAAGTAAAAGTGAGACCATGAGATTCACCTTGGTAAGTAGAGTTTGTGATGAGCAAGATGTGAACAGAGTAGGATTTGAAGTTGCTAGCCGAAACCTAGCCCGTATAAAATATCCTAAGGTTCAACTTTATGTACGTAAGGGTATGGTTCTTAGATCACTTAATTTAAACATATAAATATGTTAAAGTTTGTATATAAGCGTTTACTAGTATAAAGTATACTTATTTCTCAATAATAAATATATATTTATATAGTCTTGTATGGCTTAAGTTTTAGTTTACTAGTATAAAGTCTATTTATTTCATATTACTATGTATAAGTGTGTGTATATAAGCGTTTACTAGTATAAAGTCTATTTAATTCATATTACTATGTATAAGTGTGTGTATGTACATATACATATATATCTTACTAACATATTCTTAGTTAGTGGAAAAATACATGTTATACATGGTATTTGTTTATAACTCAACCATTTTAAGTGTAAGAACCCATCATTATTATTATTACAAAACAGTTTACATATGAATCCGTCCAGAATTTAGAGTCACTTTGAGGACCACTTCTATTAGATCTATAACGATTCTAATTATGTACTTTTACCTATGAAAATATTATGTTTTAAGAGTCTTTTGGCTCCGGTCTCATAATTTTTGGAAAATTATAAGTAATGCAAATGGTCTCCCAAACTCAGACATTCCGGACTTAAGAGCTAATATGTGACACCTGTCAAATTAGGACTAGTTTTTAGTTCCTAATCATTTAGAAATACATGTAATTAGTAATATGTATTAGGCTAATTGTATGTATCAATATATATATATATATATATATATATATATATATATATTGTTGAATATATATCAGTACGCGATTATATTTAATCGTGCATTATCAAATCGGCCAAATTCCGATTCATTTATACGGGTGTTGGTGAACATAAGTATTAAGTAATATAGAATTATTATTTAATGCAACTCATTATTTACTATATATTATCTTGATAATATATAAAGTATTTCGTATCGTACAACTCAAAACATTCGTGACACAACTTATAAATAATGTATTATTATTGAAAATAATAATTATTATTTACTCAAATGAAAATAAAACATATTCGTTTTATTCAGATTATACACAAGCAGACGAAACCATTCAAACCTTATCCGTTAATCAAACTCAAAACTAAGTTATATTTTTATAACTCAAAAATAGTATTTTTTATAAAATACTTCGATTAAAAGTATATACGATTTCATTTTTAGAAATTTACCAATTGAAAACATTATACTACTTTTACGATCGAGTACAAAAACACGGGTATTTTGTACTACGAAGGGGAGCCAACCAACTCCAATAATTGTAGCCGGTCGACTACACCCAAACACACCCTCTGCTTCTTCATTTTCTTCATCATTCTCTATCTCTTCCTCAATTCTCTCGGTTCCAAAAATAACAACAAGATTAACAACAAAATCAGTAGCAGCAGAGGTAGCAAGAGATCATCACCATCTTCATCTTGATCATCTTCTTCATCTTCATCACCATCATCATCATCATTCGGTCTTCAAATTAATCGTAAGGAATCACCCACTTTTTCTTCAAATTTTAGTGTTTAAATAACATATATCATCATGTATTAGTGTTATATTAACTGATTATGTCCAAAATCAAACCCCAATTTGCTGTGTTTAATTTGCTGATACGAACAGACCTGTATTTGGCCTTCGATCCGGCGGATCATGCCAAGGATCCGACCGATCCACCCTAAAAACACTTCAATCCGGCGGATTCATTTAAAATGTTCCAGATCCGGCGGATCTATCTAGGATCCGGCGGATTGGACCTCTGATCCGGCGGATTATTTTCCTGATCCGGCGGATCCATTTCAAATACAAAGAATCCGGCGGATCCAATACGGATCCGGCGGATACAACCCAACTCAGTGTGTTTTTATTCTCTAAAAGTACACGACCGTGTGATGATTTATAACAGTGTAGTTTGTTAAAAATTGAATCTCGAAGACATTTTTACCAAAGTAATATTAGTAGAAATAAATTTTTTTTGAGCTGACCCGACATCTCGACCCCGCTAACCAGGGGTGCTGCCCCCGGACCCCCGTCTTTCACAAACTGGTCACAAATTTTTACACTAAGTATCCAACATCGCGAAACCCTTAATACTTATACGATACGGCATTTAAATACTTCAAATATACTTTATAAGTATATCATTGTAAAACATAATAATAATATGTTGGAATTATTATTCAAACTCACCAACGGGCCGTACTTGTTTTCCAATCATAACTAATCAAATCAATTCATTGGACATAACTAGTGAGGGAACAACTAGCATAAATGATCTGTTGAGACATCTAATCATTAAAACCTTACGCGTTTAAGACGCCCTGCAGGTTTCAATCGTTTGAACAACATCATTTTCTCATATTCCATCATTAATTGCCTGAAAACAATTCATCAGACTCAGGTGAGTCTCATAGCCCCTAATTTTACTGTTTTAACCCAGGGGTGGGAATACATGCTTGTTTTGTTTTACATGTGAACGCAAGTATCAAATATCGTTATATTCTGCATGAGTTTATTCATCTAATCATTTAAGTCCTCCAAGCATAGTTTGGTAATACTTTATAGCGTGAATGTTAGTGTATGGTACCATATGGGACTGACAATCCCCGTCCGGGTCAGCAAGCACTGACTGGTCAAACGGACGCATTATCATTTGTTCATACGTGTGTTGATTAGGCACATGCATAGAGGCACCCTCGCTCAGGCACTTAATTGTGATCCTGACACCTCAGTTAAGCTCAGACTATGTGCTCATGGCAGTTATATACATCATTTATCATTTACTTATTTGCTTAATTGCAAATCATCACATTAAATCTTGCGGTTCATTCATTATACTTGATCATTAAAACATGGAGCTCACTGGCTTTTTAGTTGACCATTTAGCGTGTATTCTCAGGTTCTCATCAGTAGTAGGTCTGCTTACTCAGGATGCCTATTAGCTCGAGTCGCATACAGACATCAGGAGATTCCCTTGCATTTCTATATTTTGTATAATTAGATATGCCCTAGAATCTCTATCATTTAGCTCACGAGCTTTTGTAAACTATATTATAACGGTGTAAGACTTTTATAATATCAATGTATTTGTAAATGACGCATGTAGAGTCGTTCATTATATATCTTATGTGCTTTGTTTATTGATTAGTTGCGCCCCGAACCGACCCGCTTCCGCATCATAATTTGGGGGTGCGACATAATAGACCTATGAGTTTGTGAGTGTCTTTTGGAGGTCGAAATATATGAGTTACACATATAAATATTAAAGATAAAAATCCAAGACATTAAACTAAATTCCAGAAAAAGAATAAAAAATTTTCATTGAGTTTTGAACAAGTTATGGTCCTCCAAAGCTGGTACATTTTTCAGACAGATTCTAATTTGGAGATATGTATGTGCTTAGTGTTTGTTCTCTTTATTTCTCCAAGGTCATTGGTATAAATGGTTATATTACAAATTTCAGCCTTTAAATCAACTAAATGAACTTTTAAATATCAGTTTTGGTAGATTTTTCTATAGTATACAAGGTACAAAAGTCCATCAAAACATAAGAGCATATTCGTCTTTTCATTCGTGTTCAAGTGTTTATATGTTTAATTATCATTAACAAGACTTAGTAATGATGAAAATAAAGTGAAAAAGACTATGTTTAGAGAACGTACAACTATTAGAGAGAGCTTTACAAGACTTAAGAAAGCTAGAAGGTTGAATACTTGAGTACAACCCTTGGATCTACTTATATTTGAGAGTAATATCTAGCTACTGACATTTTGTTCTCGAGTTAAAACACTAAGTGGAAAAGAGGAGAAGGGAAGAAGGAAAAAGAGAAAAGAAAAGAAATGGAAAGAAGAAAAATTATGCATTTTTGTTCTTAAGATGGAAGGAAAAAAAAGGAAGGGAAGACATTTCTTCCTAATCATCCTATATTTGAGAGGAAAGAATGGAAGAAAAAAAATACATTGCAACATTCCCTCCCCTTCCATCCCTTTCTTTTTTATTCATTCCATTAAAAAACTCAAGAACAACATTTTATTTTTAGATCCCTTTTCTTCCTTTCTTTTCCATCTAATATTGAACTCGAGAACACAACGTTAGTGAGTTTGGTGATAATTTGTTTGTGTGTGTAGGGTAAACAGTTTGGAGGGAGTGAGAGGAGAAAGAGAGAGCTTTCTTTGAGTGTTAAGAAGTTGTAAAGAATTATGAGAGTTATGGGCTTGTATTTATAGATGGGGTGGCGTTTAAACTAGCTAGTTATCACCCATAACCAACTAGTTGAATTCAAATGAGAAGTTAGAGCCTTGGAAAATAGTAGTCAGTGCATGGAGAAGAGGGGAAAAGAGTTGCTTGGATGTCTTGGGGGGACAAGAGCACAAGGTCGTGACTTGAATTCAATGAGGTTGTGTGGTGCGGGGGACTTGGGCAGATTTTTACAAGAAAAAATGAGGGAAAGTTTGTTATTTACCGAGTGTTATGTTTATGCAGGGTGGTGCACACTTATATGTGTTACTGAACTTGGTGTAAGTTTGTGTGATTTATACACTAGTGAGTATAGGTTAATTTGATACTTTATAATAGTTAAGAGATCATATATATGTTTTTCATTCACTAAACGGTAGCATCTTATGCTAATTTGTAACATACATTGTTTAGGTTAAGTCATTTCTATACACGAATGACTCATTGATGATGCACTTAGTCTAACTATGCACTAAGTATGAGTAATGATGTATTATCTAAGATAAAAGTTAATCTTAAATTTTTCGGTTGTCACAAAATATGTTGCTATATTGTGAAGTGTTACATGCTAGGTGTTAAGGATGTGGCCTTCGTATTTGATCACTAAGTTGCAAATTGCGTAGAACATAAAGGTGAGTGATATGGGGGTTATTTGGGTAATGGTTGTGTGATTCCTCATTTTTTAACGTGCAATAGGTTCACACAACCGTGTGAAGTATTTGTTGTATCTCATATTAAATGTTCATTGTTGATTGTTGTTAATTGTTAGTTGTTACTAATTGTTTTTAATTGTTGAAAGAAGCTATTGATTATTGTTGAATTATGTGAAATGAGCAATTGTAGAGATTAGCTAACTTAAGTTAGCAAGGGGTAAAATACTGTGCAAAAACATAAACCACACACACCCGATCGGCTGGCCAACCATTCCACACAACACCTAACCACTAAATATCAATTTCTAAACTCGATTTTCACTAAGAATCCTCAATTAATCATCTTCTAAACATACCTAGACAATCAAAGGTACCCATTAACATCTTAAAATTTTTTAATCTTTGATTTTGGGTATGTTTTTTTTTTTTTTTTTTTTTTTTTTTTTTTTTTATATATATATATATATTGTTGATTCTTATGCTATATTCATGCTATTTAACTTGTATTTATCATGATTTCATGTTTTGATTATGCGAATTTGATGGGTCAGGAAATTAGGGTTTATGCTAGTTAGGTCATGTTACTGTAGCTTGACTGAGTTTGATGTTTGGTGTTTACACAACTTGTGCTGCTGATTGCAATGATTCTATATGTTGCATATTTGAATAATTTTATCCTTTTGCTGATTTGTGTAAGTAGGGTTCGTATGCACTTTTGATTATGATGATGACTTTAGGTCTTTGAAAATTGCTTGAGTTAATTGCATTGAATGGTGATTGTAAGGCTTTTCTTGGACTACATTATTTGATTTGGTACATGGTACAAGTATTTCTTGATATTGCGGTTTAGGGAAATTGATGAAAGTAACATGCTTACTTGTTTGAAGCCATTGATTGTTAAGATTGGTTAGCATATAACTCTTGATTGTATACTTGATTGATTTAAGAATTTGAGAAATTGCATGATTCATGTAGGTTTGATATTAGGTTATGTGTTAACTGAAATCTTGAGTTATCATTGTAAGTTTGTTAAGATAAGTGCATATGAAGTGGCTTGAATGATATTGATGTGAATGGTTCATGATTCTCGCTTTCATTCTCTCCTGAATTTTGTTGTTTGGGGGAGTTGTTGCTTTGGGCATAAATTGCTCATTTTGTCCTATTTTTGCTAACACTAACGATAATACTGGAAACTTGGTATCTTTTTATGTTGTGTTGTGCAGAAAAGTAAACAAAGCAAAGGGCGAACTTCGGGAACTCAACGGCCTCTTAGTATTTTCGCAGAACTGCTCCCTAGGAACCGCCATCCGAATCTGGTCTTTGAGCCTCATCATTTCAATTACCATGAATAGAATGAGGCATTGTACAAGATTCATAAGAAAGAGTGCGAGTATCCAAGACGAATTAACCGGGAACTGCTGAATGCAGTTGGGTATACTCATGAGATTACTAGAGCCCTCACTCAAAGTATTCACCATGATGGAGAGGTTTATGATGTCCGTGATTTGGAGAAGTTAATTGAGATTCAGGAACCGATCTACTTGGAACTATGTCATGAGTTCTTTGCTACCTTGCAAATGTATGCCTTCAGCACCATAGATGATGACTTTTTGGCCTTCAAGCTGGGAGGATCGCCTCAAACTTTGTCACTACGGGATATAACTGTCTGTTTGGAAATTTACACTGATGAAGAGTATGTGGACCCTTGGTTCGTCAAGTATATAATGACAGGGGAAAGATTGGATGAGGCTGAGTGTACTCCCGAGGTTTGGGCAATGTTTAGTGATCATCGATACGATGTAGGCAAAAATCCTTCTAGTGCTATCAAGTCCTCTAAATACAAGGTGCTACAGAAAATATTAGCTCACATTATCACATTTAGGGGACATAACACGGAAAAGGTGACTAAGGCCGATTTGTGGTATTTGCTTCGATTGAAAAACCGGGAGAGGATGAACCTTCCGTACTGTGTGGGTAACTATTTTCATGCTTATGCGAGTGGAACTATGCCTGAATCCAAGTTATGTGGTGGGCAGTTTATCACCAGATTTGCCAAGAGCTTTGGTATTCCCTACACCCTTGTCGATGACCCGAGTCATTTTGTTGGACTTGAGATGTTTCTTACCGCAGGGGTAGTCATGATGAGGGGAGGAAAGTACATTCCTTTCTCTACCACTGGTCGGGCCTCGCGCATTGTACCTCGGGCATGCGCCAGGGGTAAACGACCTGCATTACCATAAGAGTCAGAGGAAGGGGATGATGCTGATGAAGAGGAAGTGGAGGATGTTCAAATGCAAGATAATCAGGGGCAGAGTTCACAGTCTCAGGAGCCTCCATATTGGCAAGGGTTTATGACTGATTTTGGTAACATTCGCATTGAGCAGGAGAGAAGATGGCAACAAGAGGAGGACTTGCGTAGGGAGAAAGAGATGAGATGGAAGATTGAGGACGATTTCAAGGACGAGTCCCGATATGAGTTGGGAGATAATCGATTCCAGAATGATTGTCTCATCCATAACCCCGTTGGGGCACACCAGGAGGTGGCACTCCTGGCTCCTGTCTATGATCGTGATACTACTTTGATTGAGCTCCGACAACAGCACCAGGAGCATATGTACACTGCAGAATACCATTAGCAGCAGCAGACATGGGGCACTACTTGGTCCACACCTCAGCCAAGCAACTGGCAGCAAGAAGCCTTGCATGATTGGCTCTTCCAACCCCCACAGCAGCAACATCCACAGGATCCCACCCAAGCCTCTGGGCGGGAGTTGGTTGTAGTGTTATGAGTTTTTAATTATGTTGATTGCTAAAAAAAAACGTAGTCTGTTTTATTTTGTTTCTTTTGATTTTAGGATTGTTGGACCATTTTCTATTCATTGTTATTTTCCACTTTATTTTGGCGATTTGAATGACTATCATTCTTTTCCCTTTATTATTATTATTGTCCATGTTGCCCCAAGTTTGTTTTCACCTGTTTAGCATGCTGAGCTGGAGTGGAATTTCAAGTTTATCTGGGAGACAACTCACTTTATCACACCTTTATGCAAAACCTCCAGGGAAGTTCTCGTTTCTTTTTACCTTTCACACTCATACTTATATGTTGATGATTTTCTGCATTGGGGCCAATGCAAATCTTAAGTGTGGGGAGGTAAATTCACTTGAATTTCATTCCTAGTGAAGTATTATTTCTAGCCACTTATTAGGTCGGTTATTGATCTTGAATTTCCAATAGAACTTTACGAATTCTAATAACGGGTTATGAAATGGTAATTTGCTAGGAATTTGCTTGTCCTTATAAGATCGATTGATTTGAAATGTGTTTGTTAAAATCTAGTGAAAGTAATTTAATCTTCCCTCTTGCAATAAAATTTTAAAAGATGTGTCATAAAAGCAACCTCATAGGGTGAATTGCATGACTAGCACACTTGTAGTCTCCAATATCAAATTGTGAAATATTTGCGCCTTATTGAGAAAAACACTTATCTTTAGTGTTTACATTGTCTGTTGCTATGAGTGTGTCGGTGATTGTAGTTTGTTCTAGAACTTACCTTAGTGATGCATTTCGAGACCGCTGTGGGATCACAGAAATGTGATATAGGTAGGGTCGTTGACAAGGAGGTATTCTTAGGATATGGAACTTATTCCCAATAGTTTCAAATTTTTAGCCAATTATCGGGACCGTATAGATCATTTATTTGATTAGTACTAATCTCAATAATCGGTCAAGGAATCTTAACTATTTGGGATCTTATTTTCTTTTAAAACCTATTTATTTCCTGTCCACCCAGATGGCTAGCACTCATTTTTAGTGTTAAGAAACCCTTAGAAAACTTCCACATGCATCCATGATCACTACATCATATAGCTTTTTTTTTTGCGTGTAGTCATTTCCGAAATCATTTATCTTTAAAAATGTTGCCTAGTTTGAATTTTTATTGGATTTAGGTTTAATATGTTACTTAAATCGTTTCAATCAAGGATTCCAGTGTTAAATTCTATAACTGAAGTTGCGACAAATGGAAATTGTTGGAATTGTAAAAGTAAATTGATTGAAGTTGAAAGCAATTAAATTTATGGAAGATAGCCGTTAAAGCTTAATGTTAGAGATTGGGTGATTGTAGTCAACTAAATGACCTTTGAACTCATGAACAAGAAGTTCCTGAGGGTTGTTTTACACCTAGCCACTGAAGGCCTTTCTCCGATCTAGGATGGTTGGTCCGAAATTTCATTACACAGGGTTCATAGAAAGTCATAGAATGCAATTAGTCCAATCAAATGTATAATCAATTTGAATTATTTGTGTGCGGCGGTTGAATGCATGCTAATTAAGTTACAATGAGGAATAATTTGAATTGATTTGGCATGAGAATCCTAAATTTATAACTGTCACATTACGAAATGATTAGGTAACATTCCTACCACTTTTTCACGGGTTTTGACCACCAACTTTTCACCAATTCTTGTGTCTAACATACCTATTCCATCTTCGACTACATTTGTACAACACATGTTTATAATGCCTTCTCTGAGATCTCACTTGGTGCTCACGCCAAGACGGTGGAGATTTGTTTGTTTTGCAAGCCTATGGTAACAGTGCATCACAACTTGGATTGATTGAGTATTTTATCATTTACTTCCTTACCCTGTAGTTTTATAGGTTGAGAGTGAGTGATTATACACTTATCCTATTGTGAGATGCTAGGTCGTGCATTCGGGCTTGACAATTAATCATCTCGGGTTTTCTGTTAATTATATAAATGTTATTAACATAATTGCTTCGGTGGTTAGTGTTAGTACTATTTTGATAAGCCTGAATTTCCATGTCTTAATATGCAAGAGGAAATTGTGAAATGGTAAATAATGGTTTTGTGTGAGGACAAACAAGGTTCAAGTGTGGGGATATTTGATATCGCTCATTTTTTGTATATATAAATCTTTCACGATATCATTGTTTTGCATTTGTATTTGAGTTAATTTCATGAACTTTCAATAGTTATTAGATTGGAAATTGATCTCAGGTAAGACTTCTGGAAAAGCATGAAAAATGGTGAAGTATGGATAAATCTGAAGATGAAGTCTGTTTTCCGCTGGAACTAAAATTGTGCAACACGCGATCGGGTGAAAGTCTGATCGCGCCCCAACGGTTGGTCAAGGAATTACTTCCCTGTCGTTGCGGACCTTCTAGTCGGAGGCGGGCGATAAGTGGGTTTTAAATTTATAATGCTGGGAAGCCTAAGTTTTATTACTACCTACTGCTCTTCTTAAGGGTAGTAAGCGGTAAGTCTAACTCAGGTGTCGTTCTTAAAATAGGAGCGAATCGAAATGGAGTAAATACCTTAAACAATAGAAGCTAATAGGATGGGTTTAAAAGAGCGGGTAGGGTTTGTTTTGGTATTTTCTAAATTAACTACGATACAAAAAAATAAATACTAAACTACGGATAGGGTAAGCAGATAGATAGAGATTGTGATTGATGAAGTTTCAATATTCAGGTTTCGGGATGATGTTTGTTATAAAAGATGATTGGAGACTTTCCCTTAATAAAATTAACAGAGGTTTGGTGTCAACACTAGTATCCTACGATTTAAGTGGAAAACCTAAGTCTCATGTCACTGAATACTAGGTTATCATGAGTCTGATCAGATCAGGCTACTCAGTCCCCCAATACTGTCCGATGAGGACTAGTGACACGTCTTGGAGTTAACTCCTGGGCGCATGAATAAGGCAACATACCGATATTTAATTTCTGACCTTTTTTAACACCTAATTCTAATTGATTTTATTAAGGGTCGTACTATTGCTTGCTAATGTATGTTAAACTGTCAGTTATGTTGGATTAAGGGGTTTAAGCATCCTACACTACATCTGAATGTTTGCTTTCTTTTCAAGATCCCTTAGATTTAATCGAGGAGCACAAATACTTCTGTCAAGGTGTAGACCCTCCTTTGCGATCAAACGTTCATCCCTAGGTTTGTTTCACGGTGTATACTACGTTTTCAGCAGTTCCACAACTTTTATATATACCTAGACCATGTTCAGGAAGGGTTACTTCCAGGTATCCACGGTGTCATATGCTTACGACTGGTCCGTAGCTTCCACGCATTTGTACTCCACCAGCGGTGTTTCCAGCGCTATACTAAGTACTGGGCTATTTTACAGCATGTCCACAGCTTCATACAAAAACACAGATAACTATCTACCGATACTAGGGTTGATCAGATCCTAATACTAAAGTAATAGTCACGTGAAAGCTTGGAAAGGGTGGAATGTGTGGTTTAGATCTACCGCTTGAAAAGTTTAACCCGATATATAACATAACAACTTCCAATCACATATTTAATTAAAGATTAATTTAACATCATCCCTACTCCTAAAAATCTACATTTCAACAATCACAACATTACACTACTCAATAAACATGACAATAAGTAAAGCACATACTATAATATTACGCATGGATAAATCAGACATAATAACAGTATGAGGGAATAGATATCACCGGATAATAGAGCAGCGTAACAAGAGAATAGAACTTGCAATCCTCGAATAAAAGCTTGAACACCAATACTCCTTGATTACAAAAGCTAATCTCTACTCTAATCTACTAGCTACCCTCTAACTACTCTCTAACCCTCTAGAGAGAGAAGTTAGAGAGAGAAACTAACTAACTAAGAAAATTACAAGAGTGAGAGTGAATTGTTAAATGAAGAATGGAATGTGAGTTGATATGGAAATAAGGAGGTTAAGCCTCTATTTATAGGCATCAAGAACTAAATTTACATACAGCACCCCTCACCCGTTATTTACACTGAAATACAACCTCGAGCTATGAAATTCGACACCTAAAGGGGCGTATTCGACACCAAATAGGGCGTATTCGGTAGCAAATAGGGCGTATTCGGTAGCAAACAGGGCGTATCCAGCACCAAAGAGGGGGTATACCACCCCTTAGAGGGGATATACAGCCTCTATAGGGGCGTATACGACCTCTATAGGGGCGTATACGGCCCCTAGAGGGTGGTATACGGCCCCTGTGGGGGTGGTGTACCCTGGGTCGTGGTCTTGTGTGCTGGATCGTAAGTCTTGTGTGCTGGCTCACTTCGCTTTGCTTGTCCTCAAGCAAACCGTATCTCACTTCGCTCAAGGTTTTGAGAAAATGGATCAGTTGATGAGAATAGATATTTCCTAAGGACATCAACTCCTCAAAATAGGTAAATTATTTCAGAAACTAAGCATCAAATAGAATAAGAAATCTTAAAACTGAACTGGCTGTCCCTTTAGCATACTTTGCAACTCTCGAAATGTAGAAGTACATGACTGGGCGATCCTCACAGGTGGTCACTCAATTCACTCAAGAAGTGTATCGGGTTTCCTAAGATTCTAACCAAACGAAATCGCTCAAAGCCAGTCATGCAGCGCTTATCATCATAGACTTGGTCGAGAATCGCATCTCCACCACTCCAAATGAGGACGGTGCTAATTATCCCAAGGTATTTTTGTTGGGTTGTAATGTTCGGGTGAGGGTTAAATGAGTATAAAAAAGGGTTGTTTCAAGGTTTAAAGGGTATGCTTATCTTAGGAATTTCCAAATTTTATGAAAAATTTTATTTAGATATGTTTTTTAATGAAAATGGAAACGGATAACGGTAAGGAAGGAAGATAGCTATTTTGACTTCTATCTTCTTGAAAACACATGGAAGATTTACGTCTTTCAGAGATCAGAGTTTTCGGGAGATTTTGAAGCACTTAGCTTTATTTAGATGATAAATTTTTGTTAAGAATTTCTTTGCCAAAGAATTTTCTAAGGATTTTTTCTTTCTTACTGCCTTTTGAGATCCTTTCATATTTTCATTTTTTCAGACTTTTTGATATTTCAAATTTTACTTGGTGCCAATTTTTCGCACCGCAAGATTCTCGATCTTTTGAGATTTGATTTCTGAAACGCACACGAGAAGTTTTTTTTTGAGTAAAACACGAATTTTGTGATTTTTAGAGTGAAAGCAAAAAGAATATCTAAATAGCATTTTTCAAAAATTCAAACATTTTTAGATAAGGTTTTGTTGGGTATGGAAGGTAATGCATTTTAAAATTTTTGGGTATTTAAGAACTGAAAAGGTTAAGGCTCAACAGGGTTTACTAAGCGGATCATCGATACTAAAATTGAGTATCGATAGGGTTAGGTTTGAAGGGATATGAGAAAAATGGGTTTAATCCTAATAAATGCCAAGATCCTCTAATTGCACATATACCGCGTACGGTACTCTTTGGTATGGTCTCGAAGCGTATACCAGGAACAAGTTCTAATTCTAAGATGCATGCATGGGCACACACACAGAAATGAATGGTGAAACATTTAAAATGAATGCTTATTAAGGGCTCAAGTTCCTCACACAACAATATAGGGTGTATGCGCCTAGTCATGCGATGCTTCGAAGATGACCATACATTTTTAAAGGATCCTTATTCTACCTTGTCGTACTTTTCAAAGTAATTTATTTATTCTTAAAAAGTGATTATCCTTAAAAATTATTTTTCTTACCAAAAGATCTAAAAATTTATAAAAGTCAGTCTGCTGAATGAGTAGTCCGACTACTGTCGAAGCGAGAATGTTTTTTATAGCGAAAAATTTTGAAATTTTTGACAAAATGGAGTTTTGATTTTAAAATTTTTTGTAAAAATTTGAGCAAGAAATCAGTTTCAAGTTAACTTTGGAGGACAAAAGGTCAGAAAACTTTACGGTATAACATACCGTGTATCCCACACTTAAAGGAACATTTTCCCTAATGTTCACTACTAAGGTGGAGATCTTTTGGGGGATCCCACAGTTAGAGTTTGATTATAGGATATGCTCACTTTATTGTGTTTTGAAAATGGTGGAATAAAATCCCACACTTAGATATTAGGCATAAAGGATATGGTATGAATATTTCAGGAAGACAACGGAAAAGAACGAAAAACTCCCCTCATGGATTCACGAGATGAAAATGATTTGGCTGAAGAAGGATGAATTGCTCGCTAGAGATTCCAGCTTGCTTCCGTCTAAGAACAGCCTTCCGGTTTAGTGCGTGTCATCTAGTCGTGAATTGTTTCCATCATTCTCATCAATCAATTCAACCACATTTTATTCTACTAAAATAAAGAAAGAAAACGTAAGCATAATAAAGATAGATAGATCATCCAGCTAAGTAGCAAGCTGGGTAAAAAGTAACAAAAGATCAAAACAAGTTCACAAGTCATCCCACCATAATAGTTAGTGCTAATATAGACCAATAATAATAATAATAAAGTACTGGATATGAGAAAGTCTAAGGACGAGGAGACCCCTGATCATTCACATGAAGATCGAATGCAGAAGTGGAAGGGTTATTTCCTGCAGCCGAAAGCTCTCCACTTGTGGCTCTTCCTGATACAGTCTCTGATGTAATAAGCCTTTGTTGCCTCAAAACATCCCTCAAGATATTTGTCGGTAAGTCGTTTACAGATTCAAAACCCCACTCTTGTAGGCATTGAGCTGTCATGCGTGCATCCTCAAGTAATATCAAGTAACCTCTCCTAATTTCGTTCTCATTTGGAAGCTCATTTTCTGGAATAGCATCAAAGTTGAGCATCCCTGAGAATCCTGAGAATGTAAGGCCGTCAACACTAGTGGTGGGCATGATTGGGCGATAAACATTTGGATCATCAGGCCTCGGGATCTCATAAATTGGAGATAGGACATGGGTAGCTGGGGATGGCTGTCGTGAAGTGGATGGAGCAGCTGAGGTGTGTACAGAGTATACTGGCTCATGGCGAGATGTGGTGGGTATGGTGTATGGTGGAATAGTGGTGGTAACTGGGGCAATGGTAGTGGTGACTGGTGGAAATGTAGCTGGTGGTGTCGCGCATCTATACATCAGTGGCTCTGGTATCGGAAATCCAAATCTGCGAGCTACATTTATGTCATGAGCATGTCTAACCTGAAGTGCGTGGAAAGTCCAATACTGAGAAAGTGGAGTCACTGGTGTAGTCCAGTCAACAACACTCTGAACCCTAGATGTAGATCCAGGTGCCCTAGTATCCTCCCTTGGTGCTCTAACATCTCTATCATTATCTGGTATCTCAATCGGCTCATCATCCTCAACATCCCTATCTCTCTTACTACTCTTCCTCTTCAGAACACAACCAGGAATGGCATGTTTGGTAGCTCTCCAGAATGCCTGCCCGCTCGAATCAGTAGATATCAACCATATAGTGCGGAAGTACTCTAGATCAAACGGCAGAGATTGAACATAAGGCGATCTAGTGTACTCGCTCATGTGATCTTCTGTGAGCAAACCCGTACGGCTACAAATCCTGGTTAAGAAAGCTCTCATATAGATATACTTTGTCATATCAAATATCGTCTCTCTTTGATCCCTCTCAGCTACTAAGAAAGCTACATTCACATTCTTCTTCTTAATCATTGCGTTCATCACAAAGAGATCGTCAGCTCCAACAGCTCCTCCTGTTTCTTTCTTTCCATGCAGTGATACAGTTAGTAGCTTGTGTAGGAGTCGATGATCAACTTTGAAGAACGCGGAGGCTTTTACATTTGAATGAAAACTAGTACCCGTTAGATTGTCCCAAATCAGCCCATGGTCTTCATTACATGAAACACCCCGTGAACTATCGAAGAATATCTGAGAATGTGTTTGATCCTCCGTGTAGAACCCAAGAAATACTGCAAACTCAGCCAAAGATACATGCTGCTTCACCCCTCTATAGTTAAAGCTGATTAATCGCTTATCTGTAATATTGGAGATGCAAGGGTTGAATTTGTAGGTCAACATGAATTCGATAACTAGCTCTCGGTAAATGTCTTCATTGAGGGCGAACATCTTGTACCAAGCATCCATTTTCTCATCATTGATCTTGTATTTCACTAACTTCCTCAACTCTCTCTTGTATCCAAGTGCCTTTACATCTCTCCAGACGATAAATCTGTTCTTTCTTAATGGCCGGTTCATCCAATCCTTAATTAGTTTCTTCTTTTTGGCGGAAGTGGCCAAGTATTCCAAAGTAGGATGGATATCTTCAAAAGCAGACTTCATCTGTCAAGATAAAAGACAATTAGTGCGCATTATGATCATAGATATATGGATTTACTATGTTATTTCAAATTTTAAATAAAAATTCAAAATGTAGGCTTTAATAAAAATCGAATAATCCATAACCTAGAAAGATACATTCTTAACCAAACCGCAATCACCAAATCACAAATTTATCGCTAATAAGTTTCTTAAGCTATGGTAAATGTTATAAGCATTTTTCTAGGACAAAAGGTCTTATTTTATGAATGATTCCTAGAAAAGGCTTTTAGTAATTAACTAAGTAAGCATTAAGATTTTAAAGAAACCTTTTAATTACCTTACTTTAATCAAAACTTTGCAATTTACCATAAACTTAGGAAACTAGTGATGAAACTTTGACCATTTTATGTATTTAAAAATATCAATATTAAGTGTTAGTCAAATTTCGAAAATTGATGTTTTATGATGTGAAATTGACTAACAACTTAACATTCCATTTTTAAATGACATAATTATAATATTGGTTCCTTAGAAATATGACTTGCTATTCGAAAGTCTCAAACACTTTATTAACTAAAATGATGCAACTTTCATATTGCAACTAGCAATTTAATCTTTTAAAGCAAGATTTCAAGAATTCAAGTGAGCATTTGATGACAATATTTGCACGTGTATCATTTTGGTTTGAAAGTTTTTAATTAAAATAATGATACTTCACAAATACTCATAAAAATGCTTACTTTAATTCTTGAAAGTCATCTAAACCAATTGCTAACTAATTTAGGCTACTTTACTTATGTTTAACACATCACTATAAGCAATTTTAATCAACAAAAGTCAAACATAGGCAATTTTAGCTAAAAAAAATCAATAAAAAGTCATTACTTTGAAAATCAAAGTTCACCAATCCCTCATGAAATTACTAGATTACTATCAATAATCATCATACAAACATTCAATAGCAAGTAATAACACCTAAAGCCCTAATCTTTATCCCTAAATATCAAGTTTCAAATTGAAACCCTAACTTTTGGGTAAAATCATGTACTAGAGATTTTAAGTTAGAAATTTATCTTAGAAATGATGTAATGATGATAAATGAAGCATACAAGTAATGAAAATGAAGAATGTAGAGCTTGAAATCTTCAAAAATGGTGGAAATTTGGTGGTGGCATGGTGGTGGGGTGGTGTTCGGCCGAAGAAGAGAAGGGAGAGGAGGGAAATGTTTTCATTTTTGCTTTTTAACCTCCTTTCCGTTTTTTACTTTTTACCCCAAGTGGTAATTTAGTGAAAGGAAATGGTAATTAGGTTAAAAAGGGTTTAAAAACTTAGAAATTATTTTTGTGTTCTAAAAATTTTAATCCCATTAAAACTTGTTAAAATTTGCTAATTTTTAAATTTGTGGTTTAATAAGTGAACAAACTTTAAACTTTTTGTGGTAAATGATGAGATAAAATTATAAAGAACGTTTTTAAAATCTTAAATATTAAATAAACTGAAAATTTGAATAAATCCTAAAATTGAGTTGCCTCCCAATAAGCGCTTTGTTTTAAAGTCAACGGCTCGACTTTTCCAAATAATTAATTCGGGGCCCGAGGTTGAGGAAAAGTATAACGAGGAATAAATGAAAATCGGAACACTCTAGTGATATGATAAATTAGGTCGACAGAGTTTAAGAAAAATAATTCAAATTCATTTAGAAAACTTCTCTCCTCGTGTCCTAATTTTATAAGTGCATCAACGAAATTATTAAATTCCCGTTTAACTTTCTTGGGATTTGAAATTCCATCTCGTGGTCCGTCGTCTAAAAGTTAAGATCATGAAGTAATTTATCCAATATTTTCAAAAATTCCTTTTCTTCTTTTGAATTAGGATTTCCGGTAGTAGCGTGAACTACTACCGATAATTCTTTAAAAAGTAATTTTTGTTGAAGCGTGAAAGGAAATTTTGATTTTTGAAATAACTGAATTAGCTTAATGTGAATTTCTTCCCGTTTTTCACAGAAAGATTTCTCAATAGCCTCCTCAGTTGCATTTGGAAAAATTTCTATCAGTTTATTGATTAGATAGACGGCAGGATCGACAAAGAATGGTAAGAGAACAGAGAGACGGGGCTAGAAACCGAATCAGATGGTTTTTGGTTTTTCATATTTTTATAGTTTTTGTGTTTTAATAACTAAACTATTCTAAGAAAGTAGTAACTTTCGAACAAGTTAGGCTTGAACGAAAGGTTCTCCTAAGGGCTTCTAACTTAAAGGTATGTTTTTCAAATCACAACGCTCTGCGATCCCCGGCAGCGGCGCCAAAAACCTGATCGCCCCCAAAGGTCGGTCAAGGAATTGCTTCCCTGTCATTGCGGACCTTCTAGTTGGAGGCGGGCGATCAGTGGGTTTTAAATTTATAATGCTGGGAAGCCTAAGTTTTATTACTACCTACTGCTCTTCTTAAGGGTAGTAAGCGGTAAGTCTGACTCAGGTGTCGTTCTTAAAATCGGAGCGAATCGAAATGAAGTAAATACCTTAAACAATAGAAGCTAATAGGATGGGTTTAAAAGAGCGGGTAGGGTTTGTTTTGGTATTTTCTAAATTAACTACGATACAAAAAAGTAAATACTAAACTACGGATAGGGTAAGCAGATAGATAGAGATTGTGATTGATGAAGTTTCAATATTCAGGTTTCGGGATGATGTTCGTTATAAAAGATGATTGGAGACTTTCCTTTAATAAAATTAACAGAGGTTTGGTGTCAACACTAGTATCCTACGATTTAAGTGGAAAGCATAAGTCTCATGTCACTGAATACTAGGTTATCATGAGTCTGATCAGATCAGGCTACTCAGTCCCCCAATACTGTCCGATGAGGACTAGTGACCCGTCTTGGAGTTAACTCCTGGGCGCATGAATAAGGCAACATACCGATATTTAATTTCTGACTTTTTTTAACACCTAATTCTAATTGATTTTATTAAGGGTCGTACTATTGCTTGCTAATGTATGTTAAACTGTCAGTTATGTTGGATTAAGGGGTTTAAGCATCCTACACTACATCTGAATATTTGCTTTCTTTTCAAGATCCCTTAGATTTAATCGAGGAGCACAAATACTTCTGTCAAGGTGTAGACCCTCCTTTGCGATCAAACGTTCATCCCTAGGTTTGTTTCACGGTGTATACTACGTTTTTCAGCAGTTCCACAGCTTTTATATATACCTAGACCATGTTCAGGAAGGGTTACTTCCAGGTATCCACGGTGTCATATGCTTACGACCGGTCCGTAGCTTCCACGCATTTGTACTCCACCAGCGGTGTTTCCAGCGCTATACTAAGTACTGGGCCATTTTACAGCATGTCCACAGCTTCATACAAAAACACAGATAACTATCTACCGATACTAGGGTTGATCAGATCCTAATACTAAAGTAATAGTCACGTGAAAGCTTGGAAAGGGTGGAATGTGTGATTTAGATCTACCGCTTGAAAAGTTTAACCCGATATATAACATAACAACTTCCAATCACATATTTAATTAAAGATTAATTTAACATCATCCCTACTCCTAAAAATCTACATTTCAACAATCACAACATTACACTACTCAATAAACATGACAATAAGTAAAGCACATACTATAATATTACGCATGGATAAATCAGACATAATAACAGTATGAGGGAATAGATATCATCGGATAATAGAGCAGCGTAACAAGATAATAGAACTTGCAATCCTCGAATAAAAGCTTGAACACCAATACTCCTTGATTACAAAAGCTAATCTCTACTCTAATCTACCAGCTACCCTCTAACTACTCTCTCACCCTCTAGAGAGAGAAGTTAGAGAGAGAAACTAACTAACTAAGAAAATTACAAGAGTGAGAGTGAATTGTTGAATGAAGAATGGAATGTGAGTTGATATGGAAATAAGGAGGTTAAGCCTCTATTTATAGGCATCAAGAACTAAATTTACATACAGCACCCCTCACCCGTTATTTACATTGAAATATAACCTCCAGCTATGAAATTCGACACCTAAAGGGGCGTATTCGACACCAAATAGGGCGTATTCGGTAGCAAACAGGGCGTATCCAGCATCAAAGAGGGGTATACCACCCCTTAGAGGAGGTATACGACCTCTATAGGGGTGTATACGGCCTCTACAGGGGCGTATACGGCCCCTAGAGGGTGGTATACGGCCCCTGTGGGGGTGGTGTACCCTGGGTCGTGGTCTTGTGTGCTGGCTTGTACTCATTTGGCTCTAACTTCTTCGTTCTTTATCCGTTTCTGACGTTATTTATATCCACACGTTCGTAATCTCCAGACCTACATTTTAAGATACTTATTAAGCCCTAGATCGGAGTTTTACAATAAAATAGCATGTCGAATGAATTATGCTTATTTAAGTGTGTTTTTCGTCCATTTACTGTTGTTTTTGAAATACTTATAAAGTCTTGACCTCTTTAACAAAATGTGATAAATGTGGACTTTATTGGCATGATTTTTTTAATTAAGTACCATATATGAGGTAAAAGATGTGCGTAAAACATGATTTTTTACGTCAAATCAAAGTCCTTCTACGCGATCGCGTGTGTTACTCTACGCGATCGCGTGTGTTTTAGTTAGTCGTTCGCGCGGGCTTTCAAGTGGCTAAGAAACTCATTAAAAGGGGTAATACATGATCGCATGAAATAACCCGATCGTGTATTTTAGTTCAAAACGGTTAAAATAGCTGGCTTAAGTTGAAGCTGATGGATCTCGATTTTTTACAACACTACATGATCGCGTATGGACACTCACGTGATGGCGTGATGTGGCGAGCTTTCTCACATGCTCTAGACGACTTTATCTCCTTTATTTTATAAAATATAATATATGGGGAAGCTGCGAGAGTGGAGAAAAAGGAAATGGCGAACCATGCTGCATTTAATGCTTAACCAACTTATTGCTCCCAACTCTCACTCACGCCATGGAGTTTTGATTATTTTAATCTCGCTCTCATTTTCTTTACCCCGATTTGGTGGATCTTGGTCGGACACACTCAAGATATCTCTCAGCTCCAATAATTTTCACACACACTCCATCATTCTCTCTAACTCACCATTCTCGATACTTCACCTCTGGTACTAAATAAAATTTCAACAAACAAAAATTCTCTCTGGAGATCGGCTGGAAACAAAAACAGGGGATTGAAGCTAGTATTATTTTCATCATCATCATTTTGTGACAAATAAAACATTAAAGGTCGTATCTTTGATTCACTTTATTTATATTTTAAAATTATGTTTATTTTGGTTCAAATTCTTCTATGTTTTTACCTGAGGATTGATGCGTCACCAACGGTCGGTAAGGATTTTACCCTTGTCGTTGCAACGGCTACTGACGAAGGGCATCAGTGGGTGTTTTAAATTTATAATTGCGTGGCCTAAATTTTCCCTAACAATGCTAATCCTAAGGGCGAGCAAGTGGTAGGTACGAACTAGAGTCGTTCTTCAAATCGACTGAATTGAAACTAAGGCGTGGCAGATGAGGGTTTACAAACTAGTGAAGGGTTTATAAAATAGTGAAGGAGTTTTGGTTTTTCTATTAACTAACTTAGGCAAGTAAATAAATAAAAGCGAAATTAAAATAAAAGATAAAGCAGATAAGATAGAGATAGTGTTTGCTGAGACTCGTTAATTAAGTTATGGGATGATGTTTGGAGAAACTGTCTTAAAAGATTTTGTTAATTGTTACTCTTGGATATTTGTGATGTAAACACTAGATTCCATATTAATTAAAGTTCCATTAGCATGTCACACCGGAAGCTAGATTATGGTAACATTACAAAGTATTTAGAATAATAAGGAAAATATTAATTATGGTTTAATAATACTTTCATATGAACGGGAACAAAATCTAAAGGTACTAGACAAAACTAAATTATATAACGATTCCTCGTCATCGTAACATATTCGTATATTTAAAAAGTTCATTTATGACTTTAAACCAGCCCTTGCTTAAGACCACCCAATATGTAACACCCCCAAATTTTCACTGTTGGCTGAAGCAAGCTTTGGGGTGATACTAATCAAATATCAACATCACAAAGTATATAGCAAACGACCTCTAAATGAGACGTTTAAAAATAGTTACATTTCACATATAAAATTGTTTGAAAACATAGTGTTTTCGATTACAAAAATGTTGTTCCCTAGAGTCCACGCGTGTAGTGGGAGATTCTATTACATAATCATAATATACAAAAGATAATGCTAAGAATCTCCGTTAAATGCATTGTTGAAATCATGCGACTCTAGCTAGTATCCAAGGGAAATCCTACTTCGTCTGTGTACCTGAGATACAAAGCTAAAAAGGGTCAACCAAAAAGGTTGGTGAATCTTACAGGTTTAGTAATAAGTAATCGTTATGAATCACAAGTATGTACCAGTGTTGCTATCAAGCAAAGTAAGTAAACCAGTAAGTCAGCACAGTTACCATGAGCTCATAAGTTGAAGCTTAACACTGTGTAAGTATGAATCAATTAATAATCATATAAAGTACCCCCGTGAGTGCTATCCCGACACTCATATGTAACAAATACTAATATGCCTGTTTCTACGGTGAAATCCGTGGTAGCGCTACTACCCCAGGCAGGGATGGTCAGTCCCAAATAGATCCATTTACTAGTAATCGCGCTTAAGTCCATAACTAACAACTTACGATCGGAGGCTTTCAGTGGATAAAAGTAACTCATGCAATGTGTGTAAAAAGTAGTGTAACCAGTTCAGTACATTGTGTTCATATGTAAAACAATTGCTAAGTATCTCACCCCAAGGTAGAAAAATAGTAAAAGTGGGGTTGTAAGATTCACCTGAGTCTAGCAAGTATGTTTGGGAAATCAAACAAGTAGAGCAGATGTAAGTCCGTAAGGGTGTCAGGTGTAATCCCGTATGTTGGTTCTCCGAACCCTGCAACCTTCTGGCGTCTGAAACGCGCAAGGTTGTAAGTAAACAAGTAAATAAGTTGGTGTCTTAAAAGATCACCCATGCTAGTTGTCCACTCAACTAGGAAATGTCCAAGTGTTTGTTTAGTAATCCGTATGTAATTTGAAAACAAGTATGGCCCGTTGGTGACGGTTTATAATAATAATCGAAAGTGTTATTATTATATGATCGTTGTATCAGGTTTCGTTATTTGTAAGTGTTCGACACTTAGAGTGAACAGTATTTACAAGTTCCTGGATGAGGGGAGTCCGGGGGCACCGCCCCTGGTAGCGGGGTCCAAGGGGCTTGTTTATCCAACCTAACCAATCGCCTATCCTCATCCGACCACTGTTCCTCTCCCTTGGCCACAACCATTTCTAGTATAGCAGGAGTAGTAGCTGTAGCAATAACAGCAGGAACAATCGTGGTTGGGATTTGAGGACCATTGGTTATTGTATTGCAAAGACGATCATCAACGAGATCCAAAAACATCATCATCCGGGACATCCAGATTTCAATCCTAGAGGGATCAAACGCTGGAGGTTTGGTAGTAGAACCATTTCCCTTTTGATACTCAGAATCAACACAACTGTACTTTACCGATTCCATTGCAGATCTGGTTAATTGATTTAAACCAACTCTGCTCTGATACCAATTGAAAGTCCCGAATTCACTATTGATTAGTGAAATGGAATCGCAATAAGTAAAGTTTAATTGTAGAAGGGGGGGTTGAATACAATTAAAAACTTTTTTCTGACTTTAATCAAGTTACTTAGAAAGTTTTTAATTGTTTATGAATAACAGAGTATGTAAAAGATAAATATGACAATATCAAAGCAAGTAATAGGGAGTAGCTGAGAATATAATTTTATTGATCATAAACTCACTAAGTGTTGATTGCGTATTACAGATTGAGCTAAACAGTAGTGGACAAACACGCTAACTGTTTACTCACTGCTCGAGGATACGTACTTAGACAAACTGTATTCACTGACAAACAAGTTAATAATACGTATCAACGACAAACTACTAAGTACAAAGTACTGCTCTATTTATAGTTCAAATGTCTTGTGGAGAATCATGATCTTGGAATGACACGTTTCGCTGTTTGATTGGTTTGATCTCTGATCCTTGATTATTCTGTGGTCCCAAATTCTGTTACCTCGAATATCATGACTTTCTTAAAACCAATCATTCACTGCCACGTGATCCTTTAAACATTCTTCAAGTACGAGAAACACTTGCTGACATATAAGAGTAGATCACTTCGTACTTTATTGAATAGTCATTGTTGCGACACGCACCGGTCGTTGGGATTTCTAATGGTGACGTGAAATAGCAGTGGGTTTTTATTTTATAAGGCTGGGGCCTAGGGTTACTTATTATGCTAATCAAAGGACAAGTATGACCTAGGATCGTTCTTCAAAGCGCGGCAAATTGAAACTAGGGGGTTTAGAAGCTTTTATGTATTTAGCTGGAGTTAAAAGAGTTGGTTTTGGTTTTGGGTTTTCGATCCTAAATTAAACTAGACTGAATTAAAAAGTGGAGGTTACTTCGGGCGTTCAGCAATTAAAGCGATTGTCTACTATGATGTAGTTTAGAAGTTGTTAAATATGGAAAGTTCTAATGAAGATAAGTTCGTAAGTTGATGTGAGCTATTACTGCAATCCTTCTATCGGGCTAATGCGGAGGTGTCCACAATCAGGCAAATAGAATGTCACGTGGATTGCAAAATATATTAAAGTGTACACCGAAAGTTCTCTCAAATGTACATCCACATTATTCGACAGTTAACCTCGAATCCTATTCCCCAATCTCGGTCGTCAGAGATGCCCGAATCATGGCATAGTTTGTTGAATAAACAATCTTATGAACGAGGGTTATCCTCACCGGAATAGGTTGGGCTAAGTGGTCTAGACGGCCGGATAACATGTCATCACTTATTCGTACGAGTTATCATCATTACTCAGGGATGCAACGAAACAGGGATGATTTATGCCATAAATAGAAACCTAAGTAATACGTTTGTTATTTGATTCATAATACAACTACCTTCGTTCGTTCTTGACTTCCATACATTTGTACTCCGCCGTAAGCGTTTCCAGTACTATATCAAAGAACAGTCGAATAGGGGCCGTTATATTATTTCACGATGATTAATGCCGTTTAAATTTCACTATTATGATGATCCTAAGGCAAAAATCAAACAAGAACAGGCAATAAGACGATCAAAGCAACAGTTCAATTTAAGCATACAAAAGTATTATCTAAGTTGAGGATATTCCGAAAGTTGTCTCAAAAATATCGTCTATATGAATTTAAACTTAATCTACCTCTACTCCTATGTTCTGTGTCTCTTGGATCCTATTTTGGTCTAAAGAACACCGACCATGTCGAGCTCAATGATTCAATCTAACATAGTATAACTAAGTGACCTGTATCCTATGAGTTAGCTACGTTCATTTTTGGATAAAGTTTTAGTCATAACATGAGTTGGGCAGATAAATGATAAAGATTTAATTCCTATATCCATTTGTAATATAAACCATCCGCAATCTCATAACATACCACATAGTCACATATTTTCTACTTTTCTAAACGACTATCATAGCGGACAATTGAGTTATTTAGCTAATCATGGCAATTCTAGCATGCATATTTAAATTTATTAAAGAAAGGACAAGCATATTAAATATGAAAGATAGATTAACACCAGGAAAGAAGTACAATAAATCGTAGCTAAAATATGCATCCCGGAGCACCTCCGTATAAATCTTCCTTAACTAGTTAATTAGCTAGTCTAATTAACTAGGAAGAATTACCACTAATATTACAATAAAGAAATGTGGAATGTGTATATGTGTAGGTGTCTTGGTGTGGTGGGTGTGTCTTGCAAATGAGCCTCATGCCTCCTTTTTATAGGAGAGTTTTGGTGCATTTTAGCAAGTGGAAGCTCACAATAGCAAAAGGTGGAAAAGGTGGTGGCACCAGGTACGAAAAAGGTGGAAAAGGTGGTGCACCAGGTACGGAAAAACACGTAAAGGTCTAGCACCGGGTACACGAAAGGACAAAAAAGCGCGATCCGTACGGGTGAGTGGCGGCCGGCGGTGGCCATGTGCCAGCCAGCGGCGGTGGGGTGGCTGGCCAGCGGCGGCTGGCACCCCCCGCACCGGTTCGTCGCATGTTGCCTCGTTTCTCGATTCGTGCATTTTTCCTTGGTTATGCGTCCGTTTGCGTTGATTCTTTTTTCGTTGGATTCGTAATTAAAAAATGAAGCTTTTGATGAAAAGAAATCCCAAAAATATGTCTCTGAACCTTAGATATTTCGTACGAATCGTTTGGATCTTCCGGTGTACGTAGAATCTTCATTCTTCGTCCGTTTTTGTTGATTCTTCTTCTGTTGGATTCGTAATTTGAAAACGAACATCTTGGATGAGATAGATGTTGGTGATGGGCTCTTTTGTCTTGAAATCTCGTTTTGATGTCTTGAATCTTCAAACGTGCGTGGAATCTTCGTTTTTCAGCCGTTTTGCTTGATTTTGCTCGTGTAACCTTGTTTTGATCTTCTTAGCATATTTTCAATGATTTGTGCATTGTTTGAGTCCAAATGCTTAGCATTGCTTCAGAATGAGAGAGATATCGGTGGTAAACACGTGACTTTTTACGCGATATCAGTCACTGAAGAAGCAGTAACTCTCCTCACTCACTGTGAGCTAACATGCTCTTGTAGAATGACTTGAATATTGTTCTTCAGTGACTAGCTGTTATTTGGGCAATGACTTTTTCCTTATTCAATATGAAGATATAAAACTCTCGCTGCTTGTATCAGCGACACACAAAGTTGAGTTTTAATCTTCCTCAGAGTGTTAAATCCAGAAGTAGAATGAATGACGATCATCAATTGTTAACTTCAACAACAACAGCTTTGACACAAATCATTTCGTCATCAAGTTGTGTATTATTGAGTTGGTCAGTGACCAGTGACTTATCATGGTCAGCGACCAGTGACTCAACATGTGTACTATGCGAGTATGAGCAAGGACAAAAAAGCTGCCGGGGGACATGATTGTGATCAAAGCTCCCTAGAAAACTTGTTTCGTAAGAAGTTTAGAGTGATCAGTGACCAACGAGAAATAACTTCAGCAACAGCAGCTTTGACACAAATCATTTCTTCATCAAGTTGTATATTATTGAGTTGGTCAGTGACCAGTGACTCAACAATCTCCCCCTAAATGATTGTAATCGAAGCTCCCTAGACAAACTTGTTTCTTTAGAAATTTATAGTCAGTGCTTAAGAGTTAAAGCATTCAGTGACTTATACTTGTGATCCATTCATTTTCCTTTTTGGATTCTTTTAACATGATCTGAGTTTTGCACTTTGATTTTCTCAAAAGATCAAATATTATTGAAATTGTAAATTAAAGATATTACAAGAGAGATTAGTTTACAATTCATCTAATCTATTACAAGAGTTATAACAAGCTGCTCTAGATTTCTTCTAAGCTCATCAGCTAGCACGTATTTCTCTGTGGATGGAAGGTATCTGAACTGTCTAGTCATGGCTTCCTCAATGATAAAATGAACAAGTTTCTGCAGATCATCTTGTTGTGCTTTAAATAACTATCTTCAGTTGATCATTAATTGTAGTGACTCTTGAATTATCAAACCTGCTATCTTCAGTGATTCTTGATAATAGAAGTCATCTTGAGACTTGCTACACATTCAAGGATTTGAGAGATCTGTTGCTCAGCTTGTTCAGTTTTCGTATGGTTATGAAAATTCCGCAGGTGAAAGTAAGTGGCTGTTGGAGAAAGCAGAGTGTGAGGCCCCTTTTCTTCTCTCAAAAGAAAGTGCTTCAAAACTGCGTCCCTTTTCTTCTCTCAAAAACTCAAAAGATGGAACAATGGATTTGAATATGGAGACATCGATGTGAAGAATCATTTGGAGAATGCAAGTGACTTTCAGGGAGGATGTCGAACCCACTGAGTTTGAGAGATCTGTTGCTCAGGCATTGTTTGACTTTGGAGAATGTAAGCATTTCTGGTAACATCATCAGCTTTTGCTCATGAACAACATTGGTTTTTTCATTCATTTGCACGTTTTCTCCCCCTTGATGGTAACACAAAATGCTTTTGTTAATAACTTGTGGAATTTTATCATTGGATTGGGTATCCTCGTCATCATCAGCTTGTGTTTTAGCTGATGGATCATTGGATACAGAAAGTTCAGCCTGTGTCTCTCCCTGTGACTGGAGAGAGATATTGACAGCTGATACAGTGTTAGATGAGAGATGGCATGGGTCTGTAGCCAGTAATGTGACATCAGTGATAGGTGTGTTATCACCCACTGATGCCACTTGCCCTTTGTTTACAACACCATCCTTTTGTGAGAATGATGAGTGGCTAATGGGTTGACTCGATAAGTGGATGTGGGTTGCACCTGAATCACTGCTAACAATGGGTTGAGCCATTGAAGTTGTCTGTAGGTTTCCCTTTTTAGAGTCACTGGACTTTCGGGAGTCCAGCGAGGCAGTTGAAAATTTATGGTCAGCAAGAGTGCTCGCAAAGACTGAACGTTCAGTCTCTGTTTCACCCTTGGCATCCTTAGACGTCTTCTTTTTGCTATGTCCCATATCCTTTAATGTCAGGGACCCTAGTTTGGATTTTCTGTTGGTGGTTGGTGGATTTTTCTTGAGTGGTGGTTGACCAGCAGTAGTCACTGGGGGTGTTGTCAGTGACATGGTCGATGGGGGGCAGAAGATGACGGATGTACAACAGTTACAGGCTGCGGTGCAAGTATCCCCTGTGTTGTTATGAAAACAGATAGAGACACTATCACTGGTTTACAAAAGTTTTGATTATCTACCAGGGTTGAAGGTTTATCATAAGGCTTGAACTGATTTTTAAGGATCAATGACAGAGACTTAGAATAAGGTGCATATTTAACCCTGGTAACCTCAGTGACTCTATCAATCAGTTCTTCAAAAGTCACACTTGCATAATCAATTCTAAGAGTGTTGATTAGTGACCAGTTAATCTGTGCCCAAAAAGTGAATAATATTTGAAAGCAGGGCATTGGTGTTTTGTAAGAGCAGGAAGAATAAAATGTTTGTTCAAAAAGATTAGTATCTCCATATACTCTGTTTTTGGGTAAAAATGATTTTTCGAATAGTATGATCTTGATACCGTAATGACAAAATCCTCACACGCTGCAGAAGCTCAAAGTGTTTTAACTTATGCAGTGGCACTAAGTGTTGTTAGAGGATTCTGATTTCGTCATTACAGAAAAGAAAAAAAAGGTTTTCGCTTAAAGTTTTGAGAGAAAAAGTTTTATGAAAATCAAGAACGCATAAAGATTAAGATGGGATTAATTTGCTGTTTTAGATAAGCGCTCCTTGATTTTCTTGTGGTTAAAACTTAATCAACGTGGTCGATGATGATGGTGAGTATCGGTGGTAGTGGCGTAGGGGTAATGATGGTGGACTGGTGGCATTAATGGTGATTGGAGAGGTCTGCCGGAAAAATGAACTGACGTAAGAGAGAGAATGTCAGAATGTGCGACTTTTGCGTTGTACCTCAAAATGATTAGTTTTGAAGTCCGTGATCAAACCGCCATTAGCCAATATATCAGGGAGTCACTGATATATATGATCAACAAGAGTTGATTATCTTCCAGAAAGAAATGTAAGTATCAAAGAGAAATAAAAATAATCTTCTATCTGGCTGAGAGTCTAACTCGCTGATATAAACACAACTTAGAATACTGAATAAATCATTGAGATGTAGTCACAGCATTTATATAAATCAAATTTATCAATTTTTTAATACTCACATTATTTATTAAGCAGAAATGAGTATAGATTATGCTGATTATATATTGTATAGCATATTACTCTATTAACTTTCTCTGATCTAGTTACAACTTAGAATACTAACAAGATCAGTTAGAGAAAACATAGATCATTGATATAAAACTCATATAAAAACATAATAAATACTCATGCGACTGTCTAAATTATAAAATTAGTTGAACATACCTAACTGACAATTACACTTGCTGATTGAATTAGTTGATATGAATCGATCAGTGAATGTGCTCCGCTAAAGCTATATTTCACACAGTCATTTTATTTAAAAACATAAAAGTAATATAAAAAACAATAAATAAATGAGCTCAGGAAGTTCATTCATTCATTGAGGTTTAACATACCAAGCTCGCTGGTGAGATAATTAAATCTTTTCTCATCCAGAGGTTTTGTAAATAAATCAGCGAGTTGATAATCAGTTGGAATGAAATGAAGTTCAATATCACCCTTCATCACATGGTCCCTGATGAAATGATATCGTACATCAATGTGCTTTGTCCTTGAGTGCATTACTTGATTATTGGCAATAGCTATGGCACTTTGACTGTCGCAGTAGATTGGTATTTCGTTGAAGTCAAATCCATAGTCAGCGAGCTGATTTCTCATCCACAGAATTTGAGCTGTGCAAGCACTTGCAGCAACATATTCAGCTTCAGCGGTTGAGGTTGAAACTGAATTCTGTTTCTTGCTGGACTAGCTTACAAGCTTTTCTCCAAGAAACTGACAGCTACCAGAAGTGCTTTACCTATCCAGCTTGCATCCAGCATGATCAGAGTCTGAATATCCTTTCAGAGAAAAATCTGAACCAGATGGGTACCAGAGACCAAGATTGGGTGTACCCTTCAGATATCTGAATATTCTTTTAACAACGAGTAAATGAGATTCCTTTGGATCAGCTTGATACCTAGCACAGAGACATGTAGCAAACATAATGTCTGGTTTACTTGCAATTAGATACAGCAGCGACCCGATCATACCTCTGTAAGCAGTAATGTTTATAGATTTACCATCAGGGTCAGCATGTAGTTTCACTGCAGGTGATATGGGTGTAGCAAGGGATGAACAGTTGGTAAATTCAAATTTCTTTAATAAATCTTTAACATACTTTCCTTGGTTTATAAAAATTCCAGCTTTAGTTTGTTTCACTTGAAGACCAAGGAAAAATGTTAATTCACCCATCATGCTCATTTCATAACTTTTTGTCATAACATCGGAGAACTCCTTGCACATGTCACTGTTAGTAGACCCAAAAATGATATCATCCACATAAATTTGAACTAATATGACATCTCTCTTATCTCTTTTGATAAATAGTGTGATGTCAATCTTACCTCTGACATATCCACACTTTATGAAATAATCAGAGAGAGTATCATACCAGGCTCTAGGAGCCTGTTTTAGTCCATAAAGAGCTTTCTCAAGTTTATACACATAACCAGGGTTTTTGGAATTTATGAAACCAAGTGGTTGTTTGACATAGACTTCTTCCTGCAGCTTGCCATTCAGAAAGGCACTTTTTACATCCATTTGATAGACTTTAAATTTCTTGTGAGCTGCATATGCTAGAAATAGTCTGATCGACTCAAGTCTAGCCACTGGTGCAAAGGTTTTGTCATAGTCAATACCCTCTTACTGACAATAACCTTTAGAAACCAGCCTTGCCTTGTTTCTGACCACGACTCCATGAGCATCCCTTTTGTTTTTAAATACCCACTTTGTTCCAATCACTGATTTACCAGCAGGTTGTGGCACTAGTTTCCAGACTTTGTTTCTTTCAAATTGTGCCAATTCTTCTTGCATGGCAGATATCCAGTTGTGGTCAGCGAGTGCTTCATCAACCTGCTTTGGTTCCATTATAGACACAAAACTAACAAATAGACAGAAGTTAGCAGTTGCTGATTTCGTCTGGACCTTGGACTGAAGATTACCAATAATCAATTGATTATCGATATGTTTGGTCCATTTAGTCATTCGCTGAGGTTCAGCAGCAGTTTTCCTATCCATTGATGGTCCATGTGGGATATCAGTATCAGAATTGTGAGAATTATTATTACTTTGTGAACTTTGGTTTGAACATGGAGGTGGTGATGGTTGATTATCAGCGGGTAAGGGTGATGATCCTAAAATATTCTCAGCTGAAGTAGAGCTGGAGATGTTTTTCGAGACATTACCTTCATCCTCAGAATCAGATGAGAAGTTTTTGTGTTTCTCATTGATTGGTTTCCCTTTGACTGATGAGTCACTATCCATTTCATTAAAAACAAGTTTTTCATATTCTGTTGGATCAGTGAGTGGCTCATCATATGACTCATCAAAAGTAACATCCATTGACTTCTCAATGCATTCTTTTCGTTTATTATAAACTCTGAAAGCTTTAGAGATGATTAAGTAGCCAACAAATATTCCTTCGTCAGCTTTTGGATCAAACTTTCCTAAGTGGTCTCTTTTGTTTAAGATGTAGCAAGTACTACCAAAAACATGGAGAAAACTTATGTCCGGTTTTCTCCCCCTTAACACCTCATATGCTGTCTTATCATGTCGTTTGACAATCAGTGACCTATTCTGAGTGTGGCAGGCAGTACTCACTGCTTCAACCCAGAAGTAGGTCTTAAGACCTGATATCAATGAGCATTGACCTGGCGAATTCAATAAGAGTTCTATTTCTCTTTTCTGCCACCCCATTTTGTTGGGGTGTTCTAGGTGCTGAAATTTTTTGAGAAATACCTTTTGAATCACAAAAACTTTCCAGGTCAATATTTCTACATTCAGTACCATTATTAGATCTTAAGTGTTTCACCAGAATGCCATTTAAGTTCTCCATTTTCTTGATAAAGGATATGATCTCGCTGGCTGCATCACTCTTAGCTTCAAGAAAGAATACCCAGGTGTATCTGGAATATTCATCTATAATTACCAAACAGTATTTCTTCCCACCAAGACTTGGAGTACTCACTGGACCAAACAGATCCATGTGTGAAAACATTCAGTCACTGATGAGACTTGTTTACTTTTGAATGAGGAGATGTGATGCTTTCCCTTTTCACATGCTGAACATAGTTTATCTTTATCATAAGACAATTTTGGAAGTCCAGTGACTAGTCCATTTTTGCTTAATTTATTGATAGCTTTTAAGTTTAGATGTGAAAGTCGCTTATGCCACAATCATTTTTCTTCTGAAACGGTTCTGGAATAAAAGCATGTTCCTGATTAAGCCGAGTCAATGTTGACCACATAAGTATTCCATTTTCGGTTAGCAGCAAGTACAGCACTTCCCTTCTTGTTGTAAACAACACCAGCCTCATGATCAAATAGTGCCTTGTTCTTGGAGTCACAAAACTAACTGATGCTCAATAGATTGTGCTTCAGTCCCTCCACATATGCCACTCGCTTAAACATCACATTACCATTGGACAAGACAACATATCCTCTCGTCTTGTCAACCTTGTTGTCACCAAATACTACATCAGGACCTTTTTCATCCTGGTAGTCACTGAGTAAAGACTTACACCCGGTCATGTGTCTGGAATATCCGCTGTCCAGATACCAGATAGTCTCTCTAAGAATGCCTTTATAAAGAGTTTCAGGATCCCATCCAGATGCTGAACATTTTTGAGCTACTTCCTTGATATCTTCATGTAATTCAGCGTCATCAGCCATCAAACAGTAATCCTTGTCCAAGCAAACCATTACTTCTTCATCGTCAGATGATGAGGATGAGTCAGAGTCACTGAATGAACCTTCTTCAGCGACGAAACCTTTTCCCTTCTTTTTCCCATATTTGAACATTGCCTTCAGCTTCTTGTACTTTTCCTTGTACTTGTTGTACTTGTCATCTCTAAGGTTAGGCTTTGGTTCAGGGATTAGGTTTACTGACTTTGATCTACAATCAACTGCAAAGTGACCAGGTTTGCCACACTTGTAGCATTCACCTTTTGATTGGAAATTATCAGATGATGGAGCACCAGCCAATCTTTTTGATCTGGTGTTCCTTCTGAAATTAGCAACCATCATGGCCATGTCTCTTTCCAGCTTATTTAGACCCTCATCATATTCATACTCTGGTTGATCATCAACTTGATCACTTTCTTCTTCAACTTTCAGCGACTTAGAACTCAGCTTGGAGGCTTTTGACTTCTGTCTCTGATCGATTTCATCAAGCTCAGCTACAAGGGCATTTGATATCTTCTGACTTCCAAGAGTTGCACGAATATGCTCACTCTGATCAGCTTGCTTCTCAGACTGCTCACTCTGATCAACTTGATCACTTTCTTCTTCAACTTTCAGCGACTTAGAGCTCAGCTTGGAGGCTTTTGACTTCTGTCTCTGATCGATTTCATCAAGCTCAGCTACAAGGGCATTTGATATCTTCTGACTTCCAAGAGTTGCACGAATATGCTCACTCTGATCAGCTTGCTTCTCAGACTGCTCCCAGTTGAGCAGAATACCATAGACTTGAGTAAGATTCAGTGTTGTATAATCATTCCTCTGTCTGGTGCATGTTGCAATGGTTCCCCAGACTTTCCTTGGCAGCAACTCCAGAAACTTCTCAACAACAAATCTTTGTTCCTTACCTATACCAGCCTTCTCCATTTTGTTCATCAGCGACTGGTATCTGGTATAGGTAGAGGATAGAGACTCATTTGGCTCCATAGCAAACAACTCGTACTGGCGAGTGAGATTCACTTCCCTGCATCGAATAATATCAGGAGTTCCAATATAGATATTTCTCAGGGTGTCCCACATGTCTTTAGCAATCTTACAAAGTCTAATAGATTCAAACACTTCATCAGGGAGTGCCATGCCTATGTAGATTTTAGCTTGTTTATCCAACCTAACCAATCGTCTATCCTCATCCGACTACTGTTCCTCTCTCTTGGCCATAACCATTTCTAGTATAGCAGGAGTAGTAGCTGTAGCAATAACAGCAGGAACAATCGTGGTTGGGATGTGGGGACCATTGGTTATTGTATTGAAAAGACGATCATCAACGAGATCCAAAAACATCATCATCCGGGACATCCAGGTTTCAATCCTAGAGGGATCAAACGCTGGAGGTTTGGTAGTAGAACCATTTCCCTTTTAATACTCAGAGTCAACACAACTGTACTTTACTGATTCCATTGCAGATCTGGTTAATTGATTTAAACCAATTCTGCTCTGATACCAATTGAGAGTCCCGAATTCACTATTGATTAGTGAAATGGAATCGTAATAAGTAAAGTTTAATTGTAGAAGGGGGTTGAATACAATTAAAAACTTTCTTCTGATTTTAATCAAGTTACTTAGACAGTTTTTAATTGTTTAAGAATAACAGAGTATGTAAAAGATAGATATGACAATATCAAAGCAAGTAATAGGTAGTAGCTGAGAATATAATTTTATTGATCATAAACTCACTAAGTGTTGATTGCGGAATGAACTAGCCAAGGCTAATCCAAATCAAACACTTATGCTAAACTATTACAGATTGAGCTAAACAGTAGTGGACAAACACGCTAACTGTTTACTCACTGCTTGAGGATACGTACTTAGACAAACTGTATTCACTGACAAACAAGTTAATAATACGTATCAACGGCAAAATACTAAGTACAAAGTACTTCTCTATTTATAGTGCAAATGTCTTGTGGAGAATCATGATCTTGGAATGACACGTTTCGCTGTTTGATTGGTTTGATCTCTGATCCTTGATTATTCTGTGGTCCCAAATTCCGTTACCTCGAATATCACGACTTCCTTAAAACCAATCATTCACTCCCATGTGATCCTTTAAACATTCTTCAAGTAGGAGGAACACTTGCTAACATATAAGAGTATATCACTTCGTACTTTATTGAATAGTCACTGAAGAAGCAGTAACTCTCCTCACTCACTGCGAGCTAACATGCTCATGTAGAATGACTTGAATATTGTTCTTCAGTGACTAGCTGTTATTTGGGCAGTGACTTTTGCCTTATTCAATATGAAGATATAAAACTCTCGCTGCTTGTATCAGGCGACATACAAAGTTGAGTTTTAATCTTCCTCAGAGTGTTAAATCCAAAAGTAGAATGAATGGCGATCATCAATTGTTAACTTCAGCAACAACAACTTTGACACAAATCATTTCTTCATCAAGTTGTGTATTATTGAGTTAGTCAGTGACCAGTGACTTATCATGGTCAGCGACCAATGACTCTATACGTGTACTATGCGAGTATGAGCAAGGACAAAAAACCTGACGGGGGACGGGGGAGTACAGCCGGCGCCGCCACCCCTGCTGCCAGCGGCGGCTACCATGCTCCCGCCCTGGTTCGCCGTCTTTCGCTTCGTTTCTTAATTCCCGCGTTGCTTCTTCGTTATGCGTCCGTTTTCGTTGATTCTTTTAGATGTCTCGTGCGAATCGTTTGAATCTTCCGGCGTATGTAAATCTTCGTTCTTCATCCGTTTTTGTTGATTCTTTTTCTGTTAGATCGTAACGAATATCTTGGATAAGAGAAATCTTAGTGATGGGTACTTTGTCTCTAAATCTTGTTTTGATGTCTTGAATCTTCAAACGTGTGTGGAATCTTCGTCTTTGGTCCGTTTTGCTTGATTTTTCTCGTGCAACTCTATTTTGACCTTCTTGGCAAAGTCTCATTGATTGTACATTATCTGAGTTTATTTGCCAAGTATTGTTCCAGAATGAGAGAGATATCGGTAGTAAAAATGTGACTTTTTACGCGATATCAATTATCCCACACTTAGAACTTTGTTTGTCCTCAAGCAAACTCGAATTTCAAGCATGGTTAGAAATAAGTAGATAATGAAATATTTCGAGGCAGAACTTTTATTGAGGGGGTTTTGGAAAAAATAAAATATTTGTGCTTTTGAAAAGTAAGGTTGTAATCTTTGGAAGCATGCTTTTGATAATTGATCTTGGATACATGACTAGGAGATGCTCTCACGGTGGTCACTCCAATCACTCAAAGTGTTTAGGATTTCCTATTATAATATTATCAATCACTCAGAATGCCAGTCATGTATCGTTTATCGTCATAGGCTTTATCGAGAATCAAATCGTTACCTTTTAAGTGAGCGCGAAGTCAATCTAGCCACAATCATTCTAGGAGAAGTGATGTAGGGTTTTTGGAGTGGAGTGTTGGTGATATGAAAGGGGGTTGTGTTAGTTTTCACGGGTTTCTTTTGGTGAAGAGGAAAGCTGGAATTTTTGGGAGGATTGACGCCCTTTACTCATGATTTTTGGTAGGAGTCTTTTTCTCCATTTGACTTTCTTTTCTTCGAATTCTTTTCTTTTGATTTTTTTCGACGTTATATACTTGTAGCTTCTCTTCTTTCATCTTTGGAACTTTCTATGAAGTTTTAGGGATGCTTTCGAGAGGGTAGGGATAACGTATTTTCAAATTCTAGGTGTATGGATAGGTTTGAGAATGATGTGATTCGATCTCCTTTTCATTCACCAATTCGGATTCGAAATGCATAACAGGAGCAAGTTTTGATTCTAAACGCATACATCGACACACTCAAGAATCGAAGAAGTGAAGCATTAAAAGTGAATGCTTTATATGGCTCAAGATACCTCACGAATTGAAAGTTGGTTTGTTGTGTGCCTAGTCATGCGATGCTCTTTATGGGATTACTAAACTAATTTTTCAAAGGAATTCGTATTTTATTTATCCTTCTTCCCCAAAGTGAATCATTCTTTATCTATAATTTTCCTTTTCAACATACTTTCAACTCAATTTTGAAAAATTGTTAAATTTTCGAGTTACTTTTTGGAGAAGGAGGGTCCAAAGAGCAGCGATTTTAGAATCAAGCATATACCATTATCCATTTAACAGTAGTGTAACTACTCATATCCCACACTTAAAGGAACATCATCTTCGATGTTATTCTAAGTTCTGACTGGGGAAAAATCCCACACTTAGGATTTGAAACATCTAAGACGTATTCTTTTAGCGGTGTGTGTTGGGTTTGAATCCTACACTTAGTGATAAGCATAGTGGATATGGTATATTTATAATGAAAGAAAGAGACTGGTATAGAAGTACTCCCCAGTAGTTGTAGTGTTCTATGGTATGCATTTTCCGAACTTCATCTTGTTGGGTTCACTCCTGATCAAGTCTTATTGTGATTGGTCTCGTAGGTGTGAACACGTTGTATATACTTTAGTTATTTCCAACATCGAAAACTGGATGTGTTGGACAGTTCTTATAACTTCTTCGTATATCCAAGTGTGAAAGATAGTCGGAGACTTCATCACTTCTTGGAATGTAAAATTGCAGAAATGTAAAACACGGGTTGCCTCCCGAGAAGCGCTCTTTTAAAGTCGAGAGCTCGACTTCTTTTCTCCTGGATAGATGGAGATGGATGCATCCATGGGATCCACTGTGTGCTGATGTTGTGGGCCCTAAGTTGCGGGAAAGCATTTTTCTTCAAGATCAGGGGAGTTTTCTGTTCACTTCTTTTCTATTCCCTATTTTACAATTCCTTGTTTTATAATGAGGACATTGCTTTATTTTAAGTGGGGGATGGGAAAAAGAAGTTTGTTTGTCCTAAGTTTTGAATTGATAAATATTGATAAATTTCAAGCTAGAGGGCATTCTATGGACGTCATTTTTCAGCCCAAAATTTTCTTTTGAAATGTATTTTTTTTTTAAGTTTAGCAAATCTTGTAACATATCTGGAAAATGCAAAGGATAAATTGAACTTAAATTAGATAGTTCATCATGTGATGTATCGTTAGGCAATCTATGTATAAGTTGTTGAGATATTAAATAAAATTAATGTAAGAGGAACTTTAGCAATTTATGACTTTAGTCTTAATTCTTATATATCATAGTGTGCGATATGCCATAATTTTGGAATTCAATTTATATCATTTGGGGATATACTGGGTGTTGTTTCCTCTGTTGTACGTAAGCACAGATCTGGTCTCCGCCAGTATATTTAATGAAAAAGAGCAAAAAGAGTTTAAATGAACTCATGATATAAAAATGTAGTCAAATTATGTTGCTTTTTTGTACTGAGGTACAGACCTGCCACCAATGGTTTGACTAAAAAGTTATATGCTAAACCAAAGTCAAGTTATGTCGCTTTGTTGTATTGAGGCACAGACCTGTCACCAATGTCTTGACTTGAAAAATGATTATTTTAATTAGATATCCATAATATGTGTTATATTAGCACGTTATATGTATGAGGGTATTTTGCTATTGTAAATCAAGGGTAAAGCTGCTAGAATAATGATAAGTCAAGCTCAATTACCTAAGTATAGATTGTTTAGGTGGACAACAATATCGGTAATCCTTGTGAGCTATCTGTTATGCATAATAATGATGAATGGGACAATTTGTTTTTCCTAGAGGAGTTTCTTGATTGCTAAATCTTAAGGTAGGATTATTTTTAAGATAAAAATTTGGTTGGTTAAATGCTAGTTGGTATGTAAGTCCCAATTCGCCGTTTACATATTCATTTTAGTTGATAGTCTACTTGAGGACAAGTAGGATTCAAGTGGGGGATATTTAATAAACGTCAAAATGTACTAAATTATAGTACTAATTACCCCTTTGTTCAGTAGATTTCTTATGCATTTTATGTGAATAACATACTTATTTCGTTCATATTTGCATTTAGGAGTTCAAATGGAGCTTGGATCGAAAAGATACAGAAAACGAGCTTATTGCGAAGAAAAGTGGCTAAGAGAATAAAACAATGGACAAGAGAAGATTGGATCGGAGTAAAAGATGATTAAATGAAAAAAAAGATGGAAAATATTCCTGAAAATCAATCCATCCGCCGGATGGATCAAGGCGGTGGAGGCCCAGGCTACACGAAGCTGGGTTGGGCTTATTTTCAATCCATCCGCCGGATGGAATTTTCATCCACCGGATGTATCAAATCGACAGAATTGGTTTAAATTCTTATTTTTCTCATTTTAACCCTAACTTGACATAACCCTAAACCACGAACAGCAGCCGACCAGATGGGGTTTTTCCCCCATTTTGGGAGCATTTGATGGCGATTTGGAGGCACAAAATGGTAGGGATCGATGCCAATTGATTTCCCTTCCCGTGTTTCACGATTCGGTTTGCATATCACTTTCCGATTTCAATTCGAACATCGTCTATATGTTTATTTGAATTCATGAATCTGATTTTGTATGATTGAGTCATGGATTATACTTATTGTTAATTGTTTAGTTTAATAACCTTTGATTATGATTGTTTGAAAGTTATAATTGCATTTTGAATCAATTGACTGATTGAAGATTGTTATGTTATCCGTGAATCCTTGTTTATTGGTGATTATTAGTTGCTACTTAACGTCATTAATAGTGTCATTGAGATTGAGTTCCTTTGATGTTATTGATTATTGATGATTATGAATTTAAGTTTATAGTCATTGTTAAATATATTAAGTTTGATAGGTTAAGAGCATAGCAATTAATCAATCTAAAATGAATAAGCTAATAAGTGATTATTAGTAGGTATTGTTGAGTCATACCGCCAGGATTAATCGTAATAAGTCGTGAATACTTAATGCACATCTAGGAAAAAGCACGCAATAGAGCAACATTCTTGCGACGTCGGATCGATGTTTAATATGGGACTCTAGATTGTAGAAATTAGTTAACCAGAACCGGAGACTAATTTACATTTAACTTGGACTCTTAGATTAGTATCTAAGTTGATATAAAAGAAATCACAATCAGACAATCAAAACACATGAACCGGATAATATGAATCTGAGTATGAAGACTCTAAGCAATTACATGTCTATCTCTGATTGTTTATCTGTTCCTCTTATCTTATTTTATGTTGTTGGTTTGGTTAATTATTTCATATTGAACGTTCGTACGGAACTAAACGTACCCCCTTATGTTGTCGTTTTTTTAGTTTATTTAATAATTCCAATTTAATTGAATAACATCGTTCCTGTGTTCCTGTCTTCGACCTGGACTTACCATAGCTATACTATTCTGATCGGGTATTCTTGCCTGGTTATGTGATAGTAGTGATTGGCATATCCTGTACTTTATAAATAATAAAACCAGACGCTTTCACACGCATCAACGAGCCAGAAATGGAATGCTTACTTTCATATTTGGTGTAGACTCTAAATCCATCATCGATGTGACAATAGGTGGTTCCTTCACTGGAGAAGAAATCGTAGGTGGGCTATGTGCTACTTGAGAGTCTTGAATATGAGAAGCCTCTTTATGGCAACTAGATGGACTATTATGAGGTTTAGCACTAATACATTGTGCTAATTGTCCTAATTGGAATTCGAAAGCTTTTAACAAAGTCAATTGATCTCTTAAGATGAGATTAGCCTGGTCTTGTCTAGCTGAGATTCCTTGAATGACTTGTATCAGGGTGTCGTCAAAACTAGAGGTTTGTGAGGAAGAGGGTTCAGACAGTTCGGGTTGGTAAGTTAGTGGGCTATTCCTAGGTGGGTTAAAGGAAGGGTTAGTATTAGGCGGATTTAGATGAGAGTGAGGAATTTAGGCTGAGTGGTTCAGATTAGCACAATTAAGGCAGGCTTGAACTTGACAGACTTGTTGTTGTTGACTTTTCAATTCCTTAATCTCCTTGGATAGGTCTGCCACTTGCTGAGCGAGAGTTTTGATAGATTCATTTCCGAGTGTAGTTGGTGGATTCACTATTGAAGGGTGATTTTCACTGTTCCAGTCATGGTTGTGTATGGTCATTTTCTCAATAAGGCTCCAAACTTCATTTGTCGTACAGTCCATGAAACTACCTTGAGAGGCGGTATCAAGTAAAGGACGGTGATGTGGGAAGAGACCATTGTAGAAAATGCGCAACTGGTCTGAGCGCTCAAATCGATGATTTGGACATTTCTTAAGCAATCCCTTAAAGCGTTCCCATGCATCGTAGATTGATTCATCATGTACTTGACGGAAGATTATGATGTTGGACCTAAATGTGGCTTGTTTTGATGGGGGGAAATACTTGGACAAAAATTTGGTTGCTAAATCCACCCAAGAGGTTATAGAGTTAATCTCTAATCCCTCAAACCAAGTTTTTGCATGAAGAGTGAGTGAGTGGATCGTACAGTTGGATCCCCAGAAGCGGCGTCAAAAACTTGATGCGTCACCAGCAGTCAGTAAGAATTTTACCCTTGTCGTTGCACCGGCTACTGGCGACGGGCATCAGTGGGTGTTTTAAATTTGTAATTGCGGGGCCTAAGTTTTCCCTAACAATGCTAATCCTAAGAGTGAGCAAGTGGTAGGTATGACCTAGAGTTGTTCTTCAAACCGACTGAATTGAAACTAAGGCGTGGCAGATGAGGGCTTTCAAACTAGTGAAGGGTTTATAAAATAGTGGGGGAGTTTTGGTTTTTCTATTAACTAACCTAGACATGTAAATAAATAAAAGCGGAATTAAAATAATAGATAAAGCAGATAAGATAAAGATAGTGTTTGCTGAGACTTCGTTAATTAAGTTATGGAATGATGTTTGGAGAAACTGTCTTAAAAGATTTTGTTAATTATTACTCTTGGATACTTGTGATGTAAACACTAGATTCCCTACTAATTAAAGTTCCATTAGCATGTCACACCGGGAGCTAGGTTATGGTAATATTACAAAGTATTTAGAATAATAAGCAAAATCTTAATTATGGTTTAATAATACTTTCATATGAAAGGGAACAAAATCTAATGGTACTAGACAAAACTACGATTCCTCGTCATCCTAACAGATTCGTATATTTAAAAAGTTCATTTATGACTTTAAACCAGCCCTTTCTTAAAACTACCCAATAAATCCCCTAATTATCCACAACGTTCCTCACTTAAAGTGGTTCCGCCGCTTCAAACTTTGGCCATGTCTTGTCCTACGATAGTCCCCCATGTAGCCTTGCGGTTTCATAGTTTCATACCTTTGACAAATTATATTAACACAGATGACTGACTACCTTTCAATTGGACGTCGTTAAAAAGGTGTTGTAATCACGTTTATTGGTGGAAAGGCGATTAGATTAATTTGAAGTTTAAAAGTCTATTTAGAATGGTTAATTAAACTAGGTTTCTCATTTTATATATTAGTCCGTAATATAACTACCTTTGGTCGTTACTCGACTTCCATACATTTGTACTCCACCTTGAAGTGTTTCCAGTACTATATCGAATAACAGACGGATAGAGGCCATCATATTACTTCGTAATATTGTACCGTTTCGTAATATGACTACCTTCGGTCGTTCCTTGACTTCCATACATTTGTACTCCACCTTGAAGTGTTTCCAGTATTATATCGAGTAACAGTCGAATAGGGACCGTCATATTACTTTATGCTAATTAGGACCGTTTATATTTTACTACTATGATGATCCTAAGGCAACAATCAAACAAGAACATGCAATAAGACGATCAAAGCAATACTGCCGATCTTTTATATTTAATTATAAATCATCCCATAATTAACTAACTACATCGCAAGAAAATACAACAAGTATACTACTCTCTAATCATGGCAATAACTAAATCTAGCATAATCAATATAAACGTAATTAACTAAGATAGATAAGGATAAAAAGAACCAGGATTAAATGCGAGAGAGAATAGACTTGAATTAATTGAGAGTAGCTCTAAGCTTACACCAAAGATTACAAGCACGTTCCTTGCTTTCGTTCTATTCTAACAAGCTTCTTAAACTTAGCCTAATACTAATTTAAAGTAAGAAAATAGAAAGTAAAACTAGAAGCTAGAGAAATGAGAAAGATATGGAAGGTGTATGAGGTGTGTCTTTCAAATTAACCAAAGGCACCTATTTATACTTGAAATTTGGTGCACTTTAGCAACTAGGAGTACATGTTTGCAAAAGGTAGTAAAGTTGCTAGCACATGTACCCTTAGCACGTGTACCCTAAAGTTGCGGAAAAGGTCTAGCACGTGTACCAGGCGAGTATGAGCAAGGACGAAAAGGCGTCCGGGGGACGGGGGGAGTGCAGTCGGCGCCACCACCCCTGCTGCCGGCGGCGGCTGCATGGTGTCCGACGGCTGCAATGCTTCCGCCCCGGTTCGCCGTCTTTCGCTTCGTTTCTTAATTCGCGCGTATCTTTTTTGTTATGCGTCCGTTTTCGTCGATTCTTTTTGCGTTGGATTCGTTTTTCAAAAACGGAGACTTTGATAAAAAGAAATCTCTAAAATGTTTCTCTGATATTTTAGATGTCTCGTGCGAATCGTTTGAATCTTCCAGCGTACGTAGAATCTTCGTTTTTCATCCGTTTTTGTTGATCCTTTTTCTGTTAGATTCATATTTTGAAAAAAAATTATCTTGGATAAGAGATATATCAGTGATGGGTACTTTGTCTCTAAATCTTGTTTTGATGTTTTGAATCTTCAAACGTGTGTGGAATCTTCATCTTTCGTCGGTTTTGCTTGATTTTTCTCGTGCAACTCTATTTTGACCTTCTTGGAAAAGTCTCATTGATTTGTACATTATATGAGTTTATTTGCCAAGTATTGTTCCAGAATGAGAGAGATATCGATAGTAAAAATGTGGTTTTTTACGTGATATCAGGGATTATGATTATGATAATGTTTAGTGGCTAGATTTTATATATTTGTTTGGATGAATTAATTAGTGACTAGGGGTGTTATAATTTGGTGTTTGATTATGCTTGAGTTTTGAATTCCTCCATGAATTTATATGTTTTTAGCTCAATACTTTATGGAATTAATTGGTAGTTCTAACTAGCAATTATAGCGAATGTTTGTTGTTAGTTGGAGTTATATTTGTTTGTATGTCCATATACAAATGAGCCTTTGTTTGCGGATGCGAAAATTGGTATAAGTAACACAAATGAGCTAAAAATATATAAGTTAGCGAATGTGGTGAACGTCTTTCGTGTGGATGAATTGTAAACTCAATAACTTTAACTTTATGTTTAATCAAGAACCTTGTGTGTTTGAGCTTGATTTTAATGATTTAACTTGTTTGGTGATTTACTAATAGATATAGCGAACGTTTTCTACTTGGTAAATTACTATCGATTGTTTATCTATAAATGATTGAACAAACATTGCGGATGTAGTTTTGGAATAGGTTGGATAATTTAAGTACAAATGTGTAAGAAGGTAACCATGGCGAACGTCCGTTACTATAAATCATAGGGTTGTTAATTGAAGTTGAACATTAGGTGATGGCGAACGTTAAGCCTAAGTTTAATGGAAATTTACTTTTGCATACTAATAACGGGTTATAACTTCATCACTAGTGAAATAGTCCAAGCAAGTATTGTTTTTAATATCCGAAGTTTTCTAAAAATCTAATTCGACTCTTCTTGAGTCCACTTTCCTGTTTAGTTCAAAAGATTAGCTAATAAGCAACGTGACAATTCGGTCACAAAACCCCACCAATTAATTTAACTTCTTAAACTATAGTTCCCTGTGTTCGAACACGAACTTACCCGACTATACTAACACACGATAGGGTCCACTGCCCGGTTGTGTATTGGTCTTAACACGGTATTTTCTAATTCAACTTTACAACGATTATTTTAACACTAGATTTAGCACATCAGTATCTGAGCACGTGGTTTTCGTGTTTTGGGAACAATGTAGGATAAAAGCGAGATTATGATTAGTAAGTTTGATGGCAGCAATTTTGGATTTTGGAAGACGCAAATCTAGGACGTTTTGTATGGGAAGAAGTTACACCAACCGTTGTCGGGTACTAAGTCGAACTACTCCAAGTGCCTGCCGATATAACAACTTCACAACTGCGGGTTTAATAACGGCGTTGTATAACATGAACGAGAAACCTTCGGCTCTCAATAAGGTTTTTTATGTGTCAAATCTATTTAAAAAATAATCAAAGAAAAACCGCGACTTATTTATTACACAACTAGGTAAGTATACCTTATCGTGTATAGTACAGCTACAGTAAGTCCAAGTTCGTTCCACAAGGAATGTGAATTTAAGATTTATATATAAAAATGCAATTAACTTAAGTACAGAAAAAGACTTGGAGTTGTGTGACCGAATTGTCACGTTGCTTAACAAACTGCTTTGAATAAACTAAAGGGACTCAGAAAGAGTCAAAGTGATTGGTTTGACTTTTAATATTAAAAATGACACTTACTTGGATTATTTTACTAGTGACTTTGGGGTGCTAAGTTATACTCAGTTTATTAAATAATACTTGTTCATCTCAATTAGACAAGGCTTAACATTCACCATTACCTACATCCTAATTTCGATTCACTAACTTAACAACTTAATCTAGTGAAATACATTCGCCAATATCACTATCTTATACCATTGAGTTTAATTGTCTAACTTATGTCACTTTTGCGTCCACAATCAATGGTTCAATCATACATAGACATATAATTGATAAATGATTTAACTTAATGGCAAACATTCGCTATAGCAATAATCAAATCACCAATAAGTTTAAAACAATGATTTTTAAACTCACTTACATAAGGGTTTCGATTAAACGTAAATTAAATTGCATAAAACTCTAAAGATTACACCCCTAATCACTAGTTATTTCATCCAAGAAAGTGTATAAGGATTTAGCTACTCATCATCAAGCAAGAACAATCAAAAGAAATAATTGAAATCAAATCAAACAGGATTATATTAAATAAATAAAGTTCACAAATGATTACAATGATTGTGATGATTAATCATAACCGATTAACTTAACCACAACTCCAAGATCTTCAAACATGATGAAAACCTCAAAAAGTTGGGTAAAATTCGTAGCTAGGGATTCTTGTATGCAAAAGTTATGAATAAAATAAATAAAAACGAATTTATAATTTCCAGATATTGCAGAAACCACCTAGTTACGTGATCCCGGAATGCTTACACGATCTAGGATGGCTCCAAAATTACTCTCACGTACGCGATCCTCTAAATGGTGACTGGGATCGCATACTCCTATGAAAAACTTTCTGTAACCGAATTAGCCTTGGCTACACGATCCGGGAATGCTCTTGGGATCGCGTATTCATATAGAAATCCTGCTGTGATGGAATTTGCCTTTCTTACGCGAACCTGGTTAAGATCTAGGATCAAGTATGACATCTCAGCTACAACTTCAACATTTCAGCTCCAAATCTCTACCAACTTATTTCCTTTAACAATATAACCTACAAATCAATTCCAAACGAAATAAGTACCAAAAGTTCTAAGAATTAACTAAAAACAAACATAAAAACAATGATATAGCGCGAGATAAATATATACAAAATGAGCGATATCAGTTTTCTTGATTTCGGAAGTTGATGAACGCGAAGATGGTCGAAGGTGAATCACCAGCGGATCATGTGAATGAGTTTAACTCGATTTTGACAAGTTTAAAATCTGTAGGGGTTACGTTTGAAGATGAGTTGGAGGCACTTTTCTTGCTGTCTTTGTTGCCCGATAGTTGGTCCAGTATGGTTACAGCTGTTAGTGGTTCATCTGGAATTACTAAGTTGACTTTTGAGGGAATGCGTGATTTGATACTCGGTGAAGGAATTAGAAGAAAAGATCCCGGGGAGTATTCGGGTTCGGCTTTGAGTGTGACTAGCAGGGGGCGTAGTAAGGGTAGATCTAGATCACGGAGAAAGCCATCGAAGAATAAGAAAGTTGTTGGAACTGTAAGCAACTGGGCACTTTAGGTATCAATGTCCGAACGGTAAACCGAGTGTGAATGCGGCGGTTGGTACGATTGAAGATGTGTTGCTTTGTTGTGAGGAGAATCTTGTGAAATCCTGGGTTTTGGATTCGGGTTCATCTTTTCATGCTATCCGGTGCATGGAAGAGATGACAATTTTTAGGTCTCATTCTGGTAGGGTTAGTCTTTGAATGGAAGTAAACTTAGAGTTGCGGGTATTGGGGATGTTGTCTTCAAAACTCACCTTGGTACGAATTGGGTCCTCAATAATGTGAGGTTCGTTCCGAAGCTTAAGAGGCGGTTGATCTCGATTGGGCAGTTGGATAATGAGCGGTACCATGTTAGGTTTAGCAACCAACAATGGAAGGTTATCAAGGGTAGTTTGGTAATTGCTCACGGGTATAAACGGTGAACCTTGTATATGGTTGATATTCTGAATGAGGAATTTCTAGGTGGTGAGGTAGGTGTTGAAAGTCCTAGTCAACTTGATCTTCACGAGATGGTTGAGAGATCTGGAACCAGTGGGAGTTCGGGAAGAGTTGAAACCAGTAGGAGCTTGGCGCTGAGTGGGAGCCTTAGGGTTTCTATGGATACAGTTTGTCATCTCGGTACTACTAGAGTTTTCAAGTCTTGGGTTAGATCATCTCCAATGGCAAATAGTTTGCGACTAACCGAGAGGGCGGAGCAAGATACTTTTCCGAGAGTCACGTTTAATAACATGTCCGTACAGTGGGAGTTGATTCGATGGGAGAAGATATGTCTGTCTGAAATTATACACATGTTTGTGGTCGATGATCCAACGGTGAAAGCGATACTGATGGAGTGGATGATCAAGGGTGTGATGGTATTTTCACACGGCTGCCTTAATTGTGTCATTCACGTGGTTGTTCTACTAGGTGGTTCATCTATGTTGGAAAGGTAGATCAGGTAAACGAATGGATAGGTTGTGAGTGCAACGAGAGTGTTGAATTCGTGTCGGGCTACAACCAGTCTTCTCATGAAATAATGAGATGACAATAAACTAGAGAGATTTAATGGTCATATTTTAATAGTGGAGTTCTTTTAACTCGTATCGAAAGTCTTCTGACTCTGTGTGCTCGTGCAGCGTGTCCTGATAAGTTTTGGCGGTATAGGTTTAAATGTGTTCTATTAAAGTGGCCTTTAGTTACGGTTACTGAAGTTGGGTTGATTTAATCTTGAAGTGGGAGATTGTTAAGATTTTATAAAGATTAAATAAATAAATAATTATTGTGGCCAGATGCATGGAAGAAACTTGCAAATGGAAGTTATCGAAGTCGGTAGATACTAATACCTAATAAATGAATGATGATGCGGCTGTCTTTTAGCGCCACGGAAATTATAGGTTGAGCTGTGACTTTGAGGTGGCAAGTTTACTTATTCTCCAGGTTTGTTCTTTATATAAATATAACATTTGTATTTGTAACCCTAACGCCTTCTAAAAGTTAATAAGATTTCTCTCTAGTTTGGTCGTAAATTAAACCTATCGAGTAGATTGGATAAACCATGTTATATTCTCGTGTTCGTTTATATTCTTGTATTATATTGATTGTTTTGCTTTATTTGATTCGTTTATTGTCGTGGGGTATGATCTTGTGATTATACGTGTTCTTGTTTGGGTCCTAAAACCTAACATGCTTAACACTGTACGGTGCTAAGTGGAAAGTTGAAAGTGGATTCGCCTACTGGAATTAATCTATACACATTGCATATGAGTTATTTGCTTAGGATAATATATTTATAGTTGATACTTGCTACTTTGATATCGCGTAAAAAGTCATGTTGTTACTACCGATATCTCTTCCATTCTGAAACGATTCTTGACATTTTAACTCAAATATAGCACAAATCAATGATATTATGCCAAGATGGTCAAAACAAGGTTGCACGACAAAAATCAAGCAAAACAGACGAAAAACAAAGATTTCACACACGTTTGAAGATTCAAGGCATCAAAATGAGATTTTAAGAAAAAAGTGCCCATCACCAACATCCACCTGCTCCAAGATGTTCGTTTTCAAAATACAAATCCAACAGAAGAAGAATCAACAAAAACGGATGAAGAATGAAGATTCTACGCCCGCCGGAAGATTCAAATGATCCGTATGCAATATCTGGAGATAGGAGACATATTTTTGGGATTACTTTTCATCAAAGTCTTTGTTTTTGAATTACGAAGCCAACGCAAAAAGAATCAACGCAAACGGACGCATAACAAAAAAGATACGCGCGAATCAAGCAACGCAGCGAAAGACGGCGCAACGGGGCGGGTGGCTACCAGCCGCCGCCGACCAACCACCAGCCACCGCCGGCTGTGTGGTGGGCGGCGCCGGCCACCACCCCCATCCTTTTTCCGCTTTTTCATCCTTTCGCGTACCTGGTGCACCACCTTTCGCTACTTTTTCGTACCCGGTGCACCACCTTTCACACCTTTTTCTAATGTGAGCCTAAGGATGCTAATGTGAGCCATATTTGGCCTATAAGTAGCAGCCCCCAAGCCTCATTTAAAGATATGAATTAACATTCACACACTTACACATTCTTGTAATACACTTTCCATATTGTATTTTTCTTTGTAATTCTTCCTAGTTAATTAGGCTAGCTAATTAACAAATAAATGAAGATTTGTATGGAGGCACTCCGGGACGCATATTTTAGCTACGAGTTATTGTACTTCTTTCCAGGTGTTAATCTATCCTCCATATTTAATATGTTTGTTCTTTCTTTAATAAATTTGAATATGCATGCTAGAATTACCATGATTAACTAAAATAACTCAATTGTCTGCTATGATAGTCATCTAGGGAAAGTTCAAATATGTGATTGTATTGTATGTTATGAGAGTGCCGATGCTTTGTATTGTGAATAGATATAGGAATTGAATCTTTACCGTTTATCTGCCCAACTCATGTTGTGACTAAAACGTTATCTAAAAATGAACGTAGCTAACTCATAGGGTACAGGTCACTTAGTTATACTATGTTAGATTGAATCATTGAGCTCGGCATGGCCGGTGTTCTCTGGACCATACTAGGATCTAAGAGACACGGAATATGGGAATAGAGGTAGATTAAGATTTAATTCGGATAGATGATATTTTTGGGACAACTTCCGGAATATCCTCAACTTAGATGACACTTTTGTATGCTTAAATTGAACTATTGCTCTGATTATCTTATTGCATGTTCTTGTTTGATTGTTGCCTTAGGATTATCATGATATTCAATTATTTTAGCCTTAATTATCGTGGAATAATGTGACGGCCCCTATTCGACTGTTCTTCGATATAGTACTGGAAACGCTTATGGCCGAGTACAAATGTATGGAAGCCGAGAATGACCGAAGGTAGTCACGTTATGATCTGATTAACAAATGTGTTACTTAAGTTTCTATTCTTAGTATAAATCATCCCTGTTTTCTTGCATACTTGAGTAATGTTGATAATTTGTATGAATAAGTGATGACATGCTATCCAACCGTCTAGACCATTTATTCCAACCTATTCTGGCGAGGGTAAAACCTGTTTACAAGATTGTTTATTCAACAAACTGTGCCATGATTCGAATGTCTCTAATGACCGAGATTGGGGAATAGGAATTGAGATTAACTGTTGGATAATGTGGACATGCATTTGAGAGAACTTTCGGTGTATGTTTTAATATATTCTGCAACCCATGTGACATTCTATTTGCCTGATTGTGGACACATTCGCGTTAGCCCAATAGAAGGAATGTAGAATAGCTCACATTAACCTACAAATTTATCCTCGTTAGAACTCCTCTTATTTAACTTCACCTAAACCACTTCATAGTAGACAATCGTTTAAATTGCTGAACGCCCGAAGTAACCTCCACCCTTTTAGTTTATTTTAAACTTTACTTTTAATTTAGAAAACACCAAAACCAAAACCATCTTTCTAAGCCCCAGCTAAATTCATAAAAGTTCCTAAACCCTCCTAGTTTCAATTCGTCACGCTTTGAAGAACGACTCTAGATCATACTGATCCTTTGCTAGCCCTTAGAATAACAATAGTAGTAACCCTAGGCCCCAGCCTTACAAATTTAAAACCCACTGCTGCGCCCGCATCACCATCAGAAATCCCAACGACCGGTTGCGGGTGCAACATACTTATTGTTTGATTTGGTGAATTACTCATTTAATTGCCTATATACTTGCTACTTATTGTTTGATTTGGTGAGTTATTTACTTGGTGAATTACTCAAACCTTGTAGGTACAAGTGATTTAAGAGATAAAGGTGAGAACATGGAGGGAAAGGCAATCGTAAAGGAATATCGTGAATTAAGCTTTTCAAATTGTGAGTTGGCAAGTTTCTCTCTCTCTTTGATTATCGTTGTGGTGATCACTTGTGTAAATCGCTCAAAACAATATACTTTGTGTCATATGTTGGTCAGAAGTAAAAATTTGGTGGTTTGTAGAACATACCTTAGACTTTAAAAAGCAAAAAAAAAAAGAAGAAGAAGAAGAAGAAGATAGTAGTAAACTTGTAGTTTGATTGCGTATCTAGTTTTGGTGTCAATATGGGTAATGGGTCTATTGTATACTTGTCTCAAAATGGTAGAAATGTATTATTATGGGTATGATTGTGGTAATAATGTGGTTAAGCGGTTACTTTGTTGTTGACTCCCTTATCGAGTCAAATACGGATATTCAATGGGTCAAAGTGTTAAAAGGCGTTGGAATTTGGTTTTGAATCATTTAAATGCTTGTTGTGATGTCAAAGTGTGTCATTAAGTATGTTGTTAGACAATTGCAAGTAATGAGTCCATTGTTTTGGGAATTGGTTTCTAAAAGTGGTTAAAATGGTCACTTTTCAAATTTAAGTAAAAAAACCATCGTTAATGTGAATTTTAAAAAAGTGTTAATTAGAAAACCTTTGTTCTATCATAAGATATATGTCAGCAAAATTTCTTGGGTCAGTTGTAAACGAATTAAGAGTTATGCACTTTCAAATTTGGGGTCAAAAACTAAGTTTTCAGCATTTTGGAGTGAGTACGCGATCACGTAGAGGGTACACGATCGCGTACAAACCAAAGAAATGATCACAGAAGCCTTCCAGGCATTCGTATGCGATCGCGTAAAAATACCAGGATCGCGTACTAGGATCGCGACGCTATCTATCAGGATATCCACACGATTAACAAAGATCGCGGTGTGATCAAGGGCAATCACGACACAATTGTGGCTATAATCTGAGACTGTTTTTCGTTCGATCCAGTTAATTATTTCTTACCTCTATAAGGATTATGATTTCACATTTCAGTATGTATGAGTTCACATATTAAGGTTTTCAATGTATAAGAAACCAAAAAAAAAAAAAAAAAAAAAAAAACTTACAGCGTTTCAATAAGTAGCTAACGTGACAATGTCAAGTCAGTGTCATCTCACCAAAAGTTTGATACATTTTTCCACGTCATCATCATCTTCATCAACTTCACCATGTTCAATATTCGGTTGACACCCTTTTAGTCTAACAACACCACCACAACCAATTTACACTTCCCTAACCACCAACCCTACTAACTTCATGTCCAAAACATGACTATCTTCGACGTCGGAAAAAATATTGTCTCCAAGAAATATGGTGTCAACGGAAAATGGATCATGGTGAAGTTGATATGGTTGGTGTCCAACTTTCAGTGTCATCTCATGTTTTGGACATGGAGTTGATATGGTTGGTTTTTAGGGAAGTGTAAATTGGTTGTTGTGGTGTTTTTCGAAAAAATTGATGTCGCTGGAAAAGATGGAGTCACCGAAAAATTGAAGATGGTGAAGTTGATGAAGATGATGATGACGTGGAAACATGTATCGAACTTTTGATGAGATAGCACTGACTTGGCAATGCCACGTCAACTACTCATGCCATCTCAGCTATGATTGGCTAGTAATTAGGGTTTAAGGCTAACGACTGCATCCAATAGTAGATAATAATAAGTTGAGTACACATAATAGGAGTTTTAAAATTATGATGCACTCAATCGAATATCATGACAAGTTCAATGCATTTTCAAACTGTTTGACCATTGTATTAGAGCACGGGGTGTGCTTGATGTAATTTCAGTGTTCAGTTCAGTGTTCAAAAGAACACTGAACTTGAACACTGAAACAAAAAAGTAAGGTAATGGTTAATTTTGGGTTTCATTGTTCAGTTTAGTGTTCTCGTGATTATTTTATTATTACTTTTTTTTGTAAAAACAATTTAAATATAAAAAAATAACAATAACTAAAAACAAATAACATTAAATTAAAATACACTTTCATACAATAATTAAAGTTCCTAAAAATACATAATAAAAATACGAAATCTAAAGACAATAATTTTAAAGACAATACAATAATTAAAACTAAAGCTTATTCTTCATCTGATTCCGATCCATCAACGTCTTCCGAAGCTGATCCACCACCCGAAGCCGATCCACCACCATCACCTGGTCGCTTCCACCCAAAATTTTCCCGAATCTTTTCTTTTTCCATGTTAAGAAACCACGCATCATCTTCCGATAAGCCATCCGTTGTCATCATTAAAACCTGCATTGCTTCGGCGATGTCTCGGGTATATAGACACTAGCTTTGGATTGAGTCAATTGTTGAAAGTTTGTTGTGATCGACTCGTCAAAAGAAGGTGTGCTACTTTTAGTAGAAGCGTCGGAAGATGTTTTGGCACTTTTAGGACGCCTAGATTTTCTGGGTGGCCGCAAGTGTACATCTTCACTAAAAAGGGCGGCGTTCGGGTTTTCTTCATTCTCCTTGTCATGCTCCAAATTCAAAGCTATATCTTCCAAGTCCACCGTCTCCCTCCACTTGTTCCTACGGCCGACTACAACCGCATCGGGAACCAACCATTTTTGTTTATCTTTTAAGTAATTCTAAGCAACTTCATGGTGAAAAGCCTCTTTCGCCTCAAACTTGTACGTCTCCAAACACCGCAACCTAAAATCTTCATATTTTTCACCATTATGTCTTTCTCTTCCCAACCTAACATGGATTCCTTGAAACTTTTGACAATGATTGTTTAAATGCGTCCACTTAGACGACAACACGTCTTTTCCTGTTGAATGACTTTTTCATTGTCCGCCCGCTTGTTATACTCGTCCGTCACCAAGTACCAAAATGAATCTCCTTTTTTGATCGATGCCTCGGTGCGGACATTCGGAAGTACAAATCTCACATTGAGCTAAAAGTAGCTTTTCTTTGGACGTCCAATTGTTGCGGACGGTTATTACTTTCTTCTTGTTCGGCTCGCGGGGTAATTTGGATTTTGTTTTTTTTGAGGCCGAGACGACGTCGGTGTTTCGGCTTCAACCGAATGCTCCAAAGTGGCGCTTGGTTTTGCTTCCATAACAAAAATTCATGGTAGCTCTCGGGTGACATTTGCGGGTATTGTGATGATGATTGAGGATATTGGGTGGATGGTGCTTGTGTATGTGGTATGTTATTTGGGAATTTAAAGGTTGTGGTAGACACGGGTGTATGAAGATGATTGTGGTGTTTGCGGGTTGTAGTTTGGTGAAAATGGATTCCATTGCGATTGGAGGTTGTATGGATCGTTCGGGTTTTGAGACATTTTTGGAAGTTTACTTTGGAAGAATTATTGAAAGAAAATGAAGTAGAATAGATTTGGGGTGTGAAAAAATGAGAGAAATTGAGTGTTTATTTATAGTGTAAAAGTGTTAATTTTTGAAAAAAAAAACAAAAAAAAAAAAACCGTTAACAAACAGATAGTTTTTTATAAGTTTTCAACATTTTTTTTTTATTTATTTTGTAGCCGTTTGCATGGAAGAAGAAAAAAAGTCCCTCGCTCCAACGTTTATCTCCCGACGATGGCATTGAACGGTGATCGTAAACGGTGGTGGGGAGCGGAGAACGTCGATGTTCGACGTTCAAGAAGAAGAACGGCTACGCCGTTCATGGGCACTCCTCGTGCTCTTATCATTAAAAGAAATCAAAATGTCAAGTTCTCTTTCAATTCAATTATTTCGATTATGATTTAGTTTTTCATTTTTGTGCACACCACTAAGTGGTGTCTATGCAGTTTATCAAAAAAACAATAGAGCAACCACTTCCAATAGTGATCGAAAATCGACTGGTCAATTTATGTCACATTGACGCAACGTCAGTTTAATTTAAAACCGACTGAAACTGACTGAAAATTGACTGACCCTGCCATCTGTGACTCACATTATTTTCCTAGGATTTACATTTACTAGTTTACCTTAATTTCTATAAACTAAACAAAAATAAAATAAAAAACTAATAAATATATATAAGCAGGGCCAACACATTCAAATGGACAGTCGGATATCTCATCAGCTCAACTGCTGGTCCGTGTCATTTGTATCGGTTCCGTAGGTTTGAACCGAAGTATCCATTGGATATCCTCTAAATTTGATTTGACGTAAACATGTTCGACTTGGACGAATTAAATACTTACCCGATCGACCTTCCCTGTCGTTTTAAATGATTGAGCTTTACAATGCATGCAGTACGAGACATATTCTTTATAAAGTTTATAAATACTTAAAATGATTAAAAGTTTTTACAAATGTAACTATAAAGAATTCAAAAAGGCTAATAGGTAAGTTAGTGTTAAACTATAATACTAAACGCACTTGGTCTAAGTAAAGCTCCCCTTAAAATGTGTTTATATCAAGTAGGATTTGAACCTTGGATCTCACAAATATGAGAGAGTTCCCCTCCTTTCATATTTATAACTGGTACTATGTATTAAACATATTTATAAATTATTGTAAAAGCTATAAATTGATAATGTACTTTCATTTTTGTTTCAAAGTTGCTAACATACTCATGTTATTACCATATGTTGGATATAAATTTTTATTTTTTGTTCCAATATTGGATACAAACTTTTATTTTTTGTTCCAATGTGAGTAACCTTATATATTTTATTTGCATATGTGGTTAGTGGCGATGTCTTGTTTACTTATTTAATGACGTAACGTTCCATATTTGATATGATTAAATATAAATATATTTTTGAAACACCAATTGAAGCTATTCTTTCCATATTCATCAAAATGTCAAGTTTTTCATACAATTTTGTTATACATACACATATATACAGGGGCGGTATCAGAAAAAAATTCAAACGGGGGCAAAATTTAATAGTATATGTTGAACTGGGTTATCAACTCGATTTTTTTGCTTTAACCAAAACTGTTTTAGTTGAACCAAAAAAAATTTGGTTCAACATTAAATTCAAATTTTTATTTTAATGGACAACATATAACATATACTCATATAATTAGCATAATTTCTAAATCGAATATGCTTATGTTTAACATGTTTATATAACAACTAGTATGATACCCACACAATGTTGTGGGCTCAGATTTTAGACTTGAGAGTTTTTATAACTGACAGGTTAAATATGTATGATTTTTAACTAGACAAATGATATATAATTTAAAGATATAGTTGAAAGTTAAGTTGTTGCGATATAACAGTTCAATTAAGTCTTGGAAATTATATAAAGTAATTAATAGTGAATTGAAATGCTTGGTAATTATTCACAATGCATTAGAATTTAAAGTTAATTAATATTTGTTAAGTGTTTATAAGACTTAAGAATTCTTTGATTGATTCAAGGTAATTAATAAAAGAATTATAAGTTATATAGATTGGTTATACTAACATAATTGAAATAAATAATGAAATTTTTAGATTGATTCAGAGAAATCAATAAAAGAATTTATATTATTAATTTGATTTGTGTAGGTATGGAAATGCTAGAATTAAGTGACTCTGGAAGTGATATACTTGATGAAATCGATGAAGAAATTGATTTTGATCTTGAAGAAGGAGAATTTTTACTACCTGAAGATTGGAGTGTTGTACCTGAGAATGTACAAGACATTAGTGTAGATCCAGATGCAAATATTGATGAACACCATGTGAGTCCATCTAGGACAGAAGTTATTATTGAAAATGATCAAGGTCCAACAGTTGTCGATGTAGATGAAGAAATCGATGACTCAACAGATTCTGAAAATGATGAAATCTTGATTCCTACCAAGAATCCAGCAGTTTTTCTTAGAAAACTTCCAAAACAGAAAAAGAAGGTTGGAGTTTCTGAAATTGATATAACTGGGAAACGGGAACCTAAAAGAGGGATTATTGGTTGGTACTTTGACTCTGAACTGAAGCTGTTTGCTATTAAAAGGTTTGACGGAGTTCAATATTTTGAGAGAAAATAATCCTAGTGATGATTTTGTTGGAAAATATGTTGAACACATAATCAAGACTGAGGTTAGAGCTAATAAATTTGATAAGATTAAGCCAAGAAAGGGAAAGACTTTTAAACTGGCAGAGAGAAGTCAAAGGACAGGAAGAAGAAGAAGAAGAAGAAAGAAGATTTATCCGTCTGTTAAGTGTGTACAGCAAGTTCCACTGAAGACAATGCCACAAGATATTCTGGGAAATATGAAGAGTTGGCATGTGGATTCAGAGACTGGAGAAGCTGTCATGGTTGAATCTGATGATGAGGTTGAAGGTGGTGAGAGAGAAATCTTTAGAGTTTATGACCATCGACACCTAATGAACATGTCGAAGAAAGATTTGATAAAGTTGAATGAAAATAGAATCTTGACGACAGTAGCATGGGGTGATTTAGCACGTGATTATCAAATGATGGTTAAGACTTGTATCAAATTGAAGATTTATGTTGGAAGTAAGATTTACAAGTAAAGATCAAAGACTACTTGAAGACATAATAGCATAGACGCTAGAGCTATTGTCAAGGGGGAGTCTGTTGGGACATGTATGTGTGACAACAGATCTAGCTTGTAATAGCACTAGTGATTATTGTAATCAAGTTTGTACAATTGATTTGGATTTGTAAATGATATTAGTTTGGTATCAATATTCGTTAAATATATTAGTATATTAAAGTATTAGACGAATATCGAATACGAAGTTACAAACTAAAGTTTGCGAGATGAGATCTCAAGTCGCAGAACTTAGTCCTGCGAGATGAGATCTGGGCTCGCAGAGCAGCGAACCGAGTCGAACTGGACTTGGTCGTGGGCTGCGAGTTGAACTCGACTCGCAGAGCCCATCGACCTGCAAATCGAGATTGGCTGAAACATATAAATACTCAAATAGGTCAAATCGGTTAAAGACTTTTGCAATTCGTTTTTCCAGAGAACTAAAAACGATTCTAAGCATTCATAAGGTTAGGTATTGATCGATTAACATTAATTAATCGATAAAAAACCTTGTTGATTAATCAATTCGCTATTATTCTTGCGAAACAAACCGTTCACATATCGTGAACCAAGTATTGAGGAATTCCGCACCTTAATACCTAAGATAACCTCGTTATCGATCCACGTACTAGGGACTTTCAATTGGTATCAGAGCTTTCGGGCTAAATACTTAGTTAGTTCGAGGTTATTTGGATAATAACGATAGATTTAGGGTTGTTGTTACGTTTAATCTTCGTAAAAACGACCAAAATCAGTCTCTGGAAGTTTTTAGTTTCATAATCGACCGAAATCTTAGGGTTTAATCGATTAGAAAACTAAAATTTTTGTTTTAGGGTTTTTCAGCCGATTCTGCGAATTGAGTTCCCCTGCGAACCGAGTTCCCCTGCGAACTGAGTCCCCTGCGAACCGAGTTCCCCTGCGAACTGAGTTCCCCTCTGCAAACTGAGTTCCCCTGCGAACCGAGTTCCCCTCTGCGAACTGAATTCCCCTGCGAACCGAGTTCCCCTCTGCGAACCGAGTTCCCCTCTGCGAACTGAGTTCCCCTGCGAACCGAGTTCCCCTCTGCGAACTGAGTTCCCCTCTGCGAACCGAGTTCCTTCCTTGGAAGTCGAGTTTCTACGAAGTGAACTTTCTGATTTTTCTGATTGTTAATTCTCGAAACTTTTAAAATGTCTGACATTAGTAAAATGATCGAGATGGAGCGCGAGGTTGGAAAATCTAATACTCCACCTAAGTTGTTACGTGTTGAAGACTATTACAGTTGGAGAGATAGGTTTGAATCTTACTGTAGATTCCATAATCTCTCAATCTGGATGTGTATCAAAGGAGGATACACGGCACCCACCCAAACTGTTCAAAATGCTGTTGTTGTGGTATCCTATAATCTGATGAGTGAACAACAAAAGAAAGACTACGAAAATGAGAATAAAGCTCATTCTTGTATCAAGATGTTCTTATCTAAGGAAATTAATTATCAGTTAAAATCTTTTCATACTGCTAAAGCACTCTGGGAAGCGCTTGAGAAAAGATGTGAGGGAAGTCCACAAGTGCAAGCTAGCAAGAAGAAGCTTCTGAAAAAGCAGTTTACTTTGTTTAAAGCTTTTAAAGGAGAAACTCTTGATGCTTATGTTACACGTTTCTACCATCTGTTATCTGAGATTGAAAACCATGAAATCACTATTGAGGAGGTAGAGAAAACCGAAAAGTTTCTTGAGGGTTTACCTATTAAATGGGAGATGTATGGTGTGCTGATTAAAGACAATGAAACCAGATATGCAACCATGACTCTTGAGCAGGTTATTGACAAGCTCAAAGGATATGATTTCACTAAGAAGTTGAAAGATACTGATTCTGGTCATGTTCAGGATCCAGGACTGTATCATTGAAAAACTTCTATCTCGACTGTTTCATCCAGTTCGACCACTGCTTTGTTTGTTGGTAATGCTGATGGAAAGGGTGAAATGATAACTGATGAACTGTGTTTCATTACATCATCTGGAAATGAAGCTAAAAAGAAATCTTCTAAGAAGTCACCTCAAGAACATCAAAAGATGCCTATGAGTGTGAAATCTGCTGAGCAGCAACTGTCTGTTCTTGCTTCATTTGTAGCTTCATATGAGAATTATATTGATTGTAAATTAATGATCCAATTCTTTTTGATGAAGACTATGAACAGATAGATCCTGACTATCTTGAAGAAATAGATCTCCAGGATCAACTTGCTTTGTTGTCAAGGAGAGTTAAGAATTTCTTAAAGAAGAATGGAAGAAAGGTTGTTGGCAACAGATCAGGGTTTGATAAAACCAAGATCAAGTGTTATAACTGTAAAAGTTACGGACACTTTGCTAGAGAATGCCAAAAACCTAAGGTAGAGACTGGTGAAGGGAAACAAGGCTCGGGAAATACTTTGAATTCCAAAGCCTTAGTAGTGAAACAGCTAGATGGTTCTTATGATTGGAAAACTCAGTCCGAGGAAGCTTTGATGGCTGAGATTGAAGATCAAGAGATTGTGGCTGAGTCTATGTCCTATATGCCCACTGATCCAGCTTTTGAAATAAGGGTGCCTGAGACTCCTGTTAAGGCTAATGTTGATGATGTGTTAGATTTGGGTTCAACTGAAGATTTGGATCCTGTAGATTTTGTGGCTAAGATGGCTGAACTGCAAACTGATAAAAAATGGGTATGCCTAGATCTTATCTCTCTTGTCGATCTTTGTCAGTTAGTTTCTAGTTTACAGTCCCAAGTTAGTGCTTATGCTGATTCCTATAAGACTTTAACTGAAACTAATAATACCCTGTCATCTCAACTTAGCACACTTAGTAAATCCAGTGAGGCTGTAAGATCTGAACTTGACTTAGCTAAGTTAGATATGTGTAGGTTAAGTGATGATAAACAAGCCTTAAAGGATAAGATTAAGGCAGATGCGGCTGACAAGATAGCTTTAAGAGATACCGTGAATGAGAAATTAATTATCATATATGGTCTCTATATGAACATAAATGACTTGAATTTGTCCATTGCTAATAAGGATAAGGAGTTAGCTGATTGCAAAATAAAACTTGTAGCTCAGAATCGTAAGCTTGAGAGCTATAGATCATCTGAAATGGATAAAATGTTAGGTGCTCATCGTAGTGTGAAGGATATGTCTGGTTTAGGTTATAATGATATGCCTCACCCATTCAATTCAAATTACACTAAAACTCCTGTAGACATTGAGATGGCGGATGTTAACCCTGAGACGGAAGTATCTAATAAAGCAGAAAAGTTAGAGGCACAGAAGAATGTTTTTAAGAATCCTTCATCTGATGATAGTAAGAAAATTCCTCACACCAAAATACATTTTGTACCGGGTGGAGTAATTAATGATACTAAGACTGATGAAGTGATTAATAAAGAACATGAAATTGAACCTTTAGTGCCTAAGACTCCGATAGCGGATGCAAAAGTTAGTAAGTCACGTAAACAGATGTCTTGCTTCAATTGTCACCAAAAAGGACACGTAGCTTCTTGTTGCCCAAATAAGAAGTTGGAAGCATCACATAAGTTAGTGAATACTGAAAAGACACCGACTATTTCTAGTTCGATTGTAGATAGGTTAAGCTCCAAACCGGGATTAGGAAGCAAACCTGTAAACATTCTGAAAAGAGATAGTAATCATAGTGTCTCTCCACCTAAACCTAAAAGGGCTTATACTCTAAACGAAAATACTTTCAATAAGCCAAGAGATAAGACACCTTCGAGGTTTAGGACCCCAAGTAGAAACCATAGTCAATTTGAGAATGGCTCTACTTCGAGTGCACAGGGAACTAAGTTTGTACCTAGGAGGTTTTCTACTCACTCTCCTCATAGGCCTAAGACTACAGATCATCAACAATCTCAAACTCCTGTGAAGGTTACCAAGACTCCCGATGGGAATAGTTATGGTTACTTTAAGGAGGTTCAGATTGTAGATGATCAGGGACAATCCAAGACCGTAATGGCTTGGGTCCCTCTTGATAACTAACTGTGTACAACTTGTTATGTGTAGGAGCAGACTGTAAACAAGGACAGCTGGTGGTATGTAGACAGTGGATGCTCAAGACACATGACAGGTGAACGAAGTCTATTGAAGGACTTCAGAGAAGGTTTAAAGCAAAAAGTAAATTTTGCAGGAGACAAAGGAGGAGTAATTACTGGGAAAGGAAAAGTTTCAAATGGAACTTTGACTCTAGAGGATGTGAATTATGTTGAAGAACTAACTCATAACCTAGTGAGTGTTTCCCAAGTCTGCGATAAAGGTCATCCAGTTCATTTTAATGAAAAGGAGGCTTTAGTCCTGAAGCCAGGCTTCACAATCCCTGAAGAATGGATATTGATGAGGGCACCAAGGAAGAAGGATATCTATGTAATAAACATGGGTGTTCCTAATTCTTCAACGGTATCTACATGTTTACTATCCAAGGCTTCAGAAGCAGACGCGCTACTATGGCATAGGAGAATGGCACACCAAAACTGGAGAATAATGAACTACGTAACCAAAAATGGATTAGTTTTGGGTGTACCGCAAAAACGTTTCGAGTCTGAGGATAAGTGTGTTCCTTGTATGAAAAGAAAGCAGCATAAGAAACCACACAGATCTAAGACTGAGAACTCAATCTCCTCACCATTTGATTTGCTACATATGGATCTCTTCGGCCCAATAAGCAAAAGAAGCATAGGTGGCAAATGGTACTGTCTAGTTGTCACAGATGACTATTCTAGATTCTCGTGGGTATTTTTCTTAGGATCTAAGGATGAAACTCCAGGTATTCTAATTGAGTTTTTAGATCAAATTGAAAATGTATACAAAATGAGAGTTAAGCGTATTCGTAGCGATAACGGAACAGAATTCAAGAATTCGACGTTAGATATCTATTGCTTAAGCAAAGGAATAATTCATCAATTCAGTGCACCATATGAACCTCAACAGAATGGTGTGGCTGAAAGGAAGAACAAAACGTTGATTGAAGCTGCTAGAACAATGCTTGCAGATTCAAAGCTTCCGGTCATCTTTTGGGCAGAAGCAGTGAATACAGCATGTCATATTCTGAATAGAGTTCTTACGGTGAAAAAGCATAACAAGACTTGTTATGAGCTTTTGAACAATAAGAAACCAAACTTAAAAGGATTTGAACTCTTTGGAGTTGCTTGTACAATATTGAAAACTTGGAATCAAGCTAAATTTGGTGAGAAGGCTGACGAAGGATTTTTCTTGGGTTATATGCCTAATTCTCCAAATAAAAGGGTTTTCAATAAGGCCACTAGTCATCTGGAGATAGTTTATAACATTGAAGTTACAAGCTATACACCAGATGTGCATAAGGGATTAGATTGGCAATTTGACTATTCCGATCTCTTTCAGTCATTTAAAGCTCCCATAAGTGACTTTGTCAGTGATTCAGAGATTTCACAACACTTATTGAATGGAGACTTGGACAATGGTCTGTCTTCAACATCGAGTGTTTCGAAATCTGGAATCAGGACAACAGATGACTCAAATGAAGCTTCTTCAAGTGGGTCTCAACAATTTTCAAAGGATAAGTATCAAGAAACAGAAGATTCTAAAAAGGATCTTAAAACGACGTTTGATGATATGCTAACTTCTTTGAACCATTTAAAGATCTCTTCAGCAAGTTCAGAAGAAATGCCTTCATTAGAAGAGATTGGTACTAACTTAGGAGATGAGTTAATAGTTGACCCTATACTGGTTACAAGAATGAGTAAGAATCATCCCGTTGAAAACATCATCGGTGATATTAATACTCCTGTTCAAACTAGGACTCAATCTAAAGCTAGTACTTCTGAAAATTTAGAAAGCTTGTATACTGCTATGAAAGAGACAGGGATTCCTAATCAATGTCTATATTCATGCTTTATCTCACAAGTTGAGCCTAAAAATGTGCAAATGGCTCTCAAAGAAAGCTCGTGGGTTGAAGCTATGCAAGAAGAACTGCAACAGTTCTCAAAATTACAAGTTTGGGAGTTGGTTGACATTCCAAAGGGAGAATATCCAATTGGAACTAGATGGGTATTTAAGTGTAAGAGAGATGACCAGGGAGTCATTACTCGCAATAAAGCACGTCTAGTGGTTCAAGGTTTTAATCAACAAGAAGGTAAAGATTACAACGAAGTGTTTGCACCAGTTGCTAGGCTAGAAGCAATTAGAGTATTCTTAGCATTCTCATCATTCTATGATATAAAGGTTTATCAGTTGGATGTTAAGAGTGCCTTTTTATATGGCAAAGTGAAAGAATTGGTGTATGTTGCTCAACCTCCAAGGTTTGTTGATCATGAGTATCCAGATAGAGTATATCGTTTGAATAAGGCTCTATATGGATTACATCAAGCACCGAGGATGTGGTACGCAACACTATCAATGTATCTACTTGATAATGGATTTACAAGAGAAGCAATTGATAGTACATTGTTTGTAAAATGGAAAAAGAAAGACTTTCTATTAGTACAAGTTTATGTTGATGACATTATCTTTGGATCTTCTGATGAAAAGATGTGTTAAGAATTTGAGAAAGTCATGAGAAAAAGGTTTGAGATGTCGGCAATGGGAGAGTTGAAATTCTTCTTAGGGTTACAAGTTGACCAAAAGAAGGATGGATTCTTTATTCATCAATCTAAATATGTTTATGAGTTATTAGAACGCTTCAAGATGGATGACAGTAAAGTCTACAATACTCCGATTCCAGTTAATCACAAACTAGGTCCGGATACATCGAGTCATCAGGATGTGGATCCTACTCTATATAGGGCCATGATTGGATCACTAATGTATTTGACTGCCTCTAGACCTGACATTATGTTTGTTGTTTGTCTGTGCGCAAGATATCAGGCCAATCCGAAAGAGTCACATATGCAGGCTGTTAAGCGGATCTTTCGTTACCTCAAAGGGCAACCGAAGCTGGGACTTTGGTATCCAATTGATGGAGACTTAGATCTAGTAGCATATACTGATTCGGATTATGGAGGATGCAATCAAAATAGGAAATCTACGACCAGAGGATGTCAATTCTTAGGAGGTAGATTAGTATCTTGGCAGTGCAAGAAGCAAAGCTCAGTAGCCATCTCTACATGTAAAGCTGAGTATGTTGCAGCTGCAGCTGTTGTTCTCAAGTTTTTTGGATACAACAGCAACTGCAGGATTACGGGTTAAATATAACCAATACTCCTATGATGATTGACAACGAATCTACCATGTCGATCACCAATAATCCTGTGAAGCACAGTAAAACTAAGCACATTGATATTCGACATCATTTCATTAGAGACTGTGCTGAGAAGAAAATGATAAGGTTAGTTAAGGTTCCGACTGAGGATAACTTAGCAGACCTCTACACGAAGGCGTTCGACAGAGCAAGATTTGAGACATTGGTTCAACTGAATGGAATGAGAAATCCAGAGTGATTAGTCTTCCAAGGGTATTTTAGTAATAGTTAGTAGTTATTTTTGTGTACTTATTTAAAAAAAAAGGGGGCGTATAGCATTCAAGTGCTTGTTACCTGCGGGGAATCGCCTCCAATAAAAGAACAAACGAAGTTCTTTTAGAAAAAGCTTTAAGGTTTTAGCTGTAAAAACTTGGGAGATGATAGTACATTAGGAGAATAAGTCTAAGAATAATAACCTTAAGTATTAAGTACGATGTGTTAGTAGATTCCTATAAGTTGCACTAGAATAACGATTTTTAACTAGGATTACACTTATATTTATCTTATTATACACCTATATCCACTTATTATAACTTGTCCTTAACAAATGATAAGAATAACTTAAGTCTAGTCAGCTTCATCATACGATTGATTGGTAGGCAGGTTATGCTAAGATTTCCGAGCAGTTAAGAAGTATAAATTTCATGTGTCGTATCTTATGTGATCTGTTATATAACGTATGACATATGTCTTAATTGTTGAATGATAGTATTGCCGTGCACTGTGATCTAAAATAATAATAAAAAAATGAAATGATACAAAGTATCATAATGTCAAAAGGTGAGTTATATGTTTCTAAAGAGCATCATTTAATAACCTCTACCTTACATATGAAAGATACAAAGTATCTAGTGTCAAGTGTATGTTATATGCTTCTAAAGAACATCATTTAGTAATCTCTACCTTGTTAATACAAGATACAGTGTTATGTGTTGTACTTGAATTCTTCAGTATGTTGTATAGTAGAAAACACTAGATATTGTGCACATTAATAATAAAAGTTTTGCTCAGAGATCTGTGTGTAATTTGTTTATGTGGATCATAATATCGGTAATCGTCTTGAACTGTCTATGATATTCGAACATTCACCTTTGTGAATAATAAGAAATAATAAGTTATTTTTCAATGAAGTGTTATATCATGTGGATAAAGGTACATAAGATATAATTTTATAAATATAAGTTTATTACTAATTAAAGTTGTGATTTTATTGTACTTATATGAATTTCATGAGGTATGTATACTAACAATTGTCTTAAACTTGTTAACTTGTAATAATGTTACCTTATTCTCTCTAATATGATCCCTAACCAGTTAAAACTTTAAGTGTTTACTATTAAGTTAGTTTATTTTCTTAGAATGTTAGTAGTTTTATTATTTTAAGTTTTGTAATTATTTCTTAGAATTAATAAATAAATGTTTTAATTATTATTCTTGTTTTATTTAATGTTTACCCTTTGGAATTAAATTAAACTAGTTATCTTATATCCGTGTTGAATAAATGTCTCAACTTCAAGTGAAAAACGATTTATTTATTTTTGACTTGAATCTTGACTTAAGGCCATTTTAATAGTGGTATAAGTCAAATATGCAAAAACATTTATTGTTTTGGCTACATAATTACGAAGATAATTATTTAATTACGTTTGAATTTATACTTTTCATTTAATTCGCGTTTTAAACTAACATTGCGAGTTTGACCAATCAAACTTGGCGAGCCGAGTTGAAACATGTGAATCGAATAAAGGGTATAAAAGTAACAGGTCAAACGAACCGAACCCACAATTGTCATTTACTTTGCGAACCGAACTCAAACACCTCTGCGAATTGAACTTTGGCGAGACGAACCGAAATTATTTTTCGGTTGATTTTAGGATTTTTCGAACAAGGAAGGAATTTTCGATCCGTTGAACTTACTCATCTTTTCATTTCGCATCTATTGAAGTAAGATTCATGACTTTTCACCGTGTAATTTGTGAGAAATCGATCGGTTTATGTTTTAGAATGTTTCGGTTTAGTTTATCACGGAATTTGTACAAATTAGTGATTTATAAAACCTAAAACTTGTTTCTAATGATTAATCGATGTTTATTGAACATATCTTAATCGATTAATTGCTTCGAAACACATTTGATTGGTGATTGGTGTTTTGATCTCGTTAAACCGTTGGTCATGCGAAGTGAGATCTATCTCGCTTCGCATCCCGCTCCTGCGAGCCGAGACCATGAGATGCGAGACGAGATTACTCGTTTGACTTGAGTTGACCAAAGCGAAACGAGTTCATCGCGTTTGACTTGAGTTGACCGAAGCGAAATGAGTTCACCTTGTTTGACTTCAGTTGACTGAAGCGAAATGAATTCACTTCGTTTGACTTCAGTTGACCGGAGCGACTCGAGTTCAACTCGCAGACCTTCTACGAAGCGAGTTGACTTATTTGTTTAATTTTTGCAAATTAAAATTTATGATTAACTTTATTTGACTTTCAGAACTGAATTTAATTTGTTGACTTTAGTTGACTTTGTGAAATAAAGTTAAATTTACAATTTAAGAAATATAACTTGTTTTCGATTTGAGAATCGTTTGGTTACAAATAATTAACAAGTTACTCGTTATATACATATAGACTTAAGAACTTTTGTTTATAAGTTAAAATATGTGTAATATCTTAACAATTTAAGTTATTTCATATCGAAAGTCTTCCGACTCATAGAGTAGTCGAGCAGCGTGTCCCGATATTTATCGGCGGTATGATAACTCAAATTGTTATTCTTAGCTAACGGGCTTTATATATAATTTATAGAATATAATTGAAAAGGTTAATTTAATTAAGTTTCAGTGAATTACGTTATTAGTTGATAGTATACTTAGACGTTTGATGATCTTTTTGATCATAATACGTTAAAGTGTAAATTATCTAATGTTTGTTAACTTAACCTTTTTGCTATTTGTGTAATTTTGAATTACAGATATGGCTAACAGATCTTTTGAGAAGGGTCATAACATATTGGTGAATTTAGATGTCAACGAGCGTGGTGCTGAGCGATTTGAGCAAATTTTGACATACTTAGCACGTTCGAGAATTCGATTTGCTATTACTGAGTCACCTCCTCTGATCAGAGATCTTCTTATGCAGTTTTGGACGAACATTTTATATGATGGTGCTGCTAACCCGCCTACTATACGTACGACGGTAAATCAGCATCCGATTTCTTTTACTGCTGATGATTTACGACAGCTACTGCAGCTAGGAACTCCTGAGCAAGAAGCTGGTCCGGCTGCTTATTCAGCTGACATTATAGAAGGAGCTCTAGGTCGTACAGGTTATTCAGGACCTAGGAGAGGACGCCAGTTTGTCAAGGTATTTGTACTAGGACAGTGGAGATTTCTCTTTACTGTTATAGTATCTATTTTTGGGAACAAGAAGTCAGGATTAGATGAACTTAGTCCCGAGTTGATGTCAGCTGTACTGTCACTGGTTTATAATAAACCATACAGTTTTTCTTCTTATATCTTTCAGTCCTTCAGAGGACAGATCACCGGAGCTGCTAGGACGTTGTTTATTCTTTATCCTAGATTCTGCATGCTCCTGATTCGAGCTCAAGTTCCAAACTTGCCAGATTATGCACCTGATTTTCAAGTTGAGACCATAGGTTTGAGAGGTTACAACGCTTGTTTTCTGTTATCCAAGCGTAAAGATGAGATTAAGCCTGAGGCAGCTGATCTTTTTGGGCATCTTCTTGATGCTGATTATGTTGCTCCACCAAACAATGGTTGGATGGATGCCGGAGCTCACGTTCAAGCTCAAGCTCAACAACAACAACAAGCTCAACCTCAACCTCAACCAGCAGCAGAGTCACAGGAGCTCATTGAGGATGTTTTACATCAAGCTGAACACTCAGGACAGCAAGTTGTGCCTGAGCTAGCTGCTGAGGTTCTACATGAGGTTTTAATACAGATTGATGATGATACTGATCCCTTGCTACGGGATATTGATAGTTATGTTGCACAACCTGAGGTAATTATATAATTATATAGTAATATACGTACTTAGTTGTTACATTATTATCATATTATTATTATATAATGCAAATGTTATAGATATTTAGTTAATTAGATAATATTTCTGATTATAAAATATAAATATCATTATGATCAGGAAGCTGAGGCTGTAGACCCAGAGGTCACTCGACCTGAGGGTGAGCAGGGACAGCTTGATAGATCTGATGGTTTACCTTCTAAGGTAATTATCAGATTAATCATAAATATATAGAACTTGTATGATAGAGCTTTTAGCTAATCACAAATATTTAATATATTTAATATTTAGGATTCTGATGGTGGTCCATCTGGAGGCCGTGATGGTGAATCGGCTATAGATGAAGATGATAGTACTCCTTCTCCACCTCCAGATGCTGGTTATATTCGATATCAATCTAGGATGATTCCAGATCCAGCATTGAAGGAAAAGAGAAAGGCTAAGGAAGTCGACCCAGACTTCAGTATTATTGACGAAGGTCCTGAGGAAGAGGATATACCTCTTATTCCTCAACGCCGTAAGCGTTCCAGGACATTGATCATTCAGGATGGTATGTTTTATTTAGAGTTAGATAATCTTAACTTGTTGTTTATCAGGAGTTAAACAAAGACAGTTAATTCTGTGACAGTTGCTCAAGATACATCCCATGTAGAGACGATGATACCGGTGGTTACTGAACCAGTATCTGTACCATCTGAGGTATGAGATAAACGTTTAGTACTGCGAGTATTATAAATATTTAATTAGAGATTGAGACAGAGTTATCTGTAACAATTACTTATTTAATTATATCTAACTTTATAGGCTGAGAAACTGCTTGAGTCAGTGGAACCAGAAATGGTCTCCAAGACTGTTGAGGAGGGAGTTGCAGAACTGGTGCATGATGCTCAGTTTCTGACCAATAAAGCTAGTAGATTTGCAGCTAGTCTTCTCAAGGAAGCGTTATCTCAAGCTATTCCACCACTTACACGTGAATCTTACATTGTTTCAGTGACACCGCCTGGACCATCAACAATTTCTGTCATTCCGACGACTGATGCTGAAAGGATTACATCCTTAGAGTCAAGAGTTAAGGAATTGGAACAGAGTACATCCAGGATTCCAGGGTTGTTGGCTGAGAATGTTTCTCTTGCTCAGCAGATGGTTCATATCAGTGAATCACATTTGACTCTGCTGAAGACTCATGATACTTTGCTTGCTGATTTTACTGCCCAGCGACTGAAGCTTGAACACTTAGAACGTTTGGTGTTGAGAGTGAATTCAGGACAGTCTGCTCAGGGGGAGATAATGATATATCATGAAGCTTGCAAAGAGGATGAGTTAGCTAAGAAGAGAAGAGATGATAAAGATGATGATCCCAGTTCACAGAAAGATGGTGAGCCGACTGGTCCTTCAAAGACTGGTGAGCAAGCTATTATTCAGGGGGAGTCTGCATGTGTTGGTGTTAGTGGTGATGGTGCTGGTACAAGTGCTGCGGATACAAGTAAAGCTGGTAAGACAGCTTAGACTTGTGTAGATATTTGTACTTAGAATTTAGTTGAATGATAATTGTAATTTATAATTGTAACTGAATAATTGTAACTTAATAATGTTTGTAATATATTCGGCTTGAGATTATTATTATTATTACAAGTTAAATATATTAGAAAGTGTTTAAGTTATTTAATTCTGAAAAGTTAAATAAATTAGTGATCGAAAGTCTTCCGACTCATTAAGAAGTCGAGCGGCGTGTTCTGATTTATTTCAGCGGTCAAAGTTTATTTTAACTTAGAGATTTTAGACTTGAGAGTTTTTATAACTGACATGTTAAATATGTATGATTTTTAACTAGACAAATGATATATAATTTAAAGATATAGTTGAAAGTTAAGTTGTTGCGATATAACAGTTCAATTAAGTCTTGGAAATTATATAAAGTAATTAATAGTGAATTTAAATGCTTGGTAGTTATTCACAATGCATTAGAATTTAAAGTTAATTAATATTTGTTAAGTGTTTATAAGACTTAAGAATTCTTTGATTGATTCAAGGTAATTAATAAAAGAATTATAAGTTATATAGATTGGTTATACTAACATAATTGAAATAAATAATGAAATTTTTAGATTGATTCAGAGAAATCAATAAAAGAATTTATATTATTAATTTGATTTGTGTAGGTATGGAAATGCTAGAATTAAGTGACTCTGGAAGTGATATACTTGATGAAATCGATGAAGAAATTGATTTTGATCTTGAAGAAGGAGAATTTTTACTACCTGAAGATTGGACTGTTGTACCTGAGAATGTACAAGACATTGGTGTAGATCCAGATGCAAATATTGATGAACACCATGTGAGTCCATCTAGGACAAAAGTTATTATTGAAAATGATCAAGGTCCAACAGTTGTCGATGTAGATGAAGAAATCGATGACTCAACCGATTCTGAAAATGATGAAATCTTGATTCCTACCAAGAATCCAGCAGTTTTTCTTAGAAAACTTCCAAAACAGAAAAAGAAGGTTGGAGTTTCTGAAATTGATATAACTGGGAAACGGGAACCTAAAAGAGGGATTATTGGTTGGTACTTTGACTCTGAACTGAAGCTGTTTGCTATTAAAAGGTTTGACGGAGTTCAATATTTTGAGAGAAAGCTTGCAGTGTTTAGTTCTTTGCCTAGATTTGAGATTCGCGATTTGGCTCGATTATCTTTGAATAATCCTAGTGATGATTTTGTTGGAAAATATGTTGAACACATAATCAAGACTGAGGTTAGAGCTAATAAATTTGATAAGATTAAGCCAAGAAAGGGAAAGACTTTTAAACTGGCAGAGAGAAGTCAAAGGACAGGAAGAAGAAGAAGAAGAAGAAGAAAGAAGATTTATCCTTCTGTTAAGTGTGTACAGCAAGTTCCACTGAAGACAATGCCACAAGATATTCTGGGAAATATGAAGAGTTGGCATGTGGATTCAGAGACTGGAGAAGCTGTCATGGTTGAATCTGATGATGAGGTTGAAGGTGGTGAGAGAGAAATCTTCAGAGTTTATGACCATCGACACCTAATGAACATGTCGAAGAAAGATTTGATAAAGTTGAATGAAAATAGAATCTTGACGACAGTAGCATGGGGTGATTTAGCACGTGATTATCAAATGATGGTTAAGACTTGTATCAAATTGAAGATTTATGCTGGAAGTAAGATTTACAAGTAAAGATCAAAGACTACTTGAAGACATAATAGCATAGACGCTAGAGCTATTGTCAAGGGGGAGTCTGTTGGGACATGTATGTGTGACAACAGATCTAGCTTGTAATAGTACTAGTGATTATTGTAATCAAGTTTGTACAATTGATTTGGATTTGTAAATGATATTAGTTTGGTATTAATATTCGTTAAATATATTAGTATGTTAAAGTATTAGACGAATATCGAATACGAAGTTACAAACTAAAGTTTGCGAGATGAGATCTCAAGTCGCAGAACTTAGTCCTGCGAGATGAGATCTGGGCTCGCAGAGCAGCGAACCGAGTCGAACTGGACTTGGTCGTGGGCTGCGAGTTGAACTTGACTCGCAGAGCCCATCGGCCTGCGAATCGAGATTGGCTGAAACATATAAATACTCAAATAGGTCAAATCGGTTAAAGACTTTTGCAATTCGTTTTTCCAGAGAACTAAAAACGATTTTAAGCATTCATAAGGTTAGGTATTGGTCGATTAACATTAATTAATCGATACAAAACCTTGTTGATTAATCAATTCGCTATTATTCTTGCGAAACAAACCGTGAACCAAGTATTGAGGAATTCCGCACCTTAATACCTAAGATAACCTCGTTATCGATCCACGTACTAGGGACTTACAGATTAACGTAAAGAGAAAAAAATAATGTAGTTATTGACTGGATTGAACTTTAGACCTCTTATACCGAGTCTACTACTCAACCACCGAGCTAAACATGTTAATAATGACTATTGAAACTGTATTATATTTATTATTTATGGGGGCCATATGAAATTATACCGAAACCTATGAAATTTTTCTCGACTCGTAAAAACTTCGTGGGGGCGGGTGCCCACCCTGCCCCCACCATAGTACCACCTTGCATATATATGTAATAGGTCGAGTAATAAGTTATACATAAGGTATATATGTAATCATATCCAATGAGGAATGTCACGCTAATAAATAAGTAAACAAGTTAGAGCCAAGTAATCACAAATGCAAACAAAACATATTAGGTCATTCACATTAGAACAAAAGATAAGAGTTTATATATCCATTATTGGTAATAAAATGAGTATGTTAACCACTTTGAAACAAAAATGAAAGTATATTATCAATTCATAGCTTTTACCCAATCAGTTATTTACTATCAATAGTTTAGTTATAGCTAATTATAAACATTATTGTTTTGAATTATTTAGCTGACATGAATATATAATATTCATAAATTAATTAAAAAAATTAATATTGTAAATTGAGATGATATAAACATTTTGATATAAATTATTTATTAATGCATATAAATTAAGAGTTTTATTAAATGTGAGCATATTCTTTCGATATTAATTTGTTACACCTAGTCGACAAGTGAACCACAAATAAATAATATTTCTATATCAACTTGTTATAGAAAGTTGATGCTTTATTCAAACCCCTTTTTTTCTCTTTTCTTTTTGTTTTTTTTTTTTCTTTCTGTAATATATACGGAGTATTAATGTGTAATAGTTGATTACTATACTTACTTTTGGGTAAGGTTACCATGCAGACTTCAAACAAGGAGAACGAAGGAATGTAGAAAGTACTGCATTTTAGAAGAAAAAAAATTCATTCGGATTCACTACATCTTAATAATACTGGATTTTACATTTATAAAACTTAACTACATTTAAACGCTATATTTTATACCTACAAATATATTCCTAAAATGCATTGAATTCGATTCTTCTCTCATTCTCCTCAAATTCTTCACTTAACTTTTTTATCATCATTTAAGAAAAAAATATTGAAAGTAAAAAACATGTAGCAAGTTTCACGTGATTGTAAGTGGGCCAAGCCTTGTCTAAGAGGAATTGAACATGCAAGTTCTGGAGAGATCGACTCGACGTCGGGACCTTTTGTACGTGTGATCATGCCAGACCTCCCCGATGACTTCGGTCGCATCGTGACCACTCAACACCGCACTACCAACAATTACTATTTCGATCACCACAAATCAATTTTGTGGCCATCACTTTATTGGACTGTATTTGCGATTTTGACAAATTAACTAACAACTACCTTTTGAAATTTTATATATTTTATTTTGGATATAAAGTGACCCTCAAAGATAATGACTTGTATATTTTTGAACATTGTGGAAAATTAAAACCGGGGACGAGGTAGCCAAATTGGTAACGGATATAACTCCATGTTTAGTGAAAAAGACAAAACTGCTAATAGCGCATAGTTGAATTGGTGATTGTTGTAAGCGTTTTTGACACGCATATAGCATTAGGTCTTGGGCTCAACTCGAACATCCTCATAGCAACTAATGATAAGTGAGTCGGGTATACCTGAAAATATAGATACACAAGCAATCCGAGTTGCTCATTATCAACCTTTCACCACCGAAGGACAAAAATGCCCTCGTATGTATGGCATGTGAAATGACTTTACATTAAAAAATGCCAATGTGTAAATTAGTACAAAGGGATACAATTTTGTAATTTTAAGTATGCAAAATGTAATAATTGATGCAAAGGAAGTAAAAGTACTCCCTATGTCCCATTATATGTTATAAGTATTTATTATCAGATTACTTGATTTTTAAGCAAATGTATAATCAGTACATTATGTAAGAGAAAAATGACATGTTTAGCCTTCATTTCTACACAGTCTTATATGAATCATTTTTGTAAAATGATGTAATCAGTAAAGTGGTAAATTAGTATGTCACTTATGAAAGTAGAGATTTATTTTTGTACAAACTAAAATGTAGAAGTAGAGAGTTAGTCTGATAGTGAGGGAGTATATAAGTAAGTATAAGATCTACTCGTGATACATGACAAAATCACATCACATGTATATATCTACATAGGTAGAAAATAATTCTATGTATTACGTAATGTTAATTAAATAATTAAACATGTTTTGAGACCTAACTTTCGAGTCTTTGTAGCATCATTACTTTTAATATTAAATACTACCCATTCATGTTAACATCATCAACAATTTTCCCTACAAAATTTGGTGTTAAATACAGGCCAAGGCCGTTACATTTGGGCTAATTTTAGTTTGGCTATACATTATCTTGATGAGTTTATGCCTACCTTTTCTATTTTTTGGTTATTTTCTGCCAAAGTAGCGTAATTACCAACTTTCTTTCCTATTTTTCCTATTTGTCCATTAAGTAATAGTATCTAACATCTAACACCCTTATAAAAGGTTCAGACTTTTTCTTAATAAAACTTAGAATTTAAATGGTTTGATTCATCTACTATCAAAGATAAACATTACTAAATCATTTTAGATAAATGTATTGGAATCGCTGACGTACCAACATCATTTATAATAAACTTTAAATTTCAGGTGTCTTTCTAGTATATTCTTATTTCCTCGATCAATTTTGTTTGTTCACGTCGCCATGTGTTCTGTTTACTTTAAAATATTTACTTTTTGATATATGCAATCAAGTATATTTGCATGTTCCTTACGGCAATGATAGTGGTAGATGAAATTACGCATAACAAAGCTAACAAAATATTGACAAATGAACACATAAAGACAATTATACTAGCAAATCGCTAGGCCTTCTATACAGAAGACATGACCTTGGGTATACCCTCGTTATTCATATATTTCCATCCCGATGTACCCAATTTCAGGATATTTAATACTTTATTTATGAGTTCATGGATTACGATAAATTTTCTTTTTTTTTTTTTCCTTGATATCAATTTAGGAGTCAAAGTCTCTAAATTGTCACTAATTAGCTTTAAAAGAATTGGGTTTTTTTTAATTTGCTTATGAATTCACTAAAATTCCCATTAAATACAGGTGCTAACGAGAAGAGTAGCATAGGCTGTTGCCCTTACTAACAATTTTAAATTATGAAATAATTTTAAAATTTTCACCGGGAATAAAAATAAATTCACCCATCCCTGACAATCGGTAGCCGGGAGGGTTCAAGTATCCAATTTCCCCTTTTTTACCATCTGGACCTGCTCAGAAAATGGGAAAGATGGTTGTATGAGACACGTGTGAGGTTACAACGTGGCTACTGAAGAAAAAGGCCAAAGAAAGCAAGGATGAGTCAGCATCAACATTACATCCAGCAGTTTCTCCGCTACAGAATGGACCCCGCACATTTCGCCACACGTCCAATTGTCTGCACCCACAACTCACCATCACATTTCCACCTCTGCATTATTATTATTATTATTATTATTAATTATTATATAATAAATCAAATGCAATGCCTGGTTGTAATTATAATTCTAAAACTTTCAACAACAAACTTTTATTAATATATAGTAATAGTAATAATTAGTAAGTATATACAGTATAGATATATGTATACAGTGTGGATATGTGGCTACTATACGCCTAGGCATGCCAAAAACACTCGAAATTGATGAAGAAAATCGGTATTTGGGAGGGGTATGCAGGTGATTTCGCGGTATAAGTATGGTTATAGATTATGTTAATACCAGCTCGATTATCCGTACCGTATCCATACTTGTTTTCCAATATTTTTATTAACATAACTGTCACAAAAAAAGTTGATTAAAATAATTAAATTAAATTGATTATATTATTCAAAAAATAAATTAGCTAAGTACAATTAAAAATAAAAACAAATTTGAAAAAAAAATTACATGAATGAATTAACGAAGAAAACTAACGATCGTTAGTGACAGGGACTGCGAATGCAAGAACTAGCAACCACAGAGACGACCAGTGCCAAAAAAAAAAGAATAAGGACGACGAGTGAAATTTTAAACAAACAACAGGGACGAACAATGTAAAAAGTCTATTGAGAAAGGGTAAATCACATAAAAGCTACTTCCTCTAGTTGTCCAGCCAATATCTATCTAAAAATTAATAAAAGAAAACTTGTCCTATTGGAATTTCTTGAAAAATTGAGACCTATTACTAAATGCTTCAATTTTACTAAACATTCAATTAACCAATGAAATGTTATAATTTACCTAAAAAATCTCTTTTCAAAATAAAAACTTAATATATATATTAAATAAAAATTGATTAAGTTTCTATCTAGCTCGCTTTCATATTCCGATCATATCTCCATATTAATTAATTAGTTAATTATTAATATTAATACTATATCAGTATATATCAATGCTAATATGAATATTTATTATTATTATGTAAATAAAAACAAAAATAATAAATAAATAAAAGAAATTATGCTATTGAAAATTTTGACGCATTTTTAAAGCTAGATAATCGTTTTTATATCGTTATCTTATTATTATTTCAAAAATAGAGCCAATTGTCAAACAATAACCAAATAATACAATTCTTTTTCACATTTTGCGGTATCAACTAACTTTTATATTTAAAAGGGATTACTTATTTAAATCACACATTAGATGGTATATGTTCAATTGATGCACATCAATTGTTTCAAATAAATACAATTAGCATATACTTTTCAATGTGTGTGTGTGATTCTTAATTTTTAAGAAAGTTATTATACATTTTTATTAATGATCCATTTACATACACGGGCAAGGGAGTTACCAGAAATAAATTTGAATGGAGGCAAAACTTAATAGCGTACCTTGAGTCCAGATAATCGACTCAATTTTTATTGCTTTAACCAAAACTATTTCAGTTGAACCAAAACGATTTTAATTCAACCATTAATATAGTAATATACAAATTCAAAATCTTAATTACACAAAAATTATGTAACACATATTTAGCAACCGACAATCAGTATACTCATAAGTTAAGAACTGTTTTCAAAGTTATTATAAATTCTAATTCGAAAATACTTATGTTTAACATATTTATATGGTAAAGCATTATCATATGTAAATTATGATTAAAAATAAATATATATACTCATTTATGGTAATAATATTCATGTCTATCTTCTTTTAAAAAAAGTATGTTGATTACGAAGAAAAAGAAAAAGTGTACTCTTATATATTGTTTAATTAACTACTATGTTGATTTAAAATAAGTATTACATTAATTATATACAATGTGAAAAATAATAAAGAAGGAAATAGGAAGAAAAAAAACATGTAGCCCATAAGAAAAAAGGGGGGGAAAGGTTAAAAAAATTTAATCTAATGCAACAAGGGGGATTGAACCTTGAACAAAAAATGCACTCCTTCACCATTAGGCTAAATATGCATACAATGAATCTTTACTAACTAATTTGTATATATAAGTTAGGGAGGCAATATACAAACTATACCAAAACCTACAAAATTTTTCTCGACTCATAAAAACTTGGTGGGGGCGGATGCCCACCCTGCCCCCACCCTAAAACCGCCATTGTACACGGGATACACTTTTTTTGTTATCATTGTCAAATTTATATGGGTTTAGACATGCATAAGAGATTTGTACATTCACCAAAAATTGAGGGTCAAAATAACGTCAAGGGTAAATAAAGAGTTGATTATGGTTATGCCGATCATATCTCCATATTAATTAATAAGTTAATTATTAAATATTAATACTGTATCAATATTTAATTCAATACTGATATGAATATTTATTATTATTATTATGTAAATAAAAACAAAAATAATAAATAAATAAATAAAAGAAATTATGCTATTGAAAATTTTGACGCATTTTTAAAGCCATGTAATCGTTTTTATATCGTTATCTTATTATTATTTCAAAAATAAAGCCAATTGTCAAACAATAACCAACTAATACAATTCTTTTTCACATTTTGCGGTATCAACTAACTTTTATATTTAAAAGGGATTACTTATTTAAATCACACATTAGATGGTATATGTCCAATTGATGCACATCAATTGTTTCAGATAAATACAATTAGCATATACTTTTCAATGTGTGTGTGGTTTTTAATTTTTAAGAAAGTTATTATACATTTTTATTAACGATCCACTTACATACACGGGATCCATTTTTTGTGTTATCATTGTCAAATTTATATGGGTTTAGACATGCATAAGAGATTTGTACATTCACCAAAAATTGGGGGTAAAAATAAAGTCAAGGGTATTATGGTGCAAATTTAATGCATGTCTGAAAGTCCGATGAAAGCCCTAAGGAATTCCGTTAGTAAAATCCAATTTATATTATAATGTCATTGTCAAATCTATATTATAATGTCATTGTCATGTTTATATTTATAAAATGTGAATATATAGTTTAAATAAACGAAAAAAATTGCTATGGAAATATTTAGTAAAATAGAGACCTTATAACCAATTGAATAAATTTATAATATAAAATTTCGATTAACAAAAAAAACACTAATTTATCTAAAAAGTATATTTTGAAAAGAAAAATAAACATTAATCCCCATACAATAAAGCTTTTACCTTTTTATTGTTTTATTATTATTATTATTACTAAAGGGTAATTTGAAGGGTATCCCTAACCCCCGTATCCCTAACCCCCGTCATATTTCAATGGATATGCGTCTGCCCCATCCGAAAAAAGCATCAACACTGAGCAAATTACATGTCCACAATCAACCACATATGTTGAGGAACGGAATCGAACCATTCACCTATAGGTCATGCATGTGAAGTCCGGGTATTTGTGATGACGGTAGTACTTGAATTATGCTCAATTGTTATTGTTATTATACTAATTTAATATTAATATTATTATTACTATTATTATTATTATTATTATTATTATTATTATTATTATTATTATTATTATTATTATTATCAATTTATTATTATTATATTAGTATTATAAATATAGGTAAGAATATTATATTTATCATATGTTGAAAAGGAGCATTTTATATAAGTTTGTTGATTAAAGAAAATGTGATTATATAAGTTTGTCTGAAAGTTTCGATGAAAGCCCTAAGAGCTTCCGTTAGCAAAATCCAATCTATATTATAATGTCATTGTCAAATATATATTATAATGTCATTGTCATGTTTATATTTATAAAATGTGTATATACAGGTTTAAATAAACGAAAAAAGTTGCTATTGAAATATTTAGTAAAATAGAGCCCTTATAACCAGTTGAATAATTTTATTATATAAAACTTTCAATTAACAAAAAAAACACTAATTTATCTAAAAGGTATATTTTCAAAAGAAAAATAAACTATAATCCCCGTACTATAAAGCTTTTACCTTTTTATTGTTTTATTATTATCACTACTAAAGGGTAATTTTAAGGGAACCACTGACCCCCGTCATATATCAATGAAAATACGTCTGTCCCATCCGAAAAAAGCATCAACGTTGGGCAATTCACATGTCCACAAATGAACCTGATATGAAAAGTCACGTTTTTACTACCGATATCTCTCCCATTCTAGAACAATACTTGGCAAATAAACTCAAATAATGTTCAACTCAATGAAAGTTTGTCAAGAAGGTCAAAATAGAGTTGCACGAGAAAAATCAAGCAAAACGGACGAAAAACGAAGATTCCACATACGTTTGAAATTCAAGACATCAAGACAAGATTTAAAGGAAAAAGTGCCCATCACTGAGATTTCTCTTATCCAAGATATTCGTTTTCAAAATACGAATCTAACAGAAGAAGAATCAACAAAAAGGAATGAAGAATGAAGATTCTACGTACGCCGGAAGATTCAAATGATTCGAATGAGACATCCAAAGATCAGAGGCATATTTTTGGTATTTCTTTTCAGCAAATTCTTCATTTTTGAAAAACGAATCCAACGCAAAAAGAATTGACGAAAATGGACGCATAACGAAGGAGATACGCATGAATCAAGAAACGAGGCGAAAGACAGCGAACCGGGGCGGGAAAGGGGCAGCCGCCGCCGGCCACACCACCACCGCCGCCGGATGCACCACCACCGGCGCCGGCCACCTTCCCCTGTCCCCCGTTCGCTTTTTCATCCTCGCCCGTACTCGCAGGGTACACGTGCTAGACCTTTTCCACAACTCTAGGGTACACGTGCTAGACCTTTACGCGCTTTAGGGTACATGTGCTAGCAACTTTCCCACCTTTTGCTAACATGTGCCCCAAGTTGCTAGAATGCACCCATTTTTCCCCTATAATAGGAGGCTCCATGGCTCATTTGAAGACACACCTCAATATACACTTTCACACATCTTTTCACACACACACCTTCCTAGCTTATTTTCTCTCATTCTAGAAATAAGCTCCAACTTTCTCACTCTACATTTTTTCTCTAGATTAGTTTTAACTAGTATTTAAACTAGTTTAGAAGTTTAATTAGGAATAGAAGGAAAGTGTGGAACGCATTGTAATCTTCAGTGTACGCTCGAGATTGTGTCAATTAATTCAAGTCTATTATCTCTCGCATTTAATTTTGGTTCTTTCTATCCTTATCTATCTTAATTAATTACGTTTATATTGATTATGCTAGATTTAGTTATTGCCATGATTAGAGAGTAGTATACTTGTTGTGTTTGCTTGCGATGTAGTTAGTTAATTATGGGATGATATATAATTAAATATTAAAGATCAGTAGTATTGCTTTGATCGTCTTATTGCATGTCCTTGTTTGATTGTTGCCTTAGGATCATCATAGTAGTAAAATATAAACGGTCTTAGTTATCGTAAAGTAATATGACGGCCCCTAATCGTGTCCCGGACGGTCGGTCAAGGAATCGCTTCCTTGTCATTGAGGACCTTCCAGTCGAGACCGGCGATCGGAGGGTGGTTTTAAATTTATAATAATCGGGGGATCCAAAACCTTCCGAACTACTTACTATTACTATGTACGAATACCTGATATTAGTATGTGGTAAGGATGATCCAGGGTCGTCCTCACGACGGTAGAATTGAAACAGAGCTAGTTCTGATAACTTAGTAATTAAGCTGGGGGTTTTATAGATTGAAGGGTGATTGTTTTTAGGTTTTTATTTATTTAAAATACTAAGAAAGCATAAAAGTAAAGGGAGGCTAGCAGATATGTAACACTTAAGGATAACAAAGACGTGGTTCACCATGATTTAGGATGGCGTATTATTATAATGATGATTATTGGGGACACATTCAGCTAACAGACGAATAAACTTCGGTGTAAATACTAGGACCCTACTTATTTAGTTACGGTTCTAAATTAGTATGTCACTGAGTACCTAGGCTATCATGATTCTGATCAGATCAGGTTGCTCAACCCCCAACACTGTCTGATAAGGACAAGTCACCCTTCTTGGAGATATCTCCTGGGTGCATGAATAAGGTAGCAAACCGCTATTACAGGATATTCTAACCGTTCTTAACACCTATGTCTAAATGTTATTACCTAATTGTGTACTAGTTGTTTACTTTGTTATTCTAAACCTATCGGCTAAGTGAGGTTAAGCATGTTTAAGCATTTTGGACTATAGCTAAGTCCTCGGTTTCTTTCAAAACTCCTTTTTTATTTATTTTGAGCTCAAGTACTTCCGTCATGAAATAGACCCTCCTTTACAATCAGACGTTCATCCCTAGATATCTTACGGTGTATAATGCATTCAGCATTTCCACAGCTTGTATAAATCTAAGTATACTCACGGTGTATAATATTTTTATGGTTTAGCATTTCCATAATTTTACGTGTCCTAGACCATGTTCAGGAAGGGTAAATTCCAGGTAATCCACGGTGTTATATGCCTACGACCGGTCCGTAGCTTCCACGCATTTATACTTCACCAGAGGTGGTTCCAGCGCTATACTAAGTACTGGGCAGATTTATGGCATTTCACCAGCTTCATACAATAACACAGATAACTATATCTACGTAATATTCGGGTTTGCAAAGTTCTATCCTAAGGGCAATAGTCACGTGAAAGCCTGGAAAGGGTGAATGATAAGGTCTATTTATGCAAAGTTTAGACTGATAACAAAGTATAACAACTCCCATTTATACAGATAGAGAATTAATGTAACATCATTCATAACTATCTAAATCATGGCAAACATACAAGCAACTAATCACAAGGCATGCCAATAAATATTTCTAACATTAATAAATCACAAACATCAAACAAGAATATTATGATAAATTAATACTAGAAATGATAGATAATACCGATACGTGTTGCTAACAGAATAACAACTTGTATTTCTTCGATTAATATCCAAGCATTACAACCACTAGCCTCTACTAATTATATTACATAACTATTCTAAGAAGAAAGGATTCTCTCCTAATCTTCCCACTAGTTCCCTAGAGAGAGAAACTAGAGAGAGACTAGAGAGAGAACCTAGAGAGAGAAAGTCTAGAGAGAGAAACTCTAGAGAGAGTGTAGTGTGTATGAAATGAGTTGTGTGTTGTGAGGGATGTATGGATTGATTGTGAAATGAGGAGGTTTAAGCCTCTATTTATAGGCTTCAAGTAATCGAATTTACATATAGCACCCCTGATCCATTATTTACACTAAAATACACCCTTGAGCTATGAAATTCGACACCAAAAGGGGCGTATTCGATACCAAAAGAGGCGTATTCAATACATAAAGGGGCGTATTCGGTAGCAAATAGGGCGTATCCGGCACCAAAAGGGGTGTATACCACCCAAAAAGGGGTATACCACCCCAAAAGGGGGGTATACGGCCCCTAAGGGGGGGTATACGGCCCTTTTAGGGGTGGTGTAGCCCTGGTCGTGGTCTTGTGCACTGGATCTTAAGTCTTGCGTGCTGGATCGTAATTCGTTTGACCCTAACTTCTTCATTCTAGCTCCGTTTTTAGCGTTCTTTATGTCCACGTTCTCGTAATAACCTGCAAATCATAATGAGATAATCAAAGAATAATTTCAATGTATTATGCTAAAAAGTGCTCGTGGAACGTGACCATATCGTTTATGCTTTGTTTTGTACGTTATTTATCAATTTTAAGTGATTTTTGAAGCAATTCCTTATTTTTAGCCTTAACAATGAATTATGGTGAAAAAGTAGTGATATTGAATGATTTCATCCATTTTGGGGCTAAAAATGTGGGAATTATGTTCGCAAAAACGTGACTTTTTACGTCCAATCAAATATCCCACACTTAGACGTTGCTTGTCCTCAAGCAACACTTCAACTATCCTCACTTAAAAAGATGTTTTTAGGCCCGATTTTTGCGAATTAAAATATTTCTAAAAACAACCATTCTTCATACAAGTAACTTGTTTCAGAAAATCGAGACAAATAAGATATTTGTTCCAGAAATAAGAAATGAATATCTTTGGGCATGCTTCTGATATTCAGAAAATCGTGATCTTTGACATACACATAACTTAGGCAATCTCACCAGGTGGTCACTCAATTCACTCAAAAGTGAATCGGGTTTCCTATCTTTTTAAACAAACGAAATCGCTCAAAAGCCAGTCATGTAGCATTCATCGTCATAGGCTTGATCGAGAATCAAATCTCCTCAACTTAGGTGAGGATGGTGCTAATTATCCCAAGACATTCATCGGTTTTTGTGTGAGGTGAGGGTTTAAAAGGTATGGGTATTTTTAGGTTAAGAGGGTTATGCTTATCTTAGAACTTTTAAACTCATAAAAAATTTTATTTAGATATGCTTTTTAATAAAAACGGAAAACGGTAAAGGAGGAAGATAGCTATTTTGACTTCTATCTTTTTGAAAACTCATGGAAGACTGTATCTTTTTGAGATCGGAGTTTTTCGAGAGATTTGAAGCACTTAGCTTTATTTCTATGACATATTTTTTGCTTAAAATTTCTTTGCCAAGGAATTTTTAAGGAATTTTTATTTTTCTTACTTCCCTTTTTTGGGATCCTTTCTTGCTTTCATTTTTTAATCTTTTGATATTTCGAATTTCACTTGATGCCAATTTTTCGCACCTCAGAATTCCCGATCTTTTGAGATTTTGATTATGTAAACGCACACGAGAAGTTTTGAGTAAAACACGAAATTTATGATTTTTAGAGTGAAAGCAAAAAGAATATCTAAATAGCATTTTTCGTAAATTTAAAAATTCCAAGATAAGGTTTTGGTGGGTATGAAAGTGGGTGGGTTTAAAAACTTGGGTTTTCAAGAAACAAAAAGGTTAAGGCTCAACAGGGTTTACTAGGCGGATCATCGATACTAAAAATGAGTATTGGCAGGGTTAGGTTTGAAGAGATATGAGAAAATGGGTTCATTTCCTAGGGAATATCAAGGTCATCTAATTGCACCTATACCGCGTACGGTACTCACCAATATGGTCTCGAAATACGTACAAGGAGCAAGTTATGATTCAGAAATGCATACATCGGCACACACAATCAAATGAATAGTGAAGTATTTAAAATGAATGCTTATATAGGCTCAAGTTATCTCACTGCAATTAATATGGGTTATGTGTGCTTAGTCATTCGTTGCCCCTAAGATTATCATTTCTTAATTTGAGAAATTCCTACCTTATTTACACTACTTCCCAAAATAACTTACTTATAATCAAAATGGTTCCTCTTAGAAATATTAAAATTCAAAAATAGCAGAGCTAACTGAATGAGTAGCTATCTACTATCGAAGTTAAGCTCATGCTTTTCTTTGTTTTACGCAAAAAGATTTAAAAATGTTGGTTAATTTTTAAAGTGAAGAACATTTTCTGAGTTGCTATTTGGACATAAAAATCTATCTAAGGTATTCTATACCGCTATCTCACACTTAGAGGAACATTGTCCCTAATGTTCTCTTTAATGGAGATTATACTGGAAGTAAAATCCCACACTTAGAGTTTAAACATATAAGAAAATGTTTCTCAAGTGTTTGTTTTGGGATGGAATCCCACACTTAGTGATAAGCTTAGGATATGGTATAGATTACTTTGATTAATTAACAGTACTAAGTAAAGCAAAGTGATAAAAACAGAGAAAGGATAAAGAAACTCCCCAGGTAGCTAAAGCTGAAAGTCTAATTACGCCGCGAGAAGAATTTCTTGAAATCTTCGTTAGGTGGCAGCTCCATTAGCTCTAGGGGTTTGCTTATAAATACGGGCTTCGCCTTTTATTTCATCCAAACATTTGTGAAGTAATCTCGTAGGTGTAAACACGTTGGATATACCTTTCCATTCAACATCATATTTTTGCAATCAAAAGGATTCACTGTCTCAGAATGAAAAGATGTTTTCTACTACAAAGCTTTCTATAGAACATATATTTTTAAACGAGTTTGAGCATAATACATGAAAGTAGTATGCAAGTACCTCAAATGCTCGAAACACATGAACTAATTTTACTTAAAAACTTTCCTATTTTTCCGAGACAAGTGATTTTGCAAAAATTGAGTTGAAATATTTTGAAAATAATTTTTGGTATATCCAAGTGTCTCACCCCCAAATACGTGGCAGCGGAAGTAGGAGGTGTCATGGGGGCGCCGGCCAAATTAAATATCACAACACAAAAATTAAGTCAAACGACCTCTATATGAGACGTTTGAAAAATAGTTACATTACAATAATTCAAATGTTTACAAAATATATCTGGAGTTCGCATAAACCGTTAAGAGATTTCTAATACATTACTGAATTTACAAAATACAGCTACATGCAATCTAATCTCTTGATGTTTTGAAAACAATGCGACTCGAGCTAAGCTATCCATGAGCTTCCTACTACGGTGGGTTACCTGAGGAATACATACTAAAAGGGTCAACATAAAGTTGGTGAGTTCATAGGTTTGTTAAGTAATCAGTTGCTAATATGATCCACAAGATTTCACAAGTTTGCATCATTCAACAATGATAAGTAAAAGTATCGTTAGCCAACGACAAGTAAAAGTATTGCATATCGCAATATAAGTATACCATTTGCATGAGTCTCAGAGTTCGAGTTTAACGTTGTTTGCCTCCGGTAAGTGTACTAATCCGATACACCTCTAATTCACAAATAATATTGCGCCCGTGGGTTGGCTAGCGCGACTAGCACGGACGAGGTTTGTCAAACCCTGATAGTACTATCCAATAATATTCACGCATATATTAACGAACTATGATAAGTAGAGGACGTTAGTGGATTATCATAAGGTCTCATGCAATCCGTACGAAAAGTTATTGCCAGTACTTGTGATCATAAAGCAGTTTATAAAATAATTCATTTAGACATTATTATTAAGTTTGTTTTGTTGTATACTATTCATTACTACATATCGTGTGTTGCAAACAGATTATTTTAGTTTGTATAAGCCATAAACCGTAGGTCAAAGTTGGTCAACTCAATGGTCAAAGTTGGTCAAACCTAGTCAAACTAGTCAAACTGGTCAAACCTGATCAAACAAGTCAAACCTGGTCAAACCTGGTCAAACTAGTCAAACCTGGTCAAACTAGTCAAACCTGGTCAACCTGGTCAAACCTAATCAAACCTGGTCAAACTAGTCAAACCTGGTCAAAGTTGGTCAATCTATGAGTCACTTCTCAATTTATAGAGTCACTTCCAATTTATAGAGTCACTTCCAATTTATAAAGTCACTTCCAATTTATAGAGTCACTTCTCAATTTATAGAGTCACTTCCAATTTATAGAGTCACTTCCAATTTATCGAGTCACTTCCAATTTATAGAGTCACTTCTAATTTATGTGTGTCGATTTCTAATTCGGGAAACTTTCTAAGTTTAGTTTTTGGTCCAAGTTACTAAATAAGTCACTCAAACCCATATTTGTTACCCATTTCCAAAAATAGTAAGTTTTGTCATTTTTAGTAACCGAGCCGTTTTTGTTGACTTGGTCAAACTTACTCGGTTTGACCCGAAACTTTTCCAAAATCCTTAGATATGTTTAAAAGTCCGAAAAATTCATTATTTCTATTTCTAGCATGCCCAAAAGTGTTGGTTCATAAAACATAAGTTAAAACTTCAAAATCTCATATTTTCGGTTTTTGTCGGTTTGTCTCGCCATGGGTCTTACTAACTTCTGGTCCAAATCGGGTCTCACAAATTTTATCAACTGATCTTCTATGTATCTAGTATCTAACCCATGTTTTCTAAGAATTTTAAGTCCCATCTTCATAGAGAAACAAAATAAATAATAATGCCTAGCTCAAATTCTATTTTCACCCAGACCAGTCCCACAAATCAGCTTATAGAAAAAAATACGTATGGATCTGGTAAAAATGTAACACGTGAAAGTTGTAGATCTTTTCAATACGCAACTTTTAAAAAAAAATCATTGTCTAACTCCTCCTAGAACTCAAGATATGACGTTTTTAGTGCGCTGTGATTTTGTAGACAGATTTATGCATGTTCATATGTGTGTTATAAAAACATATTTTAAGCTTATATTTGGACATAAACATGTTAGATGAGCTATAAAACATGTAAATCAGTAACACGCAAGTATTTATAGTGAAAGAGGGTGAGGTTCCTTACAAAGAAATGGTGAGAAAGATGAAGGAAATGAAGATGGTGATGATCCTTAGCTTCCTTTCTTGATTTTACTTCAAAGTTTTTATGATTGACGATGATAATTTGATGATGTATGATGAAGATGAACTGAGTTTATGGGGGTTTTTAGAGCGAGAGGGCAGATTTTTAGAGAGAGGGAGGAGAGATTGTGTGTGTAATGAAAGTGAAGAAATGAGGGGAGTGGAATGGGTTTGAGGTGGTGTAGTCAAGGAAGCAAGAGGGGAGTGGAATGGGCAGCAAGGGGGGGGGGGGGGGGCAGGGGGCCCACAGGGCTGGGGTTTTTGTGTTTTTATTTAACTCTTGCACTATTATCGCGTACTGTGTTCGTTTGTTCGTTATTCGGGTTTAAACGTTAAATCGCGTAATGTTATTTTATGTCGTTTTTCATTATCGATTCAAAGTACGATATTTTAAATGAAAGTTTTACTTGAAATATTATATTTTAAACTGATAAAATATATTTGGTTCTCATTTGATTGTCAGGCGCGTATCGCGCATTTTCGTCGCGTTTTTGTTACTTTATACGATATAACTAACGTGTTAAATATTATCAACATAATATTTACAAGTTTTTGAGTTTATTAAATAATTTCATATTATTTAACATTTTGTTCACCAACATCCGTATTAATACCGTGTCGGACTCCGTCCAGTTGTTTTGCACAAATTCACCAAATTGCGTAAGCGTAATTACAACTAATTACGTAGCGTAATATAAATCAATTATGGGGGTGTATATTCACCATAAAATATACAAATAGTTACAAGTAATTACAAGTATTTAGCCTAATACTAAACTAAACACACATAATTAGGGTTTCTAGAGGGTTAATTAGTAATCCTAAATCGTCGGGTGTCACACCAAGTGTGAAGGATATTCAAAAATTTCTTCACTTATCAACACACAACTATCAACACGTCTTATTGCACGGGTTGCCTCCCGAGAAGTGCTATTGTTATAGCCGAGAGCTCAACTTGGATAGATTGTAGAAAATAAAGCGAAGTAATGGCGTCCTCCGGATACTGGAAGAGTGAAGGCCTCTCCTTGATGAACTAGTCATAGACAACTAGAAATCATATACGTGTCTGAAAGCACCATCTCTTCCCCTGCAAAGTAATGCTCCAAAGATTTCCAAATTTAATGAACTGTAAGCTCCCCTTGTTGCCTTTCCATCATTCTCAAAAATTCTTCATCCATAGGCATAAATCCCTGTTTGTTAGGCATTTGCACAAAGAGAACAAACAAATGTTTTCTAACAAACAAGTGACTATTCTCCAAATCATAAATTCGCTGGTTTGCGAGAAGAACTATCAAAGTTAGTACTTTGAAGATGAAACAAACCAGTGTATGACTTGGAGTCTAATCTTACACTAAAAATATTAGTGGCCTATAATTTCACTTCAGCACAAACAGCAGATATGGAAATATCAGTTGAATTAGGTAGCCAAGTATAAAGATATCCAAAGCACATATTTTTAAATGAGTTTGAGCATAATACACATGTGGACATACAAATCATGTTATCAGATTAAGCATTTGTATCTCTTGTATGTTCATGTAAGTACCTCAAATTTTTGACATATGTCAGTGGGTGTGTAAGATTACTAAGGCTCCTAACTTCTGGCAAATTCCCATGTTTATGAGTGAAGGGACATTTAAGGACTTCAGATAATGGATGTTGTAATAAAGTTCAACAAGTGGGAGTAGGAAGTTTTAAGGTTTTGACAAAAATTTCAATGAAGTAATCTCGCAAACCATCCTTTTTGTTCATAAAAATAAAGAAAACTTGGAACAATTATTTTTAGGGATCATTTTCTACTTATTTGGGTTAGCTTACGACTTATCCTACTATTAAAACTACATTAGACACGGGTTGCTTCCCGAGAAGCGCTTGTTTTTGTTCGAGTCACTAGCTTGACTCTAGCACTACTTATCAGGCAATCCTAGCGGCTTCCTTGCATCCATTAGTCGACACAAGTGGTAATATTGGCACATACCTAAGAGTTTAAGGCAAGTTAAGGCTCGGGTATGTCCAATGTGAGGAGGTGGTTTAAAGTCCTATCCTAAGGGCAATAGTCACGTGAAAGCCTGGAAAGGGTGAATGATAAGGTCTATTTATGCAAAGTTTAGACTGATAAAAAATTATAACAACTCCCATTTATACAGATAGAGAATTAATGTAACATCATTCATAACTATCTAAATCATGGCAAACATACAAGCAACTAATCACAAGGCATGCCAATAAACATTTCTAACATTAATAAATCACAAACATCAAACAAGAACATTATGATAAATTAATAGTAGAAAGGATAGATAATACCGATACGTGTTGCGAACAGAATAACAACTTGTATTTCTTCGATTAATATCCAAGCATTACAACCACTAGCCTCTACTAATTATATTACATAACTATTCTAAGAAGAAAGGATTCTCTCCTAATCTTCCCACTAGTTCCCTAGAGAGAGAAACTAGAGAAAGACTAGAGAGAGAAACTAGAGAGAGAAACTCTAGAGAGAGAGTGTAGTGTGTGTGAAATGAGTTGTGTGTTGTGAGGGATGGATGGATTGATTGTGAAATGAGGAGGTTTAAGCCTCTATTTATAGGCTTCAAGTAACCGAATTTACATACAGCACCCCTGATCCATTATTTACACTGAAATATACCTTGAGCTATGAAATTCGACACCAAAAGGGGCGTATTCGATACCAAAAGGGGCGTATTCGGTAGCAAATAGGGCGTATCCGGCACCAAAAGGGGTGTATACCACCCAAAAAGGGGGGTATACCACCCCAAAAGGGGGGTATACGGCTTCTTTAAGGGCGTATACGGCCCCTAAGGGGGTATATGGCCCTTTTAGGGGTGATGTAGCCCTGGTCGTGGTCTTGTGCACTGGATCGTAAGTCTTGCGTGCTGGATCGTAATTCGTTTGGCCCTAACTTCTTCATTCTAGCTCCGTTTTTAGCGTTCTTTATGTCCACATTCTCATAATAACCTGCAAATCATAATGAGATAATCAAAGAATAGTTTCAAGGTATTATGTTAAAAAGTGCTTGTGGAACGTGACCGTATCGTTTATGCTTTGTTTTGTACGTTATTTATCCATTTTAAGTGATTTTTGAAGCAATGCCTTATTTTAGCCTTAACAATGAATTATGGTGAAAAAGTATTGATATTGAATGATTTCGTCCATTTTGGGGCTAAAAATGTGAGAATTATGTACGTAAAAACGTGACTTTTTACGTCCAATCAGCCCCTATTCGACTGTTCTTCGATATAGTACTGGAAACACTTCAAGGTGGAGTAAAAATGTATGGAAGTCGAGGAACGACCGAAGGTAGTCATATTACGAAACGGTACAATATCGAAGTAATATGACGGCCCCTATTCGACCGTTACTCGATATAGTACTAGAAACACTTCAAGGTGGAGTATAAATGTATGGAAGTCGAGTAACGACCGAAGGTAGTTATATTACGGACTAATATATAAAATGAGAAACCTAGTTTAATTAACCTTTCTAAATATACTTCTAAACTTCAAATTAATCTAATCGCCTTTCCACCAATAAACGTGATTACTACGCCTTTTTAATGACGTCCAATTAAAAGGTAGTCAGTCATCTGTGTCAATTTAATTTGTCAAAGGTATGAAACTATGGAACCACAAGGCTACATGGGGGATTATCGTAGGACAAGATATGGCCAATGTTTGAAGCGGCAAACCCACTTTAAATGAGCTACGTTGTGGATAATTAGGGGATTTATTGGGTAGTCTTAAGCAAGGGCTGGTTTAAAGTCATAAATGAACTTTTTAAATATACGAATCTGTTAGGATGACGAGGAATCGTTATATGATTCAGTTTTGTCTAGTACCTTTAGATTTTGTTCCCGTTCATATGAAAGTATTATTAAACCATAATTTTAGATTTTGCTTATTATTTTAAATAATTTGTAATGTTACCATAACCTAGCTCCCGGTGTGACATGCTAATGGAACTTTAATAAGTAGGGAATCTAGTGTTTACATCACAAGTATCTAAGAGTAAGAATTAACAAATATCTTTTAAGAAAGTTTCTCCAAACATCATCCCATAACTTAATTAAAGAAATCTCAACAAACACTATCTTTATCTTATCTGCTTTATCTTTTATTTTTATTTCGCTTTTATTTATTTACTTGCCTAAGTTAGTTAATATAAAAACCAAAACTCCCTCACTATTTTATAAACCCTTCACTAGTTTGAAAGCCCTCATTTGCCACGCCTTAATTTCAATTCAGTCGGTTTGAAGAACGACTCTAGGTCATACCTACCACTTGCTCACCCTTAGGATTAGCATTGTTAGGGAGAACTTAGGCCCCGCAAATACAAATTTAAAACACCCATTGATGCTCATCGCCAGTAGCCGGTGCAACGACAAAGGTAAAATCCTTACCGACCGCTGGTGAGCCATCACAACCACATGTGTTCAGGAATGGAATCGAACCATTCACCTATAGGTCACGCATGTTGAGTCCGGGTATTTGTGGTGACGGTAGTACTTGAACTATGCTCAATTGTTATTGTTATTATACTAATTTACTCTTATTATTATTATTATTATTATTATTATTATTATTATTATTATTATTATTATTATATTAGTATTATAAATATGGGTAAGAATATTATATTTATCATACGTTGAAAAGGAGCATTTTATATAAGTTTGTTGATTCAAGAAAATTTAATTTTTTATAATAATATTTGTCACACCCCCAAATTCGGGTTGCGGAAGTGAATCGGGTTGGGGCGCAACTAATCAATAATCATAGCACAAAGATATAATGAACGACTCTATATGCGTCGTTTTACAACTTGTATTGATAAAATCAAAGTTTACATCAAAATATAGTTTACATTAGCTCAGTTTGGAATTGAGAGATTTACATATATAATTAATTTATACAAAATATAATAATGCAGCTAAATCTCTGAATGTTTGCATGCTGACACGAGCTAATGATTCCTTAATGCAGTCCAACCTACTGCTGAGTACCTGTGATACATGCTAAAATGGGTCAGCGAAACGCTGGTGAGCTCACAGGTTTGTATGTCAACACATATTGTATGAACCGCAAGATTTAATTGAATTTAAATTGCAATTAAGCAAAATAAAAGTTTTACAGCCATGAGCACATAGTCTGAGCTTAACTCGAGGTGTCAGGTCCACATTTAAGAGATCCTGATCGAGGTGCCTCCCACGAGTGCCTAACCTACACTCGTCTGAACAAATATTAGTACATCCGTTTACCCAGTTAGTGCATGCTAACCCGGACGAGGAGAGTCAATCCTATATGGTACCATATACTAATATTCACGCTACAACGTATTACCAAACTATGCTGAGGAGGGCTTTGAAAAGATTAATGAGATAACTCATGTAGTATGTGTTTGATTTCGTACTTGCGTTCAAATAGTAAAATAAAACGAGCTGTATATCATACCCCTGAGTAAAACAGTAAAATAGGGGCTATGAGACTCACCTGAGTCTTGAAGTATTTATCTAAATAAACTTGGGTTGATTAGCCGAGTAGTGATGTCTGAAGACTTGTAACCTGAGGGTGTCCACGACACGCGATGGTTATTAATTGATTAGGTATCTTAAAAGACTACCTTTGTAGTTGTTCGTTCAACTAGAATGTCCAAATGACTACGATTTGGTTGATTAACTTGAGTTTTGAAAATGTGTACGGTCCGTTGGTGATTGTTTGTAATAATAATCTCAATTATTATGATTTCGAAGTGTTATACTTAAAAGGTATGTTCCAATGTGTTTTAGAAGTCGTATCGTATTTGTGTTTGGTGTTGTACAAGTTTGACACTTGGTGTGAAATGTATTTACAAACTCTAAGTGACGGGGGTCCGGGGGCAGCGCCCCTGGTAAGCGGGGTCCTAGGGGTGGCAACCCCTGGCGGGGTCCAAGGGGCTGGGCTCTGGTTGGGGTCGAGATGCCAAATCAGCTCGAAAAAATTTTATTTCTACTATATTGCTTTGGTGAAAAACGCACCTGAACTTGAATTTGGGTGAAATCAAGTGATAAAATTTTTGATCTCGACACTTAGTAAAATCTGTATTTTCTTGGTTCTATTTCATAAGACACAGTGTGCGACATAAGGCTTGTGTCGCTAGATGCGACATAGTCTTTTGTGTCGCAAATCATGTCGGTGACATAAGTCTTTCGTGTCACAGATCATGTCTGCGACATAAGTCTTTGTGTCGCTAAGTGCGACATCCGCAATTTAATGCGACATAAGGTGTTGTGTCGCTATGTGCGACTTGAATGAGTTCTGCGACATAATCACTTGTGTCGCTATATGCGACATAAGCAAGGGTTTTGCGACATAAGGCCTTGTGTCGCAGGTGGCCTGGAGCCTCTGCGACGCAACGAGCTGTTGGTCAGAAAATGAGCCAAAAAGGTGTTTTCCGGTTCCCGTTTGACTTGAAACTTTTACCCAACCCATATTTGGACATTATAAGCTTAAGTAACCCATAAACGAGTGAAAATAATGGAAATCGGAGTGTTTCGGGTTTTGTCGGAAACTTACAACTTCGCGCGTGAGAAATCCGGAAAGATGGAAATGTAGATCGTTGCGAGGTGGTCACTTTTCTCCAAACGAGCTTGACGATCCGGGTTCGTTTCGTGGTGTTTTTAGTGGGTTTAATGGTGGTGGTGGTGGTGGTGAGTTTTGAGAGAAAAGGGAGAGGAAGAGAGAGAGAAGTAGATGATGACATGAGAAGAAGGAAAGAAAGAGGAGGGGGAAAAGGGGAAAAGGGGGGGCCCGGATAGTGGGGTCCACCGGGTGTGGGCTTCACCAGTTTTTCGTTCTTCTGCGTACGCGCTCCGTGCGGCGTTCGTTTTCTCGTTTGTTTAAACTTTTAAATAATTATTTTACGCGTTCAAACACGAGTTTTACAATACGAGTATTTCTTTAATATTTTTGAGGAAGTATTTTACCAAATACTTAATTAGCGTGTTATAAAATGTAACAAATCTTATTTCGATTTGTTTGTGCGTTAAATGGTTTGGTCGCGTAGACGTTTATCATACGATACGAAATGTAATTGGAATATTATCAAAACAACATTTTGGGGCATAATATCGTTATTAAATAATGTTTTTCTTATTTAATAAAATTGTTCACCAACGTCCGTATTTAATTGAATCGAAGTTTATTCGATTTGAAACTTGTACGATTTTAATCAAATCGCATACTTGTATATATTCAACAATATATATATTGATACATTAATTAGCCTAACACAGAACTAATTACATGTATTACACTTGATTAGGTACTAATTACAAGTTCTAATTCGGCGGGTGTCACAATATTTTAGAGTGATTGCTTATCGGTTAGTCAATTGGAACTATATGTGAGCGTATAAGTTGTACTTAATACTTCATGTTATCAGAAGAGGAAAAAACCTCTGTTGTTTATAGTTTTTTACTATTAAGTTGTAAAAATTACACTTCAATCTAGAGTATGACTAATTGATCAAAAAATATAGGGTTAATATCATATATCCCCCTATTAAGCATCAAAATAACACATTTACCCACCTAAACACTATAATTACATATATCCCCAATTTAAATCATTAATCTCTCACATTTCTCCATTTTCTCAATTAAGTCATATTAAACAATTTAAAATTCTTTAATAAATTTAAGACCATTTTACCCTTTCTCCTTCACACTCTTATGATACATAACCTAACAAACAAACAGATTATTATGGAAAACTAAAAAAGCAAAGCATTTACTACGTAAGTTTTTATTTTAATTCATGCAAACGTATCACATTCTGAATAGCTATTGACTTTAGTACCCAATTTATTCGAAATATTTGTAGCTTTCTCACTGCCATAAGCAGTAAAACAAAAAATTTGATGACATTTGTTTACTTACTCGATGCATTAACCCCATTAACATAAGTGCCAATTTGACCTAGTACGTACATATCCTTGTATCATTTTGTTTTATTTTCATATATCTACGGTATCTTATCCAATCTGACATCCACCGATTTCAGCTAAATAATTCCTATTTTGCTCTCTTCGTTATACCTCAAGATACTGGCAAAGTTAAGATTTTAAAACTACAATCCAATGTCTTTAAGGTTTTCTCTAAATAAAGGTGGAATTTTATTGGATGTGATTGAGTTCTAACTGGTATAAAAATGGTTGGATAATTTGGAGGGAGAATGAGTAAGGGTAAAATGATCTTAAAACTTTAATTTGACAATTTTAAAGTGTTTAATATGATTAAATTAAGAAATGGGTAAATATGAGAGTTTAGTGATTTAATTTGAGTATCTATGTAATTATAGTGTTTAGGTGGGTAAATATGGTATATAGATGCTTAAGAGGGGATATATAATATTAACCCAAAAATATAGGTTCCTACATTTATAGTTTAGTTTATTCAAATTAATTACATGTTATGATTATTTGACATCTTATCCTCTAACTAATAACTTTCAATTTGCAAAGGGTATCCATAGTTAACTATGCAGCATAAATATGAATTAGTATAAAATTTCTCCGTAAATATTTTCGGGTAATGGATGTAACAATCTATCATTTGAAGAACTATCAAAAACGATATTTAAGTAGTATATAATGAAACTTAACACAAATAATATGAAGATAGTTTGCTTTCGACATCTCGTATTTATACACAGGTCTAAAATCTAGTAATATAATAAATGATAATGATGTTCCACAAGTTTGAGAAAATATATCTATCCAACATAATAAAAATGGATAATTAGGCTCCTATTAAGGCATAATTATGTAATGCCACGTTTCCATTTCCCGTCAAAAATTTTGCGAGCAGTTATTTTTTGTAATGGTCAAATAGATAAAAACCGTTCCATCATATTCAATTTAACTGGAGTAGCGTATCATTTTTGAATGATAATAACTACCCCAATATTATTTACTTCTCTATTATTTTAATTGTCTCACCATCTTTAATTCTTTGACATGTTTTCAACTCCATCATATTGACAACTTACTCCGACATCCCATTGTCACTTTTGCTACACATTTATAATTCCTTTTCTAAATGCAAATAAAGAAAAATTCTTGATAGTTAATTGACATGTTATGTGTATCTTTTTATCTTTTACGAGTTCTTCATTTTTTTTCTATAAATGTTTACTTACTTCTTATATATGTATTGTATTAATTTAACATTTATTTTCGTGATTGATTGATTGATTAAAATTGACGGGTATGATCATGTTGATTTTATATCTGATTTTGAGATTTTTGTTTCATATAAGTTGTTCCGAAAAGCTGAAAAGGTCATGATATCATTAGTTTTTGATCTATTTTCTTTATATGGTATGGTATGTTTATTGTTATTTATTGTTGTTTGTTATTTTGTCTGTTTACTTTTTTTTTAATAAGTTTGCTTACGAAAAGACAAATGGTATTTCTATCAACTAAATTGATAAATCCATCATAAATATCACCACCTTTATGAAAAATCAAGATGCACAATTTATATTATAACCATGTATCGCACAGGTAGTAATCTAGTAATCATTATAGTGTGTGATAATAGTTGTATCTTTACTTTTTACACATTCGCAAATGTATAATGTTTATAAAAAAGCAAAGTGATAAATATAGTGTATAAGTTTTAGAAGTTGGATAAGGTTATTATGGGTGTTCGTTCGGTTAATTCGGTTTAAACCGAACCTAATAGATGAAATCGATCGGTTTTCAGTTTTCAAAAATTGAAACCGAACCGAACCTAATTACTATTCGGTTTATTCGGTTTTTACTATTCGGTTTATGCTTTCATGTATTGATAATATATAAACAGTCAAACAAAATCAAAAAACTTGATTATAAAACAAAACTTATTAGCACGTTTCTTAAGTTTGTGACAAAAATATAATAATTTGCAAGACAAAACTAAGGTATAGTTAAAAAATTTGTAATAAACGGTAAATAAAATTAATAAAGATATAAGTATACAAGATATCCAGTGATTAACCTGATTAATTTATACATATTTTGAAAGTATTAATAAAATATATTACTATTCGGTTAATTTGAACTATTCGGTTTCTACATTGGTAACCAAAACCAATCCAAAAATCAAAATAAATATTCGGTTTTGAACCAAACCGATCCAAAAAACTAAATTATCCGAACCAAATAGTCAAATTCAAATTATCCGATTGGACAATTCGGTTTGTCCATATAGTGAACACCCCTAAAGGTTATAGGGGAAGACCTCAAATGAAAACAACGAGGGGCAAGCTGAATTCATTGTATTTTAGAACAAAATTGTTGCTGACATTCACTGCATAACGGAATACCGCACTGTAACAAACCACATGTTACACCTATGAAATTTTAATGACATTACATTTTAAACCTACAAATTTGAACCTAAAATGTAATGAATTCGGTTTACTTCTCCTCCCCTCATTTAAAACCTTTTCATCTAATAAATTTTTCGGGGTTTGTCCCCTTTATCCAAAAAAAAAAAAAAAAACTTCTCATCAAATTCTTCACATTAGAAGTTAGATATTTATTTCAAGATCAAACTAAAATAAAATGTGAATATTTGGTAACTTTTTGTGTTTACGATCGGGCCGGTAGTGAGCCCAGTATAGGATATTTGATCAATTTAGCACGATATTACATCGGGCCGGTGGTGAGATTACTTGCTCAATATGTCAATAATCATTATCGAGTACCAAAACAAGTTGCGTATCTTTAGTTAACAAAAATCATTTACTTACCTTAAGTGGAAATTTTTAATTACTATAGTACTGTTCTTTTATACCACCTACACCAAAATATTCTGCAAAGCATGATTTAAATTTTTCAATGTTAATTTAAAATTAATCCATTTTAACTATTGTAGTAAAAACTACAATTAAATTTAGATATGTGGTGTAAGTAGACGTTAGAATGGAAATCAACTTGGGTGTTTAATTTTTCTCTGGTTTTTAGGGTAAGGTTCTTATGAGCAACTTCATTTTGAAGGGAATGAGGGGTAAACGATTTCAGCCGTCAATTTCTGTTACCAATGGCTCGGGTTCAGTGCATCACAACAACACTAAATTTTACGTAAAATACAGAGTTATTGCAAATATAAAATGTTGATCACATAAATCAACTGATGTGTACGATGAGATTGTATACACATCACTCCTTTCAAAATGCAGTTGAGTCTCCGATCCCACAACTGATTTTTAACATTACATTTTATGCAATTTATGATGCCTAATTCAATCACTATTATCGATTAATGTTAAATAACTTGATAAAATGAAGATGCGAAGAATTTCGTGATGATTCGAATGTATAACTAATTACTTACTTGTTTGATAATCTTACTAAACTAATAAGAAAACACAATTATTAGGTTAATTACTTATTTTGGCCATAAACAAATATGATAATGAACGATGATTAAGAAAGTATTGACGTTTCAAGATGTCCATGTTCTTATGTCGATTTCTTATCTCTAAAGTTGCTAGATTTCCGATGTCGACTAGTTTTCCGTTCACGCGAATAGAAAATCGATTTGTCGACTGAAGTTAACGGGTATCAGTACGTGTAGAAAAAACCATGTCTAAAATAGTTATGTTTTCTCTACTTTTGTTTTTAGGTACTTTATTTCATTTTCATCATTTAACTCTTTATCAGTAGTTATTATTATCACTCATATTCCATCCCCACTTATCCCACTGAGTGTGACGAGTTGAACCAAGCTCGATCTTGAACACGTTAGAACTCATAATGCTTAAGTTTGAGTTTGACTCAATTTTTAAATTAGTATTTAAATCGAATCTTGACTAGAGAGAGATTTTATAAGCTCGAGCTTAACTCGAGCTCCACTTGTTTATTGCATATATTATACGGAGTATTATGTTTCAAGTTATTACTCTGGAATTTGATTTATACTATAATAAGTTTTTATTTATATGTAAATTTAACCATGTTCACGCTAATATCGTATGATCATTACATTGAATAATTATATGGTCTTGTATACCAATTAATATTATTATTATGATTACGTAAATGTATAGTTAATTATACACATAATATTACTAGTGTGTATAATTCAAGTCTTTAACGAGTCGGACTCAAGTATCTAACAAGTAACTTGACTCATTTACGACCTATCCTCACATAAATGAAAATAGAAACCAATTGGTTCACAATTTGCACATTGACATGCAAATTTGCAATATAATAAAGCATAAGACAAAATTGTGTGGATCGTCTCTGTGGTTTTCACGAAATAACACTCCCCATCCCTGTGGTTTTTTTTTACCTAAAGCATCCCTAAACTTGTAATTTTTTGCGTAGGGAGTCCTTCTGTCTAACAAGTGTTAGTTATTCTGTTAAAGGACTTTCACTGTAATAATTTTAATGACAGAGGTTATTAGTGTAATTTTTATTTTTTAATCATAATAATTTGTTAATGCCTTTTTAATTGAAATTAAGCAAGTTGTTTTTAATATATTTTTTTCAAGTTAATTAACTATTTTCATTGATTTTTTTAATATCAAATTTTTTGTAACAACTGAAATGATTAACTTGTTTATTCTAGTTTCGATTTCACAAATATTGTGTCCGTTTTCACTTTTTAGTAGGGTTGTTCAAAAGTATCCGTATCCGTAATCTGAAAATCTGATCCGAAAATATCCAAAATTTCGGATATCCGAATTTTCGGATTTTTTTCAAAATTTCGGATATTTTCGGTAGGGGTGAGTATGGGTCGGTTAAGACCCAAAACCGTAACCATAACCGAATTTTCGGTTAATTGAAATGTTTAACCGATCGATTTCGGTTAAATAGCGGTTCGGTTATCGGTTAAAAGTGTGGATCGGTTAATTTTTCGGTTTAATCGGTTAATAACCGTTGGGGTGATAGAATAGTTGATTCAATCCCATAAATTCACATATCAAAAGAATAGGTAATTATGAAGCTTGATGAAAATTAAGATGCATGAATAACTAAACCCATAGCGTTGCTTAAATTATACGTAAATATTGATGTACACCTCCGGTATGTAGTAACTTTGGAAAGTGTCTATGAAAGATATGAAAGAGAGGTTGGTAGACTACGCCGTTGTGTTTACGTGGTATTATACAATTATTAAGATTAGGTGAATAGAAAAATGAATGTAAATGGGTATTATGTGTCAAGGGTTTAGGCTATAAGGCCCAACATATTACCAATCAAAACATTTAAAAATTGTTATCAGTTTAGGCATGAAACGTAACTACATGAATGGAGTAATTATTAAGTGTATGTATGTTAAGAGTATTATTTATTATATTATTAGGACTTATTAATGTATATAACTATATATACAATATATATAAGCATAATAAAAAAACATTAGATATTAAGTGGGGCGATTCAGTTAATTTGGGTCGGTTTTGAGACAATAACCATAACTGATCTAATCGGTTAATCAAAAATCAATAACCGAACCATCAGTTAATGGTTTGGGTCGGTCAATTTGGTTCGGTTAATTCGGTTATGGGTCGGTTTTTCGATTTTGTTGCACACCCCTAATTTTCGGATAGTATATTTCGGAATTTTTGGATATGCGATATCCGAAATTTTTAAAACTTTTTTAATTTGTTCTCATTTTAATAGGTAACTTTGTCGTCATAGTATACAAATTATTTGCAAAAACATCTTAAAATGATTAAAATACTTTCTAAATGGAAGAATTGTTGAGTATTTTAGTCTTGTACGTACTTGGCAACTAAATTTATAGCGAATCTCAATTTAAAAGCTTAAAAGTAATAAATTTTGGATATTCGAGTTTGGATATCCGCGAATTTTCGGATATCAAAAATTTCGGATTCGGATCAGGATTGGAAACTAGAATAACCAAGTCGATCATTTCAATTGTCACAAAAAAATAAATATTAAAAAAATCAATCAAAATTGTTAAATTAACTTGTAAAATGTATTAAAAACAACTTGCTTAATTTCAGTTAAAAAGGCATTAACAAATTATTATAATTAAAAAATAAAAATTACACTAATAGTCTTTACCATTAAAATTATTACATTGAAAGTCCTTTAATGGAATAAACTAATAATCGTTAGACAGAAGGACTCCCTATGCAAAAAATTGCAAGTTTAGGGATGCTTTTGGTAAAAAAAAATACAGGGATGGGGAGTGTTATTTCGTGCAAACCAGGGACGATCCATGTAATTTTATCCATGATTAACTTCGAAGAAGAAGAAAAAGGCATAGAAATATACCTATACCTAACATATTAATGCGAGTATCAACATATGATTATGGGACTCAATTAAAAGATTCAATTAAACAATGATGTGGGCTTGTTTATGCCACGAGTCTTTATATTCAGTTTGAAATAAACAGAAAATGTAATTTCATGATTATATATTATCATTGTTACTAAGAAAGGCAACAATCTTTAATGCATTATTTCTCTAATCATCAATGATATGATATAGATTATAGAATATTAAATAAAATAGATCATTGATTTGAAAGTTCTGGACAAATTGTTTCATATTCGTAAGTCGAATTGCGTTTTCTCTAAATTGAGGATAAGAGGACAACTTTACTGCATTTTAAGACAACTTTACGCCCTAAGATGTTGCATTTTAACTACAACTACATTTTACCTACGCAACCCAACAAATTACGCCTTCTAAAATTTGACAGTATTTTGATAACAATACATTTTATCCCGTGCAACTTTGTCCCAAAATGTAGCAATATCTACATGCCTAACATTCACCTCATTTGAAGCCTTCCTTCCACTTGAATCTTATCAAGAAAAAATTAGTAGATTTCTAAAAATCGACAAGACTTTAAAACTATCCTGTAACCAAAGAATGTATCTCTCACTTTCTAGATGAATAAAAAAAGACGCACATTATATTTATTTCTAAACACAAACAAGTACTCTGAATATCTGAATCTCTGATCCTCACATCATTGTTTTAAAACACCAACTATCGAATTTCTCATGTATGTGATGAACTTAAATATGTTCGTACAATCATCATATAAACTAAACTAGTCATATAATATCAATCGGCCCCAACATTGTCAGCCCAAAGTTTGTGCACCCTTGGAGGCTTGGACCACCTTTGGGCTAAAATATGTTCATTCATGGAATCATGGTCCCTTATAAGTTATAACAAAAATTATTTTTTCAAGTTCACAATGGATCACTAAAACTTTAAACCTAAACATCTACCATCCGAAATGTAATATTTCTTTTAATTTTTATTATTTTGGTCATATACTCAACGTCTCGATCAATATTGCCTTTTTGAAAGAAAAAAAAAAGTTTCAGATTATTTGCATCTTGTTAATACGATACTAGTGGTATATAACCCGCTAGCGAAATAATATATGATAAATTGTGTTCCTCAAATGATGTTAATACATGCTTATGTAAATTACGAATACTTTTATTTTTTTAACTTGGTTATTTAAATCATGTGTCATACTAATATCAATATATCAACTTTAGTAAGTTACGTAATACATATATAACTTCTTCACAACAATTATAAAGTAGAATACCACAATTATGAACTACCTTTTTAATGTAAATATTTTATTTGAGGTTTTTATTTTATTAAAAGCACAAACGTGTATAAATTATCTGCAAACGTTTTTTGGCTAAATTTTAAATTTAGTACATTAGTTTTCATATGTTCAATCTATTAGTAGAATCGTTGTGATTAACATATTTTCTGTAACAATTAATTTTCATAATGTAGTTTTATAATTTGGACTTTTTAGATGGTAAAATAGTAATATCTCATCTTCCTTTCTCTGAGTTTTTAAGGAATGTATGGAAATGGTTTATATAGGAGTAAAGATTCATATAATCTTTTGAAAATACAATCCCAAACACTCTCCTTAATGTGAATTTTATAGCCCACATTTACCTTTTCATAAAAGTTTATGTATATTTGACAACTCTAATATATTTATAAGCATTTAATTTACTCTCTATATATCTATCCATTTAGATATATCAGTACTTTCATTCACTATATATTATACATTGTGCAACAGGATAATGGGGTATTAATTAAGGTTAATAAGCTAGGAAAGGGACGGCAAGCTTCCTTGTAATAATCGTAACACTTTTTGTTTTATACAAACAAAAAAATTTATAATGAGGAACTACTATATAAAAGGGTCAATCTCAAAGAGATCGTTGTGTAGATAGAGGGGAAAATGTGTTTTAATTTTCCGAAAATGATTCTTAAGAGAACGAAAAACAAGTATACGAAAAATGAAGATGGAGAAGATGAAGATGAAGAAAATGAAAAGAGAGGTTTATTAGCAAGAGAAGTAGAAAGATGGAATAAAGATCAAGAAAAGGTTCAAAATCCCTCAAATTAATCCATTAATATATATATTCTCATCTTATCATAATGTTTTTATTTGTTTCAATGTATAATATTTAATTTATTTTAATAGTTGTGAGATTACTTTTATGGTCCTTATGTATTTCTTGGTAATTTAGCTTTTTATTTTTGAGTAAATTACATTCTTCTCCCATTATGTTTGTTATACACTTCACTTATCATCCTTGAGTCGGGTTTTCTTCAGTCTCTTAACTCGAATTTTCATGCACTCCCCGTCCCTTGAATGGTAAAAGAGTCTTAATATTTTAAGGGTATTTTAGTCATCTCATTAGGACAAAGGACTCGAAGTGAAATGAAAATCCAGATCAAGGGATTCAACCCGAAAAAACCCGACCTAGGGACGACAAAGGTAATTTACTCTTTATTTTTTGTTTGGAAGAGCTATCTTTATCAAAATTTGTTACCCGAAAGGCCAAAACACCAACACAAGGAGAGACTACTCGATCACTGATTTACAAACTTATAATTTTGAGTTTTAAGTATATATATGAGGTAAGGAAAAATGGATCTTTTCAATTTGATGTAGTATCAGTTAGTTAATGTATAGTATAAGACTAAGTCATTCATATAAGGAATAATACTAAAATTGGTTTAATTGAGTTAATATATTCATAATAACATGCGTTTGCTCCACTACTCAGTAAGTTATAAGTATAAACCTTGTTATAAACGATGTGTATACATTGTACGTGATATATATATATATATACTAGTAACATTTAACCCAATAATCACACGCAGAAATATTAATATTAATTTTTATGATGTTACATGTATATTATATTTAAAAAGATGGTTAATCGAAACAAATGAAAATACATGTATATCTTCTCCCATGATAATGTCAAACATAAACACTTTAGATAAGCATATCCAATCGAATTTGATTTTTATATTATGTGGTTAGAAAATTATTAGTAAGGTCTAATATTCCAAACGCCCAAACATAAACACTTTAGATAAGAGCATCTTATCGAACTTGAATGTTAGCTTATGTGAATAAAAAATCAGTAGTAGGACTCAATAATCCTTATAACGTATGTTGATTAAGTAATAAAATTGAAATCTCATGCTCTTAACAATCTATTATTTCAAATGACGAATGTAAGATTTCACCAAAAGCTTCAAAAATGAATTCAGGCAAATACTCAATTTTTTGAGGTTTTTCATCGAGAAAATGTATTGTTTTGACCCCCTAAATTTTATTAAGGGTACAAATCATTTTGCATGTTTGAAATCCGTAACGAAAGCTATAAGGGCTCGTGTTATCGAAACCCATAAAAAATATACATCATAAACGTAATGAAGGAATTCGTTAACTATAATCCTAAAATAATCTTAATCAAAATGACATTTTGAATTACAACAATAAAATGGATGATTGTTATTTTCTTGGTAATCCTATTAGATCTTTGCACAAATGTACTCCATTTGTTAAGTACATCCCTATTTCTGATTATTATTTTTGTATCTAGCTAATCAAATTATTTAACAATTAATTAAAATAATAATAAAACTTACACTTATAAGCACAGCTCCAAAATAGGCAAATATTAAACATTCGTAGAACCAATTCTGTTTAACTTCTTCCCCCCACACCATCCACAAGCTTTAGATAGATTGACATACATACAAAACAAAACAAAACACAAACTATATCATCCCCCTACCAAAATAAAGATTATAAAAAAATGGCTATCTTCACTCTTCAAACTCTAACCACACCATCTATCCACCATACACTTCAACCATACACCACCATTAAACCACACTGCCACTGCACCACCACCATCATCAACTCATCATCAGCTTCTCATTCAGATTTGAAATCAGCTACTAAAACAACAAACAACAAGAAAAATAGATTATTGGATGTGGGTGTTGGGTTGTTAGCTGCTGCAATGCTAGTTTCATCTCCACTTGATGCAAATGCCACCAGAATTGAGTATTATGCTACTGTTGCTGAACCACCTTGTGAGCTTCAGTTTGCACCTTCTGGACTTGGTTACTGTGATGTTGCGGTTGGGTTCGGTGAAGAAGCTCCATATTCCACTCTTATTAATGTGAGTTATTACTACTGTATATACTTTTGAGATCGAATTTACAAATTTTTTAACTGTTTTAATTACATGGATTTATCTATTTTTTTAAGTTAGTTGTAGCTTGTAATGATAATGTGGCTAATGAATTGTTGTTGATGACAATATTGATGTCAAAATAGTCCATGTGTGATATACTGATTTATGTTTGTTATTTATGCTAGTTGAAACAATTATGACTCTGGTTCAACCATATATCAAAATGTTTGTTAAGTTTCGTATCAAATAAAACATTTCTAGGATCAACAGATATAATTCTTCTTTAGGGAAAACACGGTTTAATATCATGCTATATAAACCTGATTGTAGTAATGCAAACGTTTTAAGATCTTGAAGTTAAATTTCTCTCATTTTAAATTGAGAATGTGACTAATTTGACTACATAAGTGATATGGACTGTTCTTGTGCCTTTATTGTTAAGATACACGTTGTATATGGATGCTATGAATTTAATGGTCGTGTGGTATCCGCTTTTTCCTATTTGCAGGTTCATTATACTGCACGGTTTGGTGATGGTATAGTTTTCGACAGCAGTTATAAACGTGGTAGACCTTTAACTATGCGTATTGGTGTTGGGAAGGTAAAATAAAGTCTATTCACCTTCTTTTGATATATGTTCCATTGTTTTTGCTTTATTAACTAGATAAGGACTACATCATCAGTGTCAATTTTTGGCTAACATTTGATATCTCACTGGAAATCTTTCATTTTCCTTATCGCATAATATCGATATGTGACCAAATGTAGGTTTATGATGGCTGCAAATGACCTTCATTTTCTTTTTCGTGTTTTCTTGCAAATAAGGATTTGCTTACATTTTGACTGATCTGTGAAATCTGAAGTTTCGTGTTCTTTTCGTTCATCTGTTTATGTGTTTTCAACATTTAGGTGATAAAGGGACTTGATCAAGGAATCTTTGGGGGTGAGGGTGTTCCACCTATGCTTGTTGGTAAGATCTAAGTAGACTACTTAAATGAAAACACACTGCAAGTATACATCACTACTTATGTATTTTTGCTTGGGGAGTTATTTGTTGACCAGGGTTTATACTATATTTTTGTTCCCAAGGTGGAAGACGTAAACTTCAAATTCCTCCAGAGTTAGCATATGGACCAGAACCTGCTGGTTGTTTTTCTGGTACCCCCTTAATCTTATTCTTTACTGAAAATTTTGCTTTGGTTCTATGATTATAATAATTCATCGTCCATCGGAAGTAAAGAGGTGGCAAAATGGGGAGATTAGTCAGGTTGGGTTACAGGTTCGAGTCAAAATAGTACGGAGTATTATAATTAATTTATTTATTTTTGTATATGGGGGTGGATTATAAACACTTTTTTTCTTGCTTTTTTTAAAAAACGATTTATAAATACTTAATGTGACAAATATGATTACAGAGACTACATTTTTACAGTAATAATCTATCTTTTCAAATAAAGCAGTATTGGAGGATTTATACATGTAAAAATACACTTTTGAAGACTGACCTTTTTTTCTCTTTTTTTTTTCTATCTACTTCTTGTTTGTTTGATCTGTTTGAACCACTAAGAATTTATCATAACCTAAATAGACCCTCTAGTTAGTAAATGGGTCGAAATTGCCACCGCTACCTAAAATATTGTATTCATTTGAAACATTCGTTCTTGCATTCATTTAGGTGACTGCAATGTACCTGCAAATGCAACACTCCTTTATGATATTCATTTTGTGAACATCTACTCGGGTAACAGAAAGTGATCGCAATCAAAACTGCATTAGTATTAGGAAAGTATATACAGCATGCTGGTGGCTGATGTACAATCATGTGAGTTTCACTTTTAAAGCTGTTTATCAACATTTTTTCTTTAATAAAAATAAGACAAGCATTATGTTGTACCACAATTGTTTAATGACAATTACCATAAAACATATGTATATAATATGGTACAATTGTTTGTAACATTTAGCAGATTTGAAATTTCACATTATATGTCACATAGCCATGTTACATTGTTACATCAAGTACTAATTTGGGGTTCCAATTTCTAAGCCCAGTCGTGATACTTAAATGGGCCAGACATGGGTTTGACATTCTGAACTAGTCTTGGACCGATTCATATTGGGCCTGCTTCTATTTCTTCTGACAGTTTTACTCGTTTTAACAAAAATAGTCGCCTTTCTTTAAACTTAAGACAAGTATATGAAAAATTATATGTGTAGCTCGGTTGATAAAATGACCATGTATATTTTCGTCACATATATTACAAAATTGTCGGGTTCGAACTCGGACACCCTCATAACCACAACTGCGGAGTGAGACAGATATGTTCATACTCAATAGTAGATAGATAGCCGATTGCATGATTAGGAACCACTTTGAATTGCCGATTACGAAAACTTTGTCACAAATGAAATAAAATGGTATGAGAAACCATATAAAAGTGGTGAATAATGTTTACTATTTAATTTTAATGTATATTCACCTACAAAAGTATGATTACAGTTTTTACTTATCCCTTTTACGTGTTAGTTAATAATTTAAATGAACCTTCTAATTTTATAACTTCTAATTCTATGTATAATTATTTATTTTTAAGAGAATCCGATCCCATCTTATCTTATCTTAAAATCTATCTAATACATATAAACATTATTAACTTATAATTAACACCAAGAATACACTTGGTAAGAAATTCTATATTTTTTTAATTACAATGATTGGAACTTGGAAGGTGATTTAAATGGATCCTAATGAAGTTGGCAAAAATATATATTATATATTATATTATTTAACTGATTATTGTGCCAAATAAATACATGTTTGGTTGTTTTGTTATTTTATTTTATGTTTTTGAAGGAAGCAACGAAACCCTCAATCATTGGAACACATAATCCAGACACATATTCGACAACTCAAACGTAATGTTTTAATAATTAAACACGACTGCTAAATTTAACAATTAAAATGTTGGTTACGTTTGCTATAAAGAAAAAATGACACCTTTTATGTTTTATTGGCTCATATTGCAATTATGATATGATTATGGTTATTATGTCCTTACTACATAAATCAGTTTTTTTAAAATAAAATCAAATCGTTAACACTCTGTATATCATGACAAAATTTCAAGGTTCCAAAGAGTAATATTTTTACGATAATCTTCTGAAGTGAAAATCATATTTATTGTTTCAAATTAAAATGTATTATAACTCTTTTATTATTATTATATATGTGATCTACTTTCGCATGCAACTTTTATTGCCTGAATTGAACTGGTTAATTATGTTTATTGTATGTACAGATAGCGAACATGTACATACAATAGACGGAATTGAAAAGTGCAATACATACAAATATACAATGGACAAAGTGAAAATACACTTTATATAATAATAAAAAAAAGGGTAAAGTATATACACTTTGAAATAATAAACCATATTACAAATAGTATCAATGAACCAAAGACATACGAGTACCATTTTAAATATTAGTTGCACCAAATTATAAGACCGTTATATAATTAACCAAGAATGAGGGAAACATCAACACATGATCAAATATATATAATCCTTAATAACATATGATCGAACAGAAAGAAAATTTTATTTAACATCATAGTACTTCAACAAATCCTTCAAAACGAACACCTATAATAACTAGATGAAACCCAAACACGCGCTATTCACAAAAATGCTTTCAAGACAACAACAGCGCCGTTGCTTAATTGCGACAAGCGTTACATTACAGAACATGCATTAGGATTATCGTCACTGAACATGGTGACGTACGAGTAAGATGGGTCTTGATCATATCTAGTGACACCACCCCCAGCAGTTGTTGTTTCGAGTTTTCGAACATAACCAGGAGGAGCCTTTTTGTCATAAACTTGAGCAGCATACGGTTGTGCTACAAGATTGTAAGGCACATATGGCCATATCTCTGACTTTTTACCTGTTGACTTTGCCTTTTTTAACACCTTGTTTGGTTCTACATACCCACTTACTGACACCTTCTGTTGTTTCCTGTTTATTTCAACCTTCTTCACCCCTGCATATTACAACATATATATATCATCCACCAAATACTACACATAATTAATTAATTAGGTCATATTATCAATTGCATGGATCCCTAACTAAAGGGTCGGCGTATTGTATTTTTTGCTCTGATACCATGTAAAATCTTAAAATATAATTTTAAGACGGGAAAGAGAGACCAATTAGATATGTGCATGGATATATACAAATATTGGATACGTACCGGAAAGAGAAGAGAGGGCGTTCTTGACCTTACGTTCACAACCATCGCAATCCATTCGCACCTTAAGATCGACCGTTTGTAGCTGTTTCTTCTTCTTCTTGCTCTTGTGTTTATGACCATTGTTCATTAAGTCTGATATGTACTCTAATGTTCCTGAGACTCCCATTTTATTTTATTTTGTTGTGAATGAATTAGCCACTTTTGTCCACATTTTATACCAAATGTTGCCATGTTGGTGGGGCCTATCAAGACAACCATATGTACGTGAAATATTCATAAGGCTATAATTTTTTATTGGTTTTGGATCAGACGGCATGTATCTTAAATAGGGTAGGAGGGTCAGGCTATCCTAGTCCTTGATTTTTTTTTTTATCTACGACTCAAATTTACTACATCTTAACATCACTACATCTTACTCTTACAATTATGCAGCTGTTTTTCCTGCCTCTCTTTCTAGACCTGCCCTGCATCCTTAAATCCTTAATTATTTATATTTAAGATTTAAGATTTAGAAAACTTGTGTATACTTTTTAGTTTTTACATTATATGAAAGAATATCCTTTAAGTTTCTTACATTGTATATAAAATACTTATAGTACTTCTTTTTCTAATGATTCTGTTATTAAATTTCAAATCTAATGTTGTATACTCGAGTGACAATGTTTGTACTTTGTAGTCATGTTACAAGCAATGCTTTTGTACATTTGTTACAGCATGTTAGCAACAATTCGACCATGGTTAATCGATGCGAAAATTATCAATGTTAATTAATATTTTTTATTTATTACAAACCATGTTGTTAAATCCTTATTTATAAATAGTCCAAAAGGAAGGTGCTTAGAGGGTGAATATATCCTTATGCATGTGCTTTGTACATTTGTTTATGTCACAAACCAAACCAACTTCAATATATATATCACCTAGCTTTCAAAAATACTTATGGTCAAACATAAACATTTCACACCCTAAAATTAAGCCAAATTACTCAATCTTTTCCATGACCATCACTTCCAATCAATCTACCGAATTCAAGACTTACTTGGGTTTCGTAGTGCCCGTCGAAAAACAAACTAGCTAGTTTGAACTGACCTTAAGACCAATAAAACGAAATTTCTTAATTACTATGAAGAGTTATAGTTTAGTCTAAATGTAGAATGTTAACAACTTTTGGCAGATATTGGAGGTGAAGACGACATGCGCATGGTCCAAATATAGAGCAATAATAGAGATCAAAAAAGTTGTTGTCACGTTTTGGTGGGTGAGGGTACACAAATGAATCAACGGTGAAGCTGCACATAGTCTCCTAGGATGTAGCCACGTACTATGTTTATTATTCTCTTCATATATAGGTTATTACCGGCTTTTTTATTCGATTTTAATTATTCAAATTTATTATGAATCTTCAAGGTTCCAACAAAACCGTTTAAACCGGCCGAACTGAATTGATTTGGTTGATTCGTCGGTTTGGCCAGGCTCTTCATTTATAATTACTCTAGTGGTTTGGATATTCTCATACCGTAATATATAGTTCGGTTTTCTAAACCGAACTTAATCATTGAGCCCGTGTTATATGCATGCATTTGTCTTACATTCAATAATCTAAATTATTGAAGCTTCCATAGTGACAGCAAGACATGTTTTTCTCCCCCTAATTCTGAAAGCTTGTCGTTTATTTGTTTACATAGACAATCCAATTACTAAAAAAATGTTTATATTATACATCAATTGATTAAGGTTAGATTTTTCAAACAGTATTCATGATCGTGGATCTAATACTGTATTAAAGTCTTAATGATTCAACAGATTATTAAACTTTATCGTCTACGAAATGAAAAGATTGATGAACTATACATTTTGTAGTACATAAATAGTACTACATACATATATGTGTGTGTATGAAAAGACCCCATTAATTTCACAACATGATACATGTCTTGATCATTGGAAAATGATTGGTAAATCTAATTGTGTAGAACTAAAGATAGAACAAAATATGTGATTGGTTAGTTTGAAAATTTGATTTCCTCAGTCATCTTTCTACATTATTAATCATACAAATCAGTTTTATCCATACGGCGGCGACTATATACGTCTAAGTTGTAATTAGTAATTACAAAGGGAATGAAGATCAACTTGTTCTGATCGCACAACTTTTTTTGATTCCTTTCCTGTTCTATTCAAACCAACCAAGCACTACGCGCCACTTTGATTTAGAAGAACCATATGATATGATGCGACCAGAGTTGAAACTACTTTGCTTCAGGTTTAGGTAGTGTCGTAGTGAAGTAATCAGTTATTATGAATGGTGGCAATATACACCCAGTTAGTGATAAACTGGTAGATTCAAACCACAGGTCCAAACATCTCAGTTGATACCAACTAAATAAACCGCAAGTCATCGCAAGTCATAATCTTAATTTGTCCACGATAAAATACTCTTGAAAATACCCTCTTTTTAGGTCAAATTTCAGATTTTAAATAACTATCTGTTAAAGTTGCCAAAATTATGTTCCTTCTTTTGGCTATTTACCAAAACGATAACACAATAGAATGAGTATACTATGAGACTGTAAATGAACATATAACCCATTTATCGGAAGCAAAACTCTCATATCAGATAGCAATTTGTATGTATCTCACTACAACAATTACAAGTCAGTCAATATAGCCTCATCTTTCTTCATCTAAGTCTGGCAATTCAAAGCATCGATCAGAAAAAAACTAATTTTATTATTATAGCCAACCAGGTATAGGTGGCGCAGTATAGCCTCATCTTTCTTCATCTAAGTCTGGCAATTCAAAGCATCGATCAGAAAAAACTAATTTTATTATTATAGCCAACCAGGTATAGGTGGCGCTTACAACACTTCAGAAAGAACTCTGGTCAACTCACCGGCAGAAGTTCAAAAATTTTGGGCTATTAAGACAGAAACCGTCCTCTTTATTCACAAGGACTGAATAGCTAATGGGCATTGTGTGTGTTGTGAGATAGTAGCAATGGGAAGTTGAGGAGTAAAGGTGATTCAAGTGTGGCTAACAGATGTAGCATAAGACTGAAGGAGAGTTAGGGCTTGCTCGGTGATGGCACGATTCCTTGCTTGTCGAACCCAATCATTTACAACTTCTGCTGCCTGGCTGTCTTTTAGACCGTGTTCAAGTGTTTCTGCAGCTTCCAGAAGTTTCCCATCGGCTAAGTAACTTTCCACTCGATTTATCAGTGACTCTATTCCATCACCTGATTTGTCAGATTCCTTAACCTGACATCATGATTCAACAATTGCAGTTATATTGCTATAGAGGTGGTGGTTTCGACATGCACAGAAGACTTTTTTTTGGTTTGAACTTTGCCTAGCAGGTCAAATGAGTAAATAATAAAATATTGGTTGAATATGAAACGGGTTGAACAGATCAAGCGGGTCCAACATCAACCAAGATGTGTTCAGAATGAGAGAAAAAAATAACATAGGTGTTCTATACTTCTATACTTCATGTCGACAAGAAGTTGAAGCTTATGTGTATCGAACCAGAGACCTCATTTGGAAAATCTCAGGCGTTCACTGCTTGGCCACCCATTATGGAATGGGCGTTGATATATACAACAAAAATTTTACTTCATACACCAAAAGTACGCATTACAGGGTTGTACAATACTGAATCACAATGCATTAAAATTGGTGTATGAAGCAAATTATGTGTTGCATTTATCAGCCTCCTTATGGGATCTGTTAGTTAATATTTAAAGAATTGAATATTTGACCAAACCCAAAATGATACGACATTTTGACTTGTACCCACCACACTAACTTTGCCTCTCTAGCTATAATATATGGCCAGCAAGCAGCGGTCAATGAAGCATATAAAATAAAAATAGAGAATCTCCCAGATTTGCACATACCTTTAATACGGATGCAATGTAAGCCAAAGAATGCGTCAAAATGCCACCACCACCTGGAGGCACTAGGCTGAAGTGCCTGAGAGTACCTTTCAAGCCATCAAACTGAAAAATTAATCATGGTTAGAGAAGTACGAGCTATCATAGCACAAAAATTATAACATATAGTACAACTACATCATAGAACAATTGTGGTGCATGCATCAATTTTGTAAATATCAGCACTCGTACATATATCTAGCACCATGCCTCACATAAAGAACTCTAGTCAACTTTACAATGCTTGAATTACTAAACAATGTAATAGAAACTATGGCACAAGAATCTTCTATAACCAATCAAGGGATAGGGATAGCCCGCATCAAAGTGGTATCGAACATATTAACGGGGGATTAAGGAGGTAATAAGCAAAGTAGCAAACCAATTGAAGAGTTACACGTAGGCGTTTGTTAAAAGTAAAACATACTTGATAGGGTTTTCATTTTGAATGGAAATGTGGCAAAGATGAAACGAGATACAGAGATAGAATTCAAAATGTTCATTAAAGTCGACCTTGAAAATTCATAAGATAGCATTATTTATTTTATAATAATTGGTGATGATACAAAGGGGTTTTGGAGCTACATGAGAAGGTGTGCTATAGGGTTGTTGAGGACATCTTGTCTATCATAACCCAGCTGAAAATTTATGTGTGAGGAGGGTATCAGAAAAGGGGATCCTATTGCCCCACCGTTATTTTTAATCCATGGCAGTTGCGTTCGGTTTCATTTAACAGGGGGTACCGACTTTTTTAGTGAAAGGTGTGTGGTCGATCCCCCTAACTTATCCAACATATAATGTTTCTGCCCATCTTGCACATGACAGTGAAGTAATAAGAAATCCATAGCAGTTCAGAAAGAAAAACAATGACCCGCAAAGCCTCAACTTTAAACCGCCTATGGATACTATAGGGATGATGCTAACAAGCCAATTAATAGTTTCTGTTTTCTCCACACATTGACTCAAAATGACAACCAACATTAGGGCTAAACCCTTTTCAACTTGTGATTTATTGACTTAGCATGACAACCAAAATAAAAGCTTAACCATTTTTAACTTGACAATTGTCACAAAGAATCGTAAGCATGACACCTGATATTGATATCTATAAAAAAGATGCAATTATAAAAAGTATGTCAATACTTGAAACCAACAAATTCAAATTGTGGTCTTGACTCTATGATGTAGAAAAATAAGAAACCCGTAGAAAGACTTACCTTGTAATTTAACTGCAATATAGTATTGTGGTCTTGACTCTGATGTAGAAAAATAAGAAATTCGTAGAAAGACTTACCTTGTGATTCAACTGCAATATAGTATCCGTCCCATTTTTCAGAGTATCTTCAGGAAGTGATGCCATGACCAAACCTAGTAGTGAGTCTTTATCAATTCCATCAATGTAGCTGTGAAGAGCATCTATTTCTTTCTGTATAGGTAACCCTTTAGACAGAGCATCTTCCAGTGCAAGAGCGCCCTGCAAAAGGATATAAGAATTGTTTAATCCAATGTAAAAGAAAGAATTATATGGTGATTAGTCATAAGCAATATACTTCAGCAAGATAACCATTTTAAGAGCTAAAACTGCTATCATCATACTAACCAGCAGGAGACAAATATTTACAAACAAAATGATGTAGATAATATATGTTTTTTAGAGCATCATGAGCCTTGGACACCCTTAGAAAGTAAGAAACTGTGCAACATGATGAACAAGACTCCTCATCCACCAGAGTATTAAGCAGAACATTCTGACAAGAACAAGCAATGATGTGCAGAAAATATGTGAAGCCTCAGAATATGAAGAGTTAAAAGCCCCAGTTTACCAGAATCTTCAACCATTTTGATGTGTACGACTGTAAGCTTATAGAGAGCCTTTTATTGATTTAACTTCTCCCGGTCCCTTTCAGATAATTCAATTATGCTAACCTACGTTCTCAAACTCTCAAAGACTCCTTAAGTGACTCACTGCAGCACCGATGAAGCACTTTTGTGTGCTAAAGAAAAGGGAAATATCAGTAAATATTAAGGGTGAATTGCTTGACAACACCTTTATCAGTGCTCAATCCACACCACAGATACTGCATTATGGTTCTGTTTTATCTGTCATCCGGGTATAATACAGTATGGTTCTGAAGAAAATCAGAATAATAGATGTCACGCACTAACGCTTACAGTGTGTAGGTCACAGAATTTTTCGTAGGTCATAGAATGGTAAGAAAAGTAACTTGGAGGCCTCAAGGTAGTAACATTTTAGTGTTTTATAATGTATATGTAATGTAATGTAAATGGTGTTTGTACTTTTTGTTGGATAACACAATCGAAACTCACTTATTAAGACTAGTTCATCTCTGAAAAGATAACTACAGATATAGATATAGTATTTTATACTTTTATTGGGTTTGAAACCTAATCATGGCATGTTTCTACTATATACCCATTCTTAAAAACAAGCAACCTCGTAAACTAGTAGTTTTCAGCAGACAATTAGTGTTTCCGTGATATTATATTAGACTTGGAATTCTCTAAAACATAAATATTTGTCAAACAATACCTACAACTAAAAAATTATTAAATTATGAATACATATGAAAAGTAAGAATTTCAGTAAGAAAATGATTTTTGGTATGAAAGAACAAAACCAACAAATTTGGAGAGTATCGTGATATGTGTTGCATTATATATATTAGTAGTATGTGCGTTTTGAGTAATAAAAGGCTTCAGTCCTTACGTGTAGTATAATAAAACACGTGCAGTTTATTAGTAGCAAGTGAGTCACATTCCAAGTGTGAGTCACTTGTACATCGACTGGTATATAAAGTCCCCAACGTGTTCATAGAATTCAGTTGAAAAGTTAACACAAACTACATTCGCTTCTTCTCTTTCAATCTGTACAAACCCTAACTCATCAATTTCATCTCTGTGCAAACTCGTAGGCTATTCTCCATCATATAGCTTACCTATTTGTATAGATTACATCAACTGACTACTGATTCTTCAGTCTCGATAAATTAAACCACATCATATTGCCAAACAATACCTAAGGCATAGTTCATGTTGCAATAGAAGTAGTTGATTGCTCTGTTTGTGACTTGATTGTTTGCATGGTTTCATATTCTCCTTGTTCACCAATCCCAAAGGCCAAAGCCAAATTACCACAGTCTAAATATACAGTTGCACTCATCAATGGTAGTGTTATATTAACTGGAACTAGGCAAGCAGGGATCTTCTAGCTCTATATAGTGTAAGTGGGGATTAAGTGGACAAATAAGCGGTTTACATAAAACATGAAATTTAAGAGTTATTTTATAAGACTATATAAACATATTACAAATAAGAATCGGAAAAAAAAATAAAAAAATTTAACAGCTGATATCATTTTTCTTCATTAAATAATTAGTCTGGTTGTATACAATTACTTCCAAAGGCATTATAAAACACATAGTGTAGAAAAGATCGTTGATATGCAAAAGTGCACCAAAGTTATGATTAATCCACAAACTGTTTTCGAACACATAATTTGACATTAGATATTATCAGAAGCAGTGAGGAACTTGAACCTACGTGGTTGAATTGAGCAGGTTATACTAATCAAAGTGGCAAGGGGATGCTTAGGAAGATGCTTAGGAAGATGCTTAGGAAGATGCTTAATCAGCCATAAGCGCATAATTGTTGTGTCAATGATCAACATATATACTCACAATTTAAATACTGTCTACAAATTATAATAGAGAAAACTATCTGCAAAGGTAATAATGATGTTCTATGAAAACAAACCAAAGCAAGTTTGTGGACAGAATGACTCTGACGCGCCTCTTCAGATCTTGCATAGAATGCCATGCATAAAGCATTTATCTGCATTTTAAAAACAGGGTAATATTAGGTTCCTTGCGAAAAAGCCAACCAAAATAAGATATTATATAGTCTGTATACACGTAATCATGCCCAAAAGATTGGTATAGAATTATAGATGTCTACATGATATGTCAATTGAGGGTTTTATAGGGAAACTTCGGTGAAACAAAGTTGATTTTCCAGCATGCACAATCAGCGCACGCCTAACCGCCTCAGGCCCATCACATGAGGGTAAATCAATCTCACTGAGCAGAAAGCTCAGATGGTGGCCAACCAACTGATCCAACCTTATCAAGCAATTTAACTAATAAATTAGGTTCCTATTAGTCTCGCATGGGGATTAAACCCTGAATACTTCCAAATGCCTCCAAGTAGCATTGGTAACAGGCTTAATGTGTAGCGGAAAGAACTATCTGTCAAGTTTTATAAGCACGATACCTAGTAGAATTTCCCCAAACAGTAAAAAATAAAGATAGAAAATTCAAGAATATTTTTTTTTAACACCTATTAAATCATTCGGCTCAGTATTTGCATTGAGATGCCAACTCAACAAATAACATGAAACTAAATGAAAAGTTATAACTTCACATGAGTCATACATTGAGATTCGCCTCCTCCAGTTTTTCAATTTGGGATGCTTTCTCGCTTGCAATTGCTGCAGTCAATTCAGCTTTTGCTAAATCCTTCAATTTCTTCAGCTCCAATTCTGTTTCAGCCTCCTGATAAAATTCAATATTAGATTAGCTCAATACTGCTAGTTAGATGTTGTAAATCATAAAAGTATGTTAAATATCAAAGCACCTTCCTTTCAATCTCCATGTTGTACTCCTCTTCTAACATTTCCTGAAGTGACTTGAGAGCAGCAGCTGCTTTTAGCTTTTCTTTATGCAACTCCTACAAGCACATTAAGCAATTTCAGATGCTAATCACAAATGAATTGCCCTAAATTCACCATTAACAGATCATGTATCTGGCAAATAGATACAAGGTATGACCGTTTGGGGGTTTTAATTTAGTTGTTAATATATGCATATCTGTTCAGGCTATCATCAGTTTTGTATCCAAAACGAAAAGCAGACTTCAATTATTGTATGCAAATTATCAGAAGTTGCAATCACATCTGTTCCCTGTTTTGCTTTCTGCTATTGCCTCAGAAAAAAATCCAGGCAGGCCTGAGATGCTCAATTGATTTTTAAGATGTGTGCACAAGAAAGAATGTCTACTGGGAAACAAATTAAGGAAACATACATCTTCGTAATCAGCTTCAAACGTAAATAGTTCTTACAATAGTAACTGATGATTAAATTCATAAAATGTTAATCACCAAAACTAGAATCATAGCCGACACATGTACAGAAATAGTAACACGTTCAGGAAGGATAAAGGAAGAAAATGTATACAACCTTATCCAAAATTGTCTCTCTTTCGGCATACATGAGCTCCCGGGCCCTTGCATCTTTTAGCTCCTTTTCATATTTTTCCTATAAAAAAATCAGTACAATATCAAGTTTAGACGCCATTAGCCATAAAAATGGTATGAAAAATATAGGAAAGAAAAACAATAAACAATAAATATAATTAGTAGTATCACGATGTTATCATGTTAACATTTCAACTTAAAAGATGAATTATCTTGCCTTCATCAACCTCTTCTCTTCTGAAAAAATATGTGCATCCATATCTGCCTGCCTCTTTTCAGCAGTGTGAATGGCTTGCAAGAAATCCAGAACCAATTTCCCATCCTTTGACACATAAACATCATCGGTGTCTTTCACAGCCTCGGGTACTTTCTACATTTTTCACATCGCATGTAACTAGACAGTTTTCCTGAAGACAGGAATCACATATAAATAAAACTTCCTTTTATAAAACGGTTTGGTATCTAACCTCATCTACATATGATGAAGATGCAGCAACATTTTGTTCAACTTCATCTCTTATATTGTATTCATCAAGAAGGGTATTTGACTCTTTATTTGCAGCCAGGTTATCCTGCGAAAAAATAGGCCCATAAACATGCTGCAATTATAATCAATATTCTAGACCCACTATGCAGAAAGAAGCAAACCTCTGGCATATTTCTAGTGTCTAGCTGCTGAGGTGGCTCAAAATTAATCACATTGTCTTCAATAACAGGAGCAACATCGATTGATGTTGAGGTGATCTGAGCTCCCTCATGGTGTTCTGTAGTAGGCTTCACTTCTTCATTTTTTGTAGCAATATCATCTTGAATCGTTGCTACTGAACCGATACTGGTATTATCAGAAGTTGATATCATGTGGTCTGAGCTAGGCAACTCACCCTCCTGGTCAAAGATAGTATCATGGGGTTTAGGTATTGGTATTTCTTTTATTTCAAACCGAGTTTCTTCGTCTCTTCTGCTATAATATGGATCCATTTCAGAAACTTTTTCACCATTATCAACAGTCGGACTTGAAATCTCCGTCTCTTGCACATTTTGTACAGCAACTTGCTCTGCAACTTCAGCATCGGGCAAATTATTATCAACCGTCTTTAATTCTTGAGGTTCTTCATGGAAAATGGGGGTTGGATGTGTATTGTCATCGGTGTTTGGTTCCTTAACGAGATATTTATCTAAGTAGCCAGTCTGGTAAGCTGCTACACCAGCAGCACCACCTAAGGCTATACTTCCAATAAAAACCTTAGACAAATTACTCCCAGAATCTGGCGGTTTTCCTGTCGAGCCCGGTCCGTTGGATGGATTTGATTGAGATGCAACAGAATATTCCTTCCTAGAAGAAAGATACAAAGGAATCTGCTACAAATATATTAACCATAAAGAGAGGAATATTAACGACAATTGTTTCCACCAATCAGCATTAAAGCATATGATCTTTTAGTATAAGCTTCTAACTTCTACATACGTTCCACGAACTAAATCACTATATCCTTTACATAATATTCAATAGACATATAAACTTAAGTAGGCTTGCATATCCCATATTCAACACAGCACCATAAACATCTGGATTTCAAAGTATTCTCTTAATTCACTATGGAAGTTGGAAATTAAAACATACACATAAGATGCAATGACATTCACAGCACCAGCCAAATAAATATCATCCATGAAATTAACAATGTGGTTCAGTAAAAACATTAAGCAAATCATATTACACAAAGTTAAATACATTATAAACATGCCTGAGTTGTCATCCGCGGCAAAATCCCTCGTACTGATCGCCGAGTAGATATTTCCAACATAGACCTTCAAAAGAGAAGCAAAATACTCAAAATATCAGCAAAAACCATTACTCCGGTTCTAAAACAGCTTAAAAACTATAGAATTAACGAAAAACGTAACAAATTCAGGTCAATTAGAATCACTAAACCCTAATCCATAAGAAAACCCTAAAATATATCACATTAAGAAATGGAATTGAAGTATATATATGTTTGGTGTGAGTATTGTACCTCCGAAGCATGGTGGACGGAGTGCAAGTAGATGTGATTGAGGCGAGTAGATTGAAAATCGGAGAAGAAGATGGAATCGGAAAGCGTTTATCTGAACAAGACAAGATGTGGTGATTTAGGGTGGAGACTGGAGATGGAACATGTAGCGCTTCCTGCGATTGTCAAAATGGCTTTGCGTTTTAGATGTTCGTCATGATTCTACATATTTATTTGACAAAATTACAAGCGTCAAAAATTACATCCGTGGGTCGCAACATCTTTGCTTTGCACAGGTAGTCCTTCTCACTAACCGCAAATCCATCATGTGTTGTGAGGGTATTATAGTAATTTTATGAAACTTTCCAACTAAATAAATAAGAGTAAATTTCATGTGTTAAACAGTCAAACAAATATAATTTTCTGTTTAATCTACGATAGTTAAGCAATCAAATATTTCGTTTTAATTAATTTCATGGAGTAACTTTCACGATAGTAAACCCATCTATAACCTCATCACTATCAAAAGTGAATTAGTTAAAAATAGTATTTTATCATCATAAAGAGATTAATGGTTGGATCGGTAATTATGTTCTTCATATTTTTAATTCCTTTCTAGATGTTGAAACCATAATTTTTTTGTGAAGATTAGAATTTGTTGGTTTTTGGTTTGACTAAAATCGTTTCTTCGTGCCATATACTCTAGAAATTGTTTATAATTCATATATAACTAATGTCGTAGACATCTGATGATTTCGATCTGCTGCGTTCATTTCCGATGAAAAAAACTCCAAAATACAACGCATCTGACTTCATTTCAGCGGCCAAAACCCGACAACTCACCGGAACTGGCAACTAAATTGACACAAAATATCAGATCTGGCGGCACAGTTCTGATCGGTAGGAAATGAGAGTAGCAGATAGGGGTGATACAAAGAAAGTGATGGTAGAGGCGCAGTGGAGTGCAAAGGAGAAGGAAACACAAATTTGAATAATCTTATTGGTTTGTATATCCGGAAAATGTACGTTCGGCCGGTAATTTGAAATGCAATCGAGGGGGAGGAGAGGGTTGTGTTCGGTTATTTAAAACGCAAGTTGGCGGCGGTGTGGTGGTTGATGTGAGTCTGTTGATGCTAGCTAATTGGTGTTACAAGCTAGTGTTTGTGTTGTTCGTTAAGATTTGATGGTGATGTGGTTGACTAGGCATTGGTGAAGATGAACACATATATAACGTGTGGTCCGGTGCTTTTAGAGATGTGTCCGGTGTTTTTGTTGTCCATAAATAAATAAAATACTACAAATGTATATGTATCGTGCATGGAGTATTATATTACGAATCAATTGGAAAAAGTTTGCGTGAAATTACCTAAGTACCCTCACATGCACTGCACATGGTGGATTTTGACGAACCTGACAAACGACCGTTAGCGAGAAGGACTATCCATGCAAGATGTTGCAACCACAAGGATGACCAGTGTAAAAAAAGTGTTAGGGACAACCGATGTAATTTTTGACAAACCACAGGGACGATCCGTGTAATTTTGTCTATTAATTTACTTTTTTTGGATTATTTTGTCGCACCCCCAAATTCGGGTTGCAGAAGCGAATCGGGTCGGGGCGCGACTAATCAATAATCATAGCACAAAGATATAATGAACGACTCTATATGCGCCGTTTTACAACTTGTATTAATAAAATCAAAGTTTACATCAAAATATAGTTTACATTAGCTCAGTTCCTGGATTGAGAGATTTACATACATAATTAATCTATACAAAATATAATAATGCAGCTATATCTCTGAATGTTTTGCATGATGACTCGAGCTAATGATATCTTGAATGGCAGTCCAACCTACTACTGAGTACCTGTGATACATGCTAAAATGGGTCAACGAAACGCTGGTGAGCTCACAGGTTTGTATGTCAACACATATTGTATGAACCGCAAGATTTTATTGAATTTAAATTGCAATTAAGCAAAATAAAAGTTTTACATCCATGAGCACATAGTCTGAGCTTAACTCGAGGTGTCAGGTCCACATTTAAGGAATCCTGATCGAGGTGCCTCCCACGAGTGCCTAATCTACACTCGTCTAAACAAATATTAGTACATCCGTTTACCCAGTTAGTGCATGCTAACCTGGACGAGGAGGGTCAATCCTATATGGTACCATATACTAATATTCACGCTACAACGTATTACCAAACTATGCTGAGGAGGGCTTTAAAAGATTATTGAGATAACTCATGTAGTAATCGTTTGTTTTCGTACTTACGTTCATATAGTTAAAATAAAACGAGCAGTATATCACACCCCTGAGTAAAACGGTAAAATAGGGGCTATGAGACTCACCTGAGTCTGGAGAGTTTAACTAATTAAACTTGAGTTGATTAGCCGAGAATCGATGTTCGAAGACTTGTAACCTGAGGGTGTCCACGACACGCGATGGTTATAAATGTGAGAAGGTATCTATAAAGACTACCTTTGTAGTTGTTCTTTCAACTAGAATGTTCAAATTACTACGATTTGGTTGATTTGGTTATGTTTTGAAAACGTGTACGACCCGTTGATGATTTGTTTGTAATAATAATCCCACATTATTATTTTGATTTTCGAAAGGTGTTATACTTAGAAAGTATTTGTAAACTTTAAGTGACGGGGGTCCGGGGGCAGCGCCCCTGGTTAGCGGGGTCCCAGGGGTGGCAACCTCTGGCGGGGTCCAAGGGGCTGGCCCCTAGTTGGGGTCGAGATGCCAAGTCAGCTCGAAAATTTTTTATTTATATTATATTGCTTTGGTGAAAAACGCACCTGGACTTGAATTTGGGTGGAATCAAGTGATAAAATTTTAGGTCTCGACACTTAGTAAAATCTGAGTTTTCTAGGTTCTGTTATCTGCGACATTAGGCGTAGTGTCGCAGGCCATGACTGCGACATTGATCATGGCGTCGCTAAGTGCGACATTCGGAATTTAATGCGACGTTGAGTCTGATGTCGCTATATGCGACGTTGTTGGTCTTTGCGATGTAGGGGTCGATGTCGCTATGTGCGACGTTAGCAATTTAATGCGACATTGAGGTTGATGTCTCACCATGCGACATTGTGGGGGGGTTTGCGACATTGTGGCTGATGTCGCAATTTGCCTGGGACAAATGCGACATCGGAGTCTGATCGGACTCCGGTGGCCGGAAACATGGCCGGACGACTTTGGTTTGGTCCGAAACTTTTACTCAACCCTTATATGGACATTTTAAGCCTAGACAAACAATTATAAGTTGAAAAAAATAGAAAACGAGAGGTGTCGGGATTTGTCGGAAACTTACGAAGTTAACGCCGTGAAAATCTAGAAAGATGGGGTTGTAGATCGCGGGGAGGTGGTTTTTTTCTTCCAAATGAGCTAAATGATTTAAGGTTGTTTGGTGGTAGCATTTAAGGATTTAAGGTGGATGGTGGTGGTGGATTTGAGAGAAAATGAGAAGGAGAGATAGATGGTAAAGATGAGAATGATGATGAATTGAGAAAGAGTGGGGTTCCCCCCCCCCCCCCCCCCTCTTTTGGCTGATTCGGTAGGGGCCCACCGGGTGTGGGTCTCCACTTCTTACTCCCGTGTATTCGCGCTTCATGCGGTGTTCGTTTCCCCGATCATTTAAACGTTTAAATAATTTTATACGTGTTCAATTATAAGTTTTAAAATACGATTAATTATTCGACATTTTAGTTGAAGTATTTAACCGAATCCTTTAGAATTTAAGTTATAAAAATATAACTTATACTTGTTTCGTTTGTTTGCGTGTTAAATGTTTAAGTCGCGTAGACGTTTATTATACGATACGAAATGTAATTGAAATATTATCAAAATAGTATTTTGGGTATGATATCGTTATTAAATAATTTTGTATTATTTAATAAAATTGATCACCAATCTCCGTATTTAATTGAACCGAATTACATTCGATTTGAATTGAGTACGATTTAATCAAATCGTATACTTGTATATATTCAACAATATGTATATTTGATACATTAATTAGCCTAACATAACTAATTACTAGTCCTAATTTGGCGGGTGTCACATATTTTTTTTCTAATATTTATTTATTTATTTATGGATTTTGTTAAATGTAGCTATGTTTAACGATTAAATTAAATTAGTGAATAAAATGGAGATACATTAAGTTAATTGGAAGAAGTGAAATTGAAGGAAAGTGATTATTATTATTATAGGGATATAAACGATTTATGATGTTGAATTTCCAATGGTTATGTTTATCATTTTCCTTTATTTTATTATTTAATAGTGCTAAAACTTGTACGATTCATGGTAATAAAAATAAAATATAATATATACACATAGACATCATATTGTGGGTTCTAGATACGAAAGCTAATATTTGTGAGAATGTAGGAAACATTTCAAAATCATTTTTTAGTTATCCAAACCATTTTATTTACAAAAAAATTATTCGAAGCTTCTTTTTCAAATAACTTTTAGAATCTATTTTTATAATAGAAAAATTGATGTTTTAATATTTTTTTACTTATTTTTTATTCACAATTATCACATTTTATAACTTGATAATCACATGAATAATAAGTGATTATCATGTCATATTTTGTGATAATCTCGAACACATGATAATCATATTATATTTGGGAATAATTACATGTGATTATCATGTTATATTGTGTGATTATCTAAATAATCACAACGATAATGTCTGTAAAATATTTTCAAAAAAAAGTTAATGTTGTTATTTATATGTATATCATAGCTTTCAAAAGTTATTTTAATAATAATCATTGAAAAAGTTTTGAAAAATGATGTGTTTCGAATAGTTAGAAAGTGACTTTGAAGGTTTTCATATGTTCTCACGAAAATTAGCCTTCTTATTTGAACCTGCCTCTAGACTTCATATCTTTTAAACATTTGTGCAAAATGATATATTCTTATAATTAAGGATTGAAGTTGAACAACCTTAAACATAGATAACTGTTAAAACTTTCGAGTTGTATGAAGGTGGAATGGAGGGTGAAAAAGGTCAGACATTAGTTTTCTTCAAAATGATCTCAATTCAAAATTTTGAAGAGGATTTTACTTTATAAATGTAGGAGATCAAGGTGATTGAGGCAGCTGAAAGGATTATACATAGTAGAATGGTTTTCCTTGAAACTTAAAACAACTAAGAAATAATTACAACCTGTAACACTCACAAAGTATAAGAACTACACTTGTAGTAGCACCATCAAATTTGTAAGTGATATTTCATGATGCATAGATGTACACTCTATAGATATAGATGTTTTCAAAAGGAAACTTATAAAAGAGACCCTGAAGATAGTTGCACTTCCTATCACAAACCACATTATGTGTAAGTACAATAAGAGACAACGGGTTACAAATAATACCAAAGATGCATTTGTAAACCTTTCAAGTAACTACACATTTACATGCAAGCATTTTAAGTGGTCGAAAGAACGTCGCAACTAATTAATCACGCGGCTACATGATTGTTCTTGATGTGTTTTGGCACACGAAAATACAATTGAAACTTGAGTCTTTTGTTATCAAAAGGTACAACAAAAATGAAAATAGATCGTCCATTACGTTTGCTAAATTTCAGATTGTCATTACATCGAACATGGTGTGTAATACTTCGGATTTATTCTGCAAAATAATTGACAATAAACTTTGCATATGCAAAGTGGTAAAAATCCATATTTTAATCAAAACCTCATCGAAAACCAAACTACAATACACAACTTGATGATGACCAAAATAAGCAAAACATTAACCTGGCTTTAAATAATGATAGTGATTAATCCATTGAGGTAATGATGATTGATTTCACAAATACTGAAATGATAAAAAAAAGAATGATATGAACTTTATAAGATCCTGTGGTGGTTAGTGAAACATAATTGCAAATCACTTTCAGAGTTTAAAACTTTTTATTAATAGGATTGATATTATTGCCAAATTAACAAATGTATTAAATATGTGGATTAATTTGAATGTGCAATTGAAGATATTTATGTTGTGATATTGTTCAACTTTACAAATTATTAGATAGCATGAGACAATTGAAATACAATTAATGTCTAAATATTAATAAAAGAAAACTTGCCCTATCAAAATTTTTTTTAAATTGAAACATATTAACCAATTAATGCCTATATTTTGTTAGTGATTCAATTAACCAATCAAATTCATTTATCTACCCAAAATATCTATTTTTAAAAAAAATATATAATCGATCCTATAAAAAAATAAATTTTACTTAATATTTATTAGTATTCATTATTTAGATATTTAATCATTATTTTTATTATAAACTCACATACACAATGAATTTGTATTCGATTGCAATACTTTTTAATCCTTTTCTTATTATTTCGATGTCATTAAAGTAATTATTCAAATAATATTTATTTTAAAACCGAAAATAAAAAATAATTTGAATAATAATAAATAAATTATATTCATCATGTTTACTGTGACAACCGTCACCAAATCGTAATCGTAGTTCAAGCCGTAAAAACTCATTTTTGTGTTAAGACTCATCTCATGGACTTCTTTACATCAATATATTCTTTTTTTCGAAAAATGAATTCAACGTAAAACGAATCATCGCAATCAGACATGTAACGAAGAAGGTACGAAGCTAAACGTAAATGCATTGATTATTGGAAACTATACGCTTTATTAAAACTACGAAAATACGAAAATAATTTAATTGGGATCCTTTATTTTTAAACCGCGTGACCCGAGTTTTTCTTGTGTGTCTTCCTTGTTTGACCCAACAATCGACCCAAACCCCTCTCTTTTGGTGGATCATTCGGCCCAACCCAATCCACATAACCCTAGATGTGACACCCGTCAAATTAGGACCAGTAATTAGTGCTTAATCAGTTATAATACTTGTAATTAGTTCTGTGTTAGGCTAATTTGTGTATCAAATATATATATTGTTGAATATATACGAATATGCGATTTGACTTAAATCGTACAAATTCCAAATCGAATGCAATTCGGTTCAATTAATACGGACGTTGGTGAAAAGAGTTATTAAATAATATAACATTATTAAATAACTCACTTCTATCCAAGATATTAATTAGTTAATAATATTTTATAACTCAATCGTAAAGTAATTAATGAAATACTTTAACAAAAATATCGAGCTAATAATCGTAATTTAAAACTTATATTTCAACGAATAAAATTAACATTTAACATTTAAACAATTGGGAAAACGAACACCGCACGGAGCACGACTGCAGGAGCTGAGGAAGTGAGGCTTTCAACAAAACCCCACTCCCTCCTCAATTCTTTTTCATTTCCACCCACACTCTTTCTTTATTCCCTCTCTCTCTCATCTTTTTCTCTCAAACTACATCACCACCATCATCACCTAAATCTAACAAATAACACCACCAAACGGCTTTAAATCACCGGAGTTCTTTGGAGAAAAACAATCACCACGCAATGATCTACATTTCTATCTTTTCAGAATTTCGATTCGACACTTTGTAAGTTTCCGACAAAATCTCAAAACCTTTCGATTTCAAGTGTTTTTAAGTTTTAGTTATTTCTTTAAGCTTAGAATGTCCTTATAAGGGTTGGGTAAAAGAATCAGACCAAACGGAAACCCAAAAACTCATTTTTGGCTCAAAAATTCGTTAACAGCCTTAAGTGTCGCAACGAAGGTGCAGTATAGCGTCACTTCATGCGTCACTGAAGTGACGCATTGAGTGTCGTTAAAAGCCCTAATCATGCGTCACTTGCATAAGTGCCGCATAAAACCCCTTTTTCCCGACACTTACATCCGTCACTTGTTTAGTGACGCCTAGAAGCCTTAACCGACACTTCTTAAGTGACGCTTAGACCCATACCTGACACTTATACCGACACTTACCTTAGTGACGCCCTACAATGCGTCACTTCTCCTAAGTGACGCACATGCTCAGATTTACTATTTTTAGTGACACTTCCCAAGTGTCGCCCAAGCCCCTAAGTGACGCTATAAGTGACGCATAAACAGAAGGTTTCAAACTAATTTTACACTAAGTATTGAGGCCCAAATTTGACGCCCCATTTCACCCAAATTCAAGTCCAGGTGCGTTTTTCACCAAAGCAATATAGTAGAAATAAATTTTCCAAGCTGACCTGGCAGCTCGACCCCAGCCAGGGGCTCTACCCCTTGGACCCCGCCAGGGGCTGCCGCCCCTTGGACCCCGCTACCAGGGGCGCTACCCCCGGACCCCCGTCATTAACGGGCTTCGCCCTTACCCTAGGTTCACGAGTAACGGTGTTACATCTAAACTTTCACACAAAGTGTTAAACTTGTATAACATCAAACACGAATGCGACACAACTTCTAAAACACATTGGAACTTACTTTTAGGTATAACACTTCAAAATCATCAAAATAATAATGTGAGATTATTATTACAAACAATCACCAACGGGCCGTACACATTTTCAAACACTTAACAAACAACCAAATCGTGGTAATTTGGACATTCTAGTTGAACAAACAACTACAAGGGTGATCTTTGAGATACTCAATCATGTCATAACCATCGCGTGTCATGGACACCCTCAGGTTACAAGTCGTTGGACTTCGATTCTTGGCTAATCAATCTAAGTTTATTAAGATAAACTCTTCAGGCTCAGGTGAGTCTCATGGCCCCTCTTTTCACTGTTTTACTAGGGGTGTGATACATTGCTCTGTTTTTAACGCATGAACGCGAGTACATATTTCAATATACTACATGAGTTGTTTTCAACTAATCAAACCAAAGTCCTCCGTCAGTATATTCTGGTAATACGTAAGTAGCGTGAATATTAGTATATGATACCATATAGGATTGACCCTCCTCGTCCGGGTTAGCAAGCACTAACCGGGTAAACGGACGTACTAATATTTGGGAAGACGAGTGTAGATTAGGCACTCGTGGAGGCACCTCGCTCGGAATTCTCTATATGGGACCCGACCCTCAAGTTAAGCTCAGACTCTGCGCTCATGGTTGTATACATTATCCATAACTTTATTTGCTGGATGCAAATCAATACTTAAATCTTGCGGTTCATAGAATATTATTTGATACTCAAACCTGTGAGCTCACCAGTGTTAGCTGACCCATTTTAGCATGTATCACAGGTACTCAGCAGTAGATTTGGACTGCCTATCAGGATGCATCTTAGCTCGAGTCTTCATGCAAACTTCAGAGATTTCATTGCATTATTAGATTTTGTATAACTAATTATGTACTTAAATCTCTCAATTTCAAACCGAGCTAATGTAAACAATATTTTGATGTAAACTTTGGTTTTATTAATATCAGTGTAAAACGGCGCATATAGTGGTCGTTCATTATATCTTATGTGCTGTCTATATTGATTAGTCGCGCCCCGACCCGATTCGCTTCCGCAACCTGAATTTGGGGGTGCGACACTAGAACTATAAAAGTCATCCTAACCCTAACACTATTTGATCCCAAAAGAAAAGCTTTATGCTGATTAAATTTCGCACTCAACTTCAGAGGCCGTTTCGACCCATTTACGTTCATTTTCAGGCTTCAGTCAAAACTAAATAATTGTAGACCTCGATGTTTTACCTATATATTTTTAGGTTTCGGCCCTTGAAATGCAGTAGATTATTTTATAAAAATTATTTCGTAAACTGTTGCTGTGGGTGACGAATTTTCATAAACTTTGGTAAGTTTTCGACCTTATAACTCTCATATACGTTTGATAATCTACAAAAAATGGATTCTAAGGTATTATGCTTTCATTATCTACAGATTTAAGAGTGGATCATGTTCTCGATCTCGTTGTCGGTATATTCGCTATCCTATTTCGATCGTTCGCACGTCATTCGATCTATTTCGTTTATTATTGTCTTTTCGGTTCGATCCATTGTATTTCTAGTGAATGAAATCATTAGGATATGTGTGAAATCATTGTTTAAATCATTAGGATTGAAATATATTGATTAATTAAGTGTTTGGATTGATTAATACGAAGATTTAGGTTTAAACTCATAAACCCTAAATCTGGACAGATTTGAGTATTGGATTGGGAAGGTTGTAACTTTGCCATTTCATGATGATTTTTGATGAATCTTGAGTCTAAACATAAGTATTAATAGACTACTTTTAAATGGTGTTAGTTTCATGTCCAAATGTTGAGTATAAGTTAGTCAAAATGATTTTATAAAATTGAATGTCATTTCTAAGTTTTTCGGTTTGTGATTTCGGTTAACTTGTCAATTTTTGAAACATATCTTAAACTATGATTTTGGTCTTGAAAGTTTTACTGGGATAACTTCAAAGTGGTAAAAATTTTCTGTAAAAATATTATAAACTTCTAAGTTTTTAATTATTTTAAATAAAATATAACTTTATTAAGGTCAGAAAGTGTTGTCGGTTTAGAGCAGTTCACTATGGGGAATTTTTAAAAATAGTAACTCAGTGAATTCAAACCTGGAAAAATTACAGGATGTTCTTAACATAATGAAGTATCACTGGTAAAATTGTAGAGTCAAATAATTTCAATAAGTCATGTATAAAAATTCGTGAAGTGGTACAAAAATTTTGGACATAATCTGAATTTCACAAAAGAGTTGATTTTGTAAAGATACGTGAGGTTTAGTTGTGAGGAAACTTAGTAGAGGTGATTTGGACGAAGGATACAATGGAAGAACATAGATATGTCTAGGTTGTAATCCATATGAATATGTGATTATTGTAGATTGGCGAGTTATTGGGTGGATTCATTTAAGGTTCGATAATTACTTTGGTATTTAAGGTGAGTTTTCGTGGCCCTGTTTTCATTACATGTTTTCAAATTGGGGAAAATGTATGCTCATGTTTTATCAATTGTTTTCAGTCTGTGATTACATTCATTTTTATTTTGAACATATGCTTGAAATGTGTGACATTATGTGACTTATGTGCATTCGGTTGTTGGATTCATTTTTATAAAAAGGCCTTACTCTTTAGAGGGTAAGTACCTAATGTAAACTATTAGTATACATTGAAGGTCATGTTGTTTTGCAAAAGGCCTTGCTCTCTTTCGAGAGTAAGTACCTAATATATGCGTTGGTGTACATTGAATGTCATATATGGGTAGCTACCGCATTCATAGGATTTGGTTGGGTCATACTGCTTCGTGGGGTGATGACAGTTTGTGGAGATGTTTGGTTATATTATTTCACTTGTGTACCTTTTCATATGCATTGTCCTAACTTATTATCATCACAACAAAATATTTATTTTCTGGTGTCTTGTTTCAAACCTACGAAACTCACCAACACATGTGTTGACCTTTTTGAGCATATCTTTTCAGGTAGCACTAGTGGAACTAAGGCTGAGGACAAGAGAACTTAGTGGACCGTTAAGGTTGCATTAAGTGTCACTTCAAGATACATGAAACATTTGGTTTGACATTTTGGTTGTTTGGAAAGGCGTGTTTTTCCTTAACTATGGTGAACACATTTATTGATATTTGTAAAAATTTGATTCATTGTTGGAATGTATGCTTGGCACGAACTGCTATTCGTGTTAATGACATTACAACACATTGATCTTTAATTGCATTTAGAGTTCTATATATTGATGTGGTGTGATCGTATCATGGTTTCATTCTGTTGTTTCAGCTTTAGACGGGGTGTGACATTTACATAAACATAAAATAATAGTTTTGATGATGAGATCATCAACAATTATAATCGTCTAATAGGTTATGTCAAACTCCTTGTCGCACCCCCAAATTCATGATGCGGAAGCAATTTGGGTCGGGGCGCGACGAATCGGATAATCAACAGCACAAAGGTACATAATGAACGAATTTATATGCGTCGTTTAACAAAATACATTGATTTGATAATTGTTTACAATATATGATGCTATTACCATAGCTCGTGTTCTGAAAATAAGAGATTTCAATACATAATTACTTTTACAAAATATAATAATGCAAGAAAATCTTTGATATTTGCATGATGACTCGAGCTAAAAGTATCATGATGGGCAGTCCAACCTACTGCTAAAATGGTCAGCTAAAAGCTGATGAGCTCACAGGTGTATCTAATAAAATAAAAAAATATGAACCACAATATTTATGTATGAGTTTGCAGTCAAGCAAATAAAATGAAGGTATACTACTGCCATGAGTCCATAGTTTAAGCTTAACTGAGGGGTTAGGATCCACATTCAAGGACCTGAGCGAGGTGCCTCTGAGCGAGTGCCTAATATACACTTTTTTGAACAAATCATAATGTGTCCGTTTGACATCACAATCATGGTAGCGCGACTACCCCGGACAGGGATTGTCAATCCCATATGGTACTATACACTAAAATTCATGCTAAATCCATATTAACAAACTATGTGGTGGAGGACTTCATGATTAGTAAAACAAACTCATGCAGACAATATATTGATGTTTTGTACTTGTATTCACATGTAAATAAAAATTGAGCATGTATCCTCACCCCGAGGTAAAACAGTAAAAATGGGCTATGAGACTCACCTGAGCCTGATGCGTTTATACAATAAACGAGCGTTGCTAAACCAAGCAGTGATGTCCAAAGACTGTAACATGTGGGCGTCCAAGACGCGCGTTGGTTAATACGTGAGTAGGTATCTCAAAAGATTACCTATGCTAGTTGTCCACTCAACTAGTTATGTCCAAATACTTTGGTTGTTTGTTTGTGTTTTGAAAACATGTACGGCCCGTTGGTGACGGTTTATGATAACAATCTTAAAGTGTTATAAAATAAATCAACGTAGTGTATACTTATCAAAGTATATTATTTTATGTACGAGTGACATCGTATAATGTTTGAATATTATAAGTGTTCAACACTTAGTTGAAAAGTATTTTCAAACTTTGAGTAACGGGGGTCCGGGGGCAGCGCCCCTGGTAGCGGGGTCCAAGGGCAGAGCCCCTAGCTGGGGTCGAGCTGCCAGGTTAGCTTGGAAAACTTTTATTTGTACTTATATTGTTTTAATAAAAATGTATCAAAATTTCAAATTCTGTGAATTGCGATACTGGTTGCGACACTAGATTTGTGTCGCTAAACGCTATTGCGACATAAGGGTTTGTGTCGCACAATGCGACATTCGCAATTTGATGCGACATAAGTGTGTTATGTTGCAGTATGCGACATTCGATTTAGTGCGACATAAGGTTTTGTGTCGCTATGTGCGACATAATCAATTTTTAGCGACATAATGGTTTGTGTCGCAAAGGCTCCAGGCCAAATGCGACACAAAGGGTCTGATTGGTTCCCGAGTGTCGGGTTTGTGATCAAACGACCTCGGTTTGACTCGAGACTTTTACACAAGCTTTAGACTAGTTAGTAGAGTCTAGGATCCCGAGATGACGATTTTGTAACACCTGGTCAAAAAAACAATTTTCGCGTCAAACTTAAAACTTTCATTTCACGTACTTGGTACGCATTACTTTAAATAATGTGTTATTATTTTAAATAAACGTTATTTACACGGAAAATATTACACTATCTTAGAACAATTCGTTTTGTCTAAAACGTATTTACGCGACGAAACCATACGAAATGTATCCGTCAAACAACCCAAAACAAAGTTATATTTTTATAACCCGAATGAAGTATTTTTTACAAAATACTTTAATTGAAAATATATATACGAATTTGTATGAACAAATTCATGATTTTAAAATAATTTAATTATTTTACAATCGGACGAACAAACACGGGTATTTTACACTGAAATTGGAGACAAACAACCCCCACCAAAAGGGAGGGCCGGCTGCCCTTTTTCCCCTCCCCCATTTCTTTTTGTTTTTCATTTCACACACACACACACCCCAAACACCCTCTCTAGCTCATCTCTCCCTCTCTCTCTCGGTTTACACAACCACCACCACCGGAATCACCACCACCTCGCCGCCACCATCATCAAGAACAACAACAGTAGCTTCACCATCATCTTCTTCATCACGATCTTCACCATCTCGTCTCTTTTCGGCTCAGAATCGACATTTGGTAAGAACACCCGATTTCACACCTTCAAAACACTTGATTTATGTTTATTAACATGTTATTGAGTCCGCACAACAAGAATATATCCAAGAGATCGGTTAAAAACGTTTTAAAAATCAAAACCCACTTCAAAACTCGCATCAGTTCATCCTGTGAACTGAGATCCCAGATCCCAGTTCGTCTCGCGAAGCAAACCGAAACCTGCGAACTGAGCTGGCCTGCGAACTGAGCTGGCTTGCGAGCCGAACTGACCTGCGAGTTGAGACTTGCGGACCGAATAACCTGCGAACCGAGTTGCGAAGCGACTCGACCTGCGAATTGAGTGAGCTGCGAGACGAGACTTGCGAGTCGACTATATCTTGCGAGCTGACTCTGCGAATTGAACCTGCGAACTGACATTTTTATGCGAGCTGAGATTTGCGAATTTCAAATCCCAAATGCGTTTTTCACCAAAGCAATGTAGTAGAAATAAAAATTTTCCAAGCTGACCTGGCAGCTCGACCCCAGCCAGGGGCTCTGCCCCTTGGACCCCGCCAGGGGTTGCCACCCCTTGGACCCCGCCACCAGGGGCGCTGCCCCCGGACCCCCGTACACAGTTTTCAAACCTGAACAACAAATGAATATTTACACAACTCGCTTAGACAAACTGAATTGTCTCTTACTTATATAATCTCACGTGTTTAGGACATTTGGAGGTTACCATTCGGACAACACACGTATCGTAGGACCGCTGACAACTCACAGGTGAGTTTTATAGCCCCACTCTTTCAACTGTTTTACTGTTTTCGGGGTGAGATGCATGCTCAATTACTGCTTTCGAATTATAATGATAAACTTTTATAATTCACACTTACCTATATTACCTGTTATGTAATACGAAATGTGTAATACTTAGGAATTACACCCATTATATTGTTGTAGAACAATATCACTACATAACCTAGATAGGTTACATTTGTACACTGTTAGATTGTTGAAAAACAATCACCACCACATATATTGACTAAGTTATCATTATACCTTGACCATATTGTCACGGGACAATACTATCAAATACACTAGAACTGGTTAGTTCTACCTACAATGGACCACAACTAGACTTTTACAGGGTTAGCTTTCCTTTTAGGAACTAAGACTGCCCATACACTCCAGGATTCTAAGTTGGAATTGTACTCAAGTAAACATCAACCAAGGATCTCAATATACTTGCTGGGAGTATACGTTAATAACGTACGTTAGTATATGCTCCTTATACTAATACCAAACAACTAGGTGATGATTAGTCATACCTAGGTTTACTGTGATACACTTAATATCTAAGTATTGTATTTACATATTTAGATACGCTAAATTACTTTCATGCACGACATGATACTCTGCTAGATGCGTTTGTTGATTTAATACGTGTATATATATATATATATATACATACTCGTACTCTATCTCGAGCACTTGATGCCACCCACAACTTACTTACGTATATTGATATACATACACATATGTAAACACAAACACTCAAGTCAGGCATGTCGTTGTACAGCTGGCTCATTTACTTTAGTCGGGCATGTTGTTGTACTGCCGGCTCTCTATTACACAAGTCGGGCATGTCATAGTACTGTCGGCTCAATTACATACGTTGCTGGCGAGCAATGCGGTACGATGCCACGGCTACAGTGTGCACAAAACGAGATCACGGTAAAGTGATTCAAAACGATATCATGGTAAAGCGATACAAAACACGGGATCTGCGGGTTAACACCCGAGATTCACGCATATCAACGGATCTGCGAGCTTACACTCGAGATCGTTGATGCAGCAACGGATCGGCGAGCTTACACTCGAGATCGTTGGCTCATTAACGGATCAGCAAACTTTTGCGCGAGGTCGTTGATGTGCTGCTCGAAGCGTCGTATGAAGACGGTGCTCGGACCGCAATCGGTTTGTTTTAAATTTGTATTTGCTGGGGTCTAAGTGTGACTTACTAATACTGAACTAAAGGCTAGTAGATGGTAAGTATAACCTAGAGTCGTTCTTAAAGAGAAACTGAATTGAAACAGAGGTGATCCAATCAACCTTTCTTTTCTAGTAAATGTTTTAAAAGAGTGCGTTGGGGGTTTTTGGTTCAGTTAATTAAGTAAACTAAATAAAGCGAATAAAAGATAATGATAAATCAGATAGTAAAAGGAGTATTTGTTGTGAGTTCATTAGCTTATAATGTGGGACGATGACTTGTAGGGAAAACGTTTACTAAATTTGGAATGTTCACTAGACTTGGTAGTTTATGGTATAACCAATAGATTCCCTATTAGTCGGTTATCAACTAATATGTCACGAGGAACCACGGTGTCATGATTCTGATCAGACAGACAATGCTCAACTCTCCACACTTTCCTGTGAGGGAGTCAGTGGCCCTTGTTATTGAGCACATTTGCTCGTGGGCGAAGGAATAGAGTAGCAAGTCTACAACAAGTCTAACCGTTCTTAATACCATAAAGACTATAAATTTAGCAAACAACTAACTTAGCAAATATGTTCTGATTTAGTTGATCAATTTCCATTAATGAAGTTTAAGCATGGTAAGCAAAGGAAAGTGTTGAGGTTTCTTGCATACCTTACTTTATATTTCATAGGTTAAGAAAAAGTATCGATTTAAATCGGATTTTAAACTTGCCTTTCTCAATACAATTAACAAATCCCTAGGTTTTCGTAAATGGTTATTTAGCCTATAGCCTACCTAATCTAATCTAAACTAACTAATCTAATTAAAACGTAATTAAAATGCTGACGGATTTTTGCATAAAGTTAAACCCAGACCATGTCGGAAAATGCTATGGTAGTCCACAATGTATTTAATCGTTTACCGAATTTTCCATTGTGAATTCAATTGCTTCGCGATGTTTACATGATAAGTACATTGTGATTTCAAGTGTACAATACTCATGGCAATTCCACGTAATCACATTGCATTTTATGATGCTCGCATGACGTTACAATTGAAACCATAGTTTTACACAGATAACTATTGACCAAGTAGTTAGGTTCACGACTCCTTTTTACAAGGTTACAATCACGGTTGTTAATCGAAAGGCGAATGTAAGTTTTAGGTTTAAAATCATAAGATAAGTCTGTTCATAAAGTTTCCGTTTTATAATGTCGATCCATAATACAACTACCTTCGGTCGTTACCGGCTTCCATACGTATGTACTTTGCCTAAAAGCATTTCCAGCACTATACCGAGTAAACAGTCGAATAGGGGCCATCATATTATTTCACGACATATTTAAAGTCATCCCACAATTATATATGCTAACTACATCACAACAAACACAATAGTAATCTACTCGCTAATCATGGCACAAACTATCTCTAGCATAATTAAAGTATACATATTTAATCAAGATAGATAAGGATAGAAATAACCGAGATTAATATGCGAGAAGGAGTAGACTTGAATTAATAAGAGTTGCTCCAAGCGTACACCAACGATTACAAATACGTTTCTCACCAAGGACTACAAGCACGTTCCTTGCTTCTATTTTAACTAGCCTAATACTAATTTAAAATAAAGAAAGAAAGAAAAGCTAGAAGCTAGAGAAAGAAATTGTGAAAGTGCCTAGGTATGTTGGTATCCTAGTGCCCTTGGTGTGTTTTTGCAAATGAGTCTCATGCCTCCTATTTATAGGAGAGTTTTGTGCATTTTAGCAAGTGGAAGCACACAATAGCAAAAGGTGGAAAAGGTGGTGGCACCAGGTACGAAAAGGTGAAAAAGGTGGTGGCACCAGGTACGAAAAGGTGGAAAAGGTGGTGGCACCAGGTACGAAAAGGACAAAAAAGTGTGATCCGTGTGGGAGGGTGGCAGGCGGCGGCGGCTGGCTGCTACCTGCACCAGCCCGCTGTCTGTTGCTTCGTTTCTCGATTCGTGCGTGTTTTTGTCGTTATACGTCCGTTTGCGTTGATTCTTTTTGCGTTGGATTTGTAATTCAAAAAAGAAGCTTTTGATGAAAAGAAATCCCAAAAATATGTCTCTGAACTTTAGATGTGTCGTACGAATCGTTTGGATCTTCCGGAGTGCGTAGAATCTTCATTCTTCGTCCGTTTTTGTTGATTCTTCTTCTGTTGGATTCGTAATTTGAAAACGAACATCTTGGGTCAGGTGGATGTTGGTGATGTGCACTTTTGTCTTGAAATCTCATTTTGATGTCTTGAATCTTCAAACGTGTGTGAAATCTTCGCTTTTCATCCGTTTCACTTGATTTTTATCGTGCAACCTTGTTTTGACCACCTTGACATAATATTATTGATTTTTAATGTTTTTGAGTTAAAGTGCCAAGAATCGTTCCAGAATGAGAGAGATATCGGTAGTAAAAACGTGACTTTTTACGCGATATCAGTCGTTAACTCAGTATTTGATTAAATACTCAATCATAGTTCTGCGGGACTACATTCACATGTTACTGGAGGTGACACGCTATGCCAGGTGGCATACCAGTTATTACTTATTATCATATGACGTAGTCGTACACTTACTCGATAGTTCTTAGACACGTGGTGTCTCACGCTGTAGACTTATTTATACCTGATAGGTATCCAGGCATGGAATGCCTCCTGCTTTAGGTACTTATGTACATACCCCAACTACTTAGGTATGAGATACCTCGTTAGACATATACACATCGATATTACAACTTTATAACAATACAAAACAAGATCGTAGATTTTGAACTACTTTTCAAAAACATTTAAGGTTTATACTTTATGTTTCAACTAACAATCCTATGAACTCACCAGCTTTATAGCTGACTTGTTTTAGCATGTGTTCTCAGGTGCCCAGCAGGATTAGGATTACCACAAGATATGCTAGCTCGAGTCGCATATTTTCAAACAACTGGATTTCTTTGCATAACTTTTGTATTTCTACTTATGTATTGGGACACATTTGGCGAACTTGCAGATATTGTAAACTATTATTTTGGCAATATAATAACTATATTTTCAAACGTCTCATTTAGAGTCGTTCATTATTGCCTTTGTGCTTGTGATATTTGATTTGGTAACACCCGACCCGACCGCTTCCGCAATCCGAAATTTGAGGGTGTTACAGTTTTATTAAAATGACCGAAGCCCCAACTTTCGATGTATGTTTTGAAAATGAGTTTTAACACATTATTTGGACATAATCTTGCTAGATAAACAGCTAAACATGTAAATAAGTATAATACAAGTATTTTCGAAAGCGTCGGGATTTTACAAATCGTCGTATGAAGAAACCGAAAAGGTAGAAATGTTCCTCGCGTCGTGGTGGTCGTCTTTCTCCAAACAAGCTTTGTAATCCAAGGTGTTTTTGTGGTGGGTTTTACGGTGGTGGTTGTGGTGGTGACGATTTTTAGAGAGAGAGATAGAGAAGAGAGAGGTTGGAGAGTTTGTGTGTAAAAATGGAGGTGAAATGGAGTGTGGATTGGTTTTGGTGAGTCAAGGAAGTAACCAAGGTGAGGGGAGGGGATAGGGGCTGGTTATGGTGGGGTCCACCATATGTGAGCTTTACCAATTTTGTTCCCTAAGTTTGTGTCCCGTGCGGTATTCGTTTACCCGTTCGTTTCGACATTTATATATACGTTATAAGTTTATCGTACGCATTTTAATTGCGATAAAACTTTGATATTTTTGGTTGAAGTGTTCACTCATAATACTTGAAAACATTTTATAAAAATGTTTGGTAACGTGTCGGGTTTTGGTCACGCGTTCGTTGTACGTTTTAATTAATTCATGTAACGTTATACATTTACATAATAGGTTTCGTTTTCGATATAAATTTAAAATATTTACATTGGAATTCTTGTATTGAAATACTTTTTTTGAAGTTATAAAATTATAACTTGAGATTATATATTCGTCGTATACGTTTTGCGGGTTTTAATCGCGTACAATTAACTTTATACGGTATGATTAACTTTTTTTATATATTATCAAATTAATATAATGTAAATAATGAGTTTATTAAATACTTTCATATTATTTAATAATTTGGTTCATCAACGTCCGTATGAAAATGTATCGGAATCCACCTGATAGTAAAATGCACGATTTAACAAAATCGCCTACGTGTATATTGTTTTGGTCAAAAATTACCCTAGGCAATTAAGTGATCAAATCTGTAAAGTGAGGTATTAGTGCTTGTAGTTACTTCCAAGATAATTACGTAGAAACACGATTATCTATATGAGTAAATGATAATTTTTAATGAAAAATATGGTTTATATCAATATAAACGTTAATCCTTGTTAAAGAGATGATTAATAATGAAAATAAGTGTTTGTAAACAAGATTATTCCAAAAGTTTAAGTAAAATGCAAAGTATTTTCAGGATAATGCAAGTTATGCAATAAAAATATGATTACGATCAATAAAAATGCATGAAACAGAATGATAATGCAATAATTGTGATAAAAAGATGATTAGAAACAAAATAAATACGTATATTTATGATAAATGTAAGATAAAATCAGGATAATGCAGGTTTTATGATCAAAAGATCAATAAAATGCAAATCAAACAACGAAAATGTAAAGTAAATGCGATCGACACAAGGATATACGAGGAAAGCCCTTGATCTTGTTAGATCGCCGACATAAAACCTTGGGAATGAACAATCGTTCCTTGCCTTTATTGATTTTATTGCTGTAATTAAGGATAATACAGTGAATGAGCACAATATGATCGAACTAAAGTGTGTGTGTGATGAATTTGGTGAAAAAGACGAAGTACAGTGTGTTTTGATTGTGTTTTGTGAGAGTTCTAAGTGTTATCAGTCGTGGTTGTGCAGAGTTAAGTGTCTTATATCGATCATATGCCTCCAATTTATAGTAAATACAGTATAACTAACTTTCCGAAAAATCAGGGATCCTCCCGAGATATTCGGGATCCTCCAGTCTTCTACCTTGACTTGTTATTCCACACGTTTTCTGACCTCTTCCAAGCCTTGATCCTTAAATGTAGGCATGATTGACCCATGTTTAACTCCTGGTAGACTTGGTCAATATACACAACGGTCAAATAAAGATTAGTGGTGTTTTACCCGGGATACCGAATATATCCTGGATCCTGATCACCCGGGATCTTGAATATCCAAGATCCTGAACAAAAACTAACAAATAAACATTAATAACATCTGATCCCAAGATACTTAACATATCCGGGATCCTGACCATCCGAGATCCTAAACATATGTGAGATCCTGAGTATTTCTGAGATTTCTATAGTACTCAGGATCCTGAATATACCTAAATACTTAACTATAATCGGGATCCTTGATCCAAGTGTGATCCTGGATATATCTAAGATCCTTATTACCTGTATCATATAAACATAGAATCTCAGGATCCTTAGTCTTAACTTTATCCTAAACATATGCATGATCCTAGATATAATTTTCAATAGTTACTAGAGACTTCAGGATCCTGTATCCTAACTATAAAATTTAGCCCCAAACAATTGCCCCCAAGTTGTGTTATCTTCAGGACCCTGATGGTGACACAACTTCTAAAAATAAACATTAAATAAATGAGGCTAGATATTACCGTGCATTGGTAACCATGTCCACGTTGATTGAGTTTTTGATAAGCATAAACCCTTTCATACCTCATTTGCATGACTTCAAACTTCATAATGGCTTGGGCTACCTATTCTTCGTCAAGTTTCAATTAAAAATACCACAATGATTTCAAAAACCCGATAAACATACCTGAATCCTGGGTTTAATCCGATGTTAATTCGCTCGGTTGAGATCCTGTGAAACATTTTCATGCGGTACAACCTTCTGGGTTTGTCTCCTCGAGCTTCCTTTCACCATTTTCTTGATTTTTTTCTCTGACCAAGCTATGTTACTCCCAAACTGTACTCATGGCTTGGCGTAGCCTTTTTATTTATTCAAAGCATCATGGATTTCCACGACCTTGATCATGACGTTTCTTCAAAAATCTCTACAAATCAACTATCTTCAGGATACTGAAGGGATGCCCCCATTCCTGTCAATGTTATACATACTTGGGTTGTGCCAATAATTAGGTTAACCTGATACGGTTAGCCATGGTGGTGTTCAAGTGGTTTATGTTGACCACTTAGGTTTTTTGAGCATTCCAACATCCGCTTGTGGAACTTAATCAGAATAAGCTAATCCCAAGTGTGGATTGTCTTGGTTCGATTCGTTACACTTCGTAATTTACGTGGATAACTTGTTAGAGTGTATTGAACGACACTAAAGGTGGTGTGAATCGAATGGATACCATCTGGTGAGATGGGTTTCAATGATGAGCAAGGCTCAAACTTTGATGATGAATGTAGAGAGAGAGAGAGAGCATACAGAGGCTCCTCTTGATTCTCGCTTGAATAATCTGAAAAGAAAAGTTCTTGGTAGTGAGCAAAACTCACCATGGATGAAGACGATGGAAAGAAAGGGAGCAGGGAAGCTGCCTCCTTATTTGATGTGTGTTATCATCTCTTATTTATCTTCTTCCTTCACGATACCGGGGAGATTCCGCCAATATATGTTTATTTCATCCATACACTCAGAATCCCGAGGAGATTCCCTCAAAATATATTCAAGATAATCCTGTTCCAAGGATTCTAATATTCTAGGATTTTGGAACAGAACTTCAATCGTAAAATTTCTAAGTAACGTCAGAATCTTGAAAAGTTATTCAAGATACTCAAAGAATAAGGAAGCCAAAGAAACCAAGGCTACCAATTAGGATTTATATATTCTCTGTCTTCAGGATATTGAGGAGATTCCCTCAATATATATTTATATTATACTGATGACTAGGATCCTAAGGAGATTCCCTCAGGATATACTTGAGATAATCTGATTTTTAAAATACTGGGGAGATTTCCCCAATATATCCTTATTCCGATCATATCTGTAGGTCTTTCAAGGTAATAGGAGGATTCTCTATCACATGCTTACTTTACTTACACTTTCAGGATTCTGAGGAGATTTCCTCAAAGAACTTGAAATAACTTCGTACTCAGGATTCCCATATCTTAGGATCCTGAAACATACTTCAGATTGAGAAGCATATTAAAAACCATCAACGATGATGATTATATCCTGTAATACGACAACATCAAAGATTGCCAAAGTAGCGTGAAAATATTGCTAACACTTTATGATGACACAGTAGCGTCAAAGTCTTTCAAATAACCTGTAAACATCATGACCATTTTCATGACCTTTTGCTCAGGATCCTTGTATCTCAGGATCCTGAAACAAATCTTGATACATTCAAAGAGAATATCAGGATTTGGATTGGGAAAATCCAGTGATCCTGTACTATAACATTGTTAGAAGATTTTGATAACATGAAAACATTCTAGTTATCTTCATAATGCCAAATTATTACAATTTTTGTTTAACTTTAAAAACGACATAAACTCTGTCAAAAAATTTAAGTCATGTAAAAATATTGTAATAATTTCTGAAAATGTCAAAACTTTTGAATAATGTGAAAACATCATAACAATCATAATCTTTGGATGAAATCCGAAAAATATTTTGGTAATATGATAATATTACAACCATTTGAATCTTTTACGGCCTACGCCAATAAAAATATTTTGGTAATGTGTAAAATATTACAAACCTTAAGAAAACTTTTGATAAATCAATTTTTGTGACATGTAAATATCAAACCATTTGGTAATGTGGAAACATTACAACCATTAGATAGTTTAGAAAAAACTATTTTAGTGATATGTAAATGTCAAACCATTTGGTAATGTGAAAATATTACAAACCGTGCGTAATAGATAATGTGAAAACATTACAAGCCTTGTGTACTTAGTGACGTGAAAACGCCAAAACCTTAGGTAATGTGAAAATATTACAAACCTTAGTTGACGTGAAAACGCCAAAAACCTTAGGTCGACACGTCTAGTGCACATCAGTGTCGACAATCGGAAGAGTTTGATCTATAGCATCAATGAAAATGAAGTTGTCGGGTACCAGAGGCATCACCGATTCCCTAACCTTGACAAAATAATCAAACGTCGTGCACACCCGGCGAGGTGTTCAAACCCAAATTCTTAGAGAGGTGTTTATGCGCCCGCAAACCTCTAAACCTTAGAAGAATCCCTGGGATTCTTAATCGGAGGAGGGGTGGACAACCCCTAATCTTTATTCCATGATCCTTAGATACATGAACTACAACAAACACAAGATCTTGGGTAAAGGTGGGTGTTAGTTTGCCTAACACTCATCCGATGCTTATGTCAGTGTCAGATTCAAATGAAAATAATAATTATGAAAGATTTTCATTCATATATTAATATATAATTATGATACACACATACATTGTTGTGGGTAGATTTTTAACTGATGTTGCAGGATCCTGATTAGCATCATATATTCATCTCACAGGTATGAAAATCATTTATATTTCATATTCGCTTATCAGGATAATGATAGTTTGTAAGTATACTTTCAGGATCACAGTCATAGTTAAGGATCCTGGAAATACTCTTATTATTTATCTTGCAGGATCCTAGTCAGGATATATTTGTTTAATATATTTATGCAGGATAATGGATAAGTGGGATGAGTAAGTGAGGATCCTATGTTTATTCTGGAGTGTGCATAGCTCAGGATCCTGGACCTATATTAGTTCAGGATCATGCGCTGTTTAATGTGTTTATTTTCTTTGAGTATTGACCAGGTCATATATGGAACGCGTTAATGAGATATGCTCCGGATTACGTGATGAAGCTTTGATATGATCCAAGGATGACCAAGTCAGCTGCACATGTAAAATGAAGTCAAAAGAGACGTTGGTGGTCTTTATCCTTCATCGAAGGATCCCGAGATTTTTGGAAATATTGTTATACGCTCTTAGTATATAATTGAGGCATGGATGATCGATTAGGAAAAGTAATGCACACTATTTTCACCTACAAAACACATAAACACTCTGCTATTACTCTCGTTAATACTCTTTTTCACCAACACTTAGCTAGATTCGCACATATAATCACTTAGCCGATCATCCTTGTGTTCTTAGCTTGTAATTCATTATTTTCATATTAATAAAATCAACAAAGGCAAGGATCATTTGATCCTTCCCGAGGTTTTATGCCGGAGATCAACCTTGATCAAGGGTTTTCCTCATATATCCTCGTGTCGATTACATTTACTTTACCTTTTTTCAATGTTTATTTAGCATTACCATTAATCTATTCTTGAGCTTTTGTCTTAAATCTTTATTCAACAAGATCAACGCACTTAAAGTGTATTTTCATTCAAAATTCTTATTTACTAATATAGATAATCGTATAACAACGTAATTATCTTGAAAGTAATTCCAACACTATACCTCACAATCTAAAATTTGATCACTTAATTGTTTAGTATAATTTTTGACCAAAACATACATATATAGTAAATAATATAAAAATTAATAAAAAATTAAGGATCATAGGTGTACCTTTTTATGTTGAATATAAATACTCAACTTACACATGATAGAGTTTTAGGTGAATAGCATTTCAGGATCTTGAAAGTAGTTCTCCACCAACATGGCCCCATTTTCCAGCATCCACACCAATCAAACATTGATCACAGATAGATAATTGGATGCATCGGTTCTGAAAGTTTCCATGTATGCCCCCAGGATAGTTTCCGCAGATTCCTCCGTGCATATCCTTCAGTTTCGCTTATGCTTTAGGATCCTCAAAATATCGCAACAACAATGATCCGTTTGCAAAAAAAATTAATGATTGACTACATCTATGATCCTGACTTGCTCCCAGAACCTGATGTGTCCAATTATCCTCAAACTCAAGATCACCAACATAGTATCAGTTGAAGATCGAAATACAAAACTAGTCTAACTATTCTTATGGCATATTTCCAATGATGATTAGTAACTAACATACACCTATATGTGTTACACCGACATCCTTAGTTAATCCTAAACCTTCAGTTGATGTTTTGTAATCCGTTTCATTATTGGCACTTTAAAGTTTATCATCAATATCTTGTTGCATGTCATACCTTTAAGGTGATTTTAATACAAAATCTTAGCCTAACTAAGCATACTGTATCCATATTTTATTTTAAAGATCACCAGTAAAGTTTACTCAAAACCTAAAGTTTTATCATGTTTCTACGATCCCGTTATAGTCATTTAGTTATTCTAAGTGACATTCCCGGTTTTTATATTTAATAGATGATTAATCTTATCATGCACATAATGTGTTCCAATATAACCAATGCAAACATAAATTTTTCAAGATAAGAGTACCTGACATCAGCATAAGTAGACTTTTACTTAAGTAATAGATAAGAAGTTGTTGACCTTTAAGGATCTTTAACTTATGCAGCATCGTTCATATTTTGGGATACCGCCACGTTTACGAGTAATGATTTACCAATTAGATTTGTATTCCACCACCACGTTTGCCAAGATCATGAATCTTGCTTCCATGAACATACCAGCACACAATAACATTCGTCCTATCCTTTTCCACCTTAGGATCCTCAGAATGGAGTCACACTTCTTTGATACCTTATCTGATTGTAGCCAAGATATCCCATGCCTTTCTCCCTTGATTGCTATGCTGACAGAGGCCTGGTAGTAGATTTCATTGATGTTGTGTAGTAATCCTTCGCTTCTTGTTGATCGCTATTGATCTTAACTACCCCTCAAGGAGTAGGTGGCTTAACACATTGATGGTTTGTTGAGGGCACAACTTTCATATCATGAATCCAGGGTCTACCTAGAATAATGTTATAACAAAACAATTTATAACACAAAATCTTTGGATAGAATTTACCCCTTCGATGTAAATTGGCAATCTAATCTCGCCGACTGTATTCTTTGCTTCACCACTGAATCCTACCAATACAGTGGACTTGGAGATAATCTCAGATTATGGTATGCCCATTCTCTTCAAAGTCTCCAAGCGGATGATATTAATCGAGCTTCCACCATCTATCAGGATTCTTGGCGTCCGACGGTGGTGATCCTGCTCTATGTGAGATCCTATGATTATCCTGAGCTTCGGGATCCCGAGCCTTGTCATGATCCCGACCGCGATCCTTGTTTCTTCCAAGTAGCTCCTTCAAGTATCCCTTGCTGAGCAGATGGCTGATTTCCTTTCTGAGGGGTATGCAATCCTCAGTTACGTGGTCGAAATCCTCATGATATGCACACCACTTAGTCTTATCCTTCCAAGTGACAGCTTTATGATTTCTTCTTGGTCATCTCGCCTTATCTCCAAGACCCTGCATAGCACACAAGATACCTATAGTGTCAACAGAAAAACAACAATCAGTTAGCTTAGGATATTCTTCGTCATCCTCTCCAATTGCAATGATCCGATAGTCCTTATTTCTGGCATAAGGCTTGTTCCTGTCGGATCTGTACGAGGATGATTCTGATTTCCTGTTGGGCCTGTCATATGTTGATAAAATTTCCACTCTTTTCTGGATCAAAGCGTCATCTTCTAGCCTTATGAACCCCAGAGCTCTATTCCTGACTTCGTCAAGGTTTTTGCAAGGATTCATCATAAGATCCTCATAAAATAGAGAGTCCCTATTGATCCCCATCTTAAAGGCCTGTGCTGCAGTAGCCATATCTAGGTTAGGTATACCCAAATATTCTCTTCCAAATCTTCCTACAAAATCTCGAAGAGACTCATTAGCCCTTTGAACAATTCTATATAAGTTAGTGGTTAATTTTTCAAATGTTCTACTACAAGAAAATTGATTATTAAATAAATTAACCATATGAGCAAATGAAGTAATAGAATAGGAAGGAACGTTTAACAGCCATTTTAATGCGGATCCTGTCAGAGTTGATCTAAAGCCTTTGCACAAGCACGCTTCTCTGAGATCAGCAGGAATCGGAATAATCTCCATCCTTTCCCTATACTGGGCGATGTGCTCCTCAGGATCCGTCGTTCCATCGTATAACCTCATGCTAAGAGTCTTTAATCTTTTCGGGATCTCAACATCACAAATAGGTGGTGCAAATCATGAGATCCTGTGGGCTGATGGAGCGATTTCAGGTATAGGTTGCACAACTACAAGAATATTGGATATCATATCCTTCAAATTTTGTAACTCTCTCGCCATAACATGGCTTACTCCAGTATCCTGCAAAATGTTAGTTCCAAACATATTGTCAGCATAATAATTAGTAAATATATTACCACCATTTGGGATCCTGGATGAGGATGCTGGATTTCGTCTATGATCCCTTGTCATTGGGATCCCTATAGCATTCACTGGATCCGTGATCACAATACTCCCTTGCATGGCTATAAAATCTCCTGGGTATCCCGAGGATGGTGGAGTGTCAAAATTTGAGATCCTACTCCGAATGGGGGTAGTAACTTGAGTAATAGGGATATCGGCTCTTGTCCTCAAGTTGTTCATATCCTTCCTCAGGATCTCGTTGCTCCATTCTACTCGTCCAAGCTGCTCCTTAACCTGTGTAAACATAGTCACAATATCGCTGTTAGAAAAAATAGCAGGATCCTGATCTGTGATCCTGGATCCTGAGAAGGTAGATCATGTGGAAGTCGTCCTCCTATAGATATTCTCTGGTCCCCATTGTGATGACAAAGGAGAGGAAGTAGGAGGTAGATTAGTCATCACATATGTTGATGATGGCACAACAGAAGATGTAGATCATCCATGTATCGACATTTTTGACAAAAACCTTTGAAAAAAGTGATTTAACAAGGATTTTAACATAAATTTGATTATGAAAAGCACCACTTGCCCCACGGTGGGCGCCAAACTGTTTTGATCAAAAATTACCCTAGGCAATTAAGTGATCAAATCTGTAAAGTGAGGTATTAGTGCTTGTAGTTACTTCCAAGATAATTACGTAGAAACACGATTATCTATATGAGTAAATGATAATTTTTAATGAAAAATGTGGTTTATATCAATATAAACGTTAATCCTTGTTAAAGAGATGATTAATAATGAAAATAAATGTTTGTAAACAAGATTATTCTAAAAGTTTAAGTAAAATGCAAAGTATTTTCAGGATAATGCAAGTTATGCAATAAAAATATGATTACTGTAACACCCGTCAAATTAGGACTATATTTAGTGCCTAATCATATGTGTAAATACATGTAATTAGGATTAATTATATGTATCATTATGTGTATTGATATATTTATATAAATACACACGTACGCGATTTGATAAATCGTGCATTTTCATATCGGGCGGATCCCGATACATTAATGCGGACGTTGGTGAACTCAATTTATTAAATAATATGAGAATATTTGATAAACATATTTATTTCCAAATATTATTTCGATAATATCATATAAGCATTTCGTATCGTGTAAAATGCTCAGAAATGACCAAAAACGCGTAAAACGCGCCCGACAAATGAAATAAACTCAAATTATATTTTTATAATTCATTCTTAAGTATTTTGATAAAATACTTCGAGTAAAAATATTACGTTCTCACGCGTACGAATAATTCGTTTAAAAGCGTTACGTGAGTCATATAAACGTACAAATACACAACGAACGCGCAAACCGAGACCCGACAACATTTAAACAACTTAAAATAAAGTATTTAGGATAATACTTCAATAAAAATATCGAGATTTAAATCATTATTCAAACACGCGTATTAAAACTTATAACGATAATTAAACGTTCAAACGACCGGGTAAACGAGCACTGCACGGGGTACAACTTTGAGGAAACAATTTAGGCACCCACATGGAGTGGGGGCCCACTAAATTCTGCAGAAAATGAGGCCATGCCCCATGCCCTCCTCTCCCCTTACTTGTGAAAGACATTCCACACCACCATACCTCATTTTCAACTCCCACCATACCTCTTCTCTCATTCCTTACCCAATCCCTTCTCTCCCACTCCTTCACCCACGAAAATTCTGCTCTCTCCACAGCCCCAAATCACCACCATCCAACCACCACAAGACCATCATCATCCACCATCAAGTTCTTGGAGAAAATCGAAGGAAAAGCTCGGTTATCGCATCACCTTTGCATTTCGACTCTAGATCTTTGATCCTCTTGTAAGAATTCTTAATATTCTACTAGCTTTATTTTAAATATACTTGTATACATGTTTGGTTGCTCATTTAACTAGAAAATGTCCAAAACATAAGTCGAATCGCATTTTAGAACTTGAAATCTTGAGTTTTGTTTTCTGCCCAGATTTCTGTTCTCACTTCAACAAATTATATAAAAATCATTAAAACATGAAATTGAACGTTTCTTGAGCCAAAAATCAAGTTTAAGAAGTCTACTTTTCAAATCCATAAGCCTCATAAAAATATAAGCTCATTTGCTATTTTTAGTTACTGAAATAAAAGTACATAGCAGATCTGATGAATCTGACCAGAACCTTGACCAAATCAAAATGAGTAGATCTTGGGCTATAGAACGAATTAGAACTTTAGACCAATGTGAAAAGATTAAAAATTTTGTTAGATTTCCAAATCATACTGGAACGTTTTGTGAAGTTTTGTAAAACTTGAGATATGACCAGATTGGTACACATATGTCAACTAAAAGAGCTGTTGGACCACTTTCACTTTGTAAAATTATATCTCGAGTTGTGCTTGGTTAAAATCGATGCAAAAATACGTTTTGGAAAGCTAGGACATAGGGGAATCTTGTGTAAAAATTTCAGAACGATTCGTTAAGTTTTACTTAACCAAATTAATGTCTTAACACGGGTAAAAATCTAAGTCCGACAATAGTAAAAGTCCGACAATAGTAAAACAATCCGACAATGACTCCGACAATTTGACCTTTTGACTCACGGATTGACTTTGACTGTCGGATTAACTCTCGAAAAACTGCACTTTTGGACCCTAAGTTTCAAAATTTACACTTTCGGACCATAACTTTAGTGATACATAACATATATACTTTGTAACTCAATGCCGCATAACTTAATGTCGCACTACTCACTGTCACAATCCGTGAGTAACAATCCATAAATAACAATCCGTAAATAACATTCCATGAATAACTAATCTATTGACGCATGAGTAATAATCCGAGAATACATATTGACGCACGAGTAGAAATCCGAGAATACCATTGTTGTAGGATAGAATCCGTGAATAACCATTCACGCATAAACAAAAACCCGTGAGTTATTTAGTCCGTCAATCCTCATTATTATCATATGAAATCTAAAGTCCGTGAATAATCATTCACGCATAACAAATCCGTGAATAATCATTAACACTTAACCAAGTCCGTGAATCCCATTATCCGACAATGCCACTGTCGGATAATGCCTTCCGTGAATCCCAAGCCATGAACTTCGACTTTGTCGCATAAGTAAATCCGACAATCCTCATTGTCGGATAAACAGTACCCGACACTTCTTATTGTCGGATAAATAGTATCCGTGAATCCCTTAGTGTCGCATAAATAGTATCCGTGAATCCTTTAGTGTCGCATAAATAGTATCCGTGAATTCCCCATTGTCGCATAAATCTATTGTCGGATAATCAAGTATTTTTCACAATTGTCGCATGAATTTTTATTTCCGAAAATCCTTATACATTGGTACAACAATTGGTCAACCAAAAACAAATCCATTGATAAGTATACATCACAGCCAAAAACAAATAATAATAATAATGTTTGAATTATTATTACACCTCCGTCACCAACGGGCCGTACATATTTTCAAAACTCAAACTAATCAATCAAACAACCAAATTATTTGGACATAACTAGTTGGATGAACAACTAGCATGGGTGCTCTCTAGAGACACCTACACATTTACTAACTGTGAGCGTTGTGAACCCCCGACAGGTTACAGTCTTCGGACACCTCATAGTATCTCATCATTATTTGCTGATTAGCAAACACCTAAGACTCAGGTGAGTCTCATAGCCCCTCTTTACTGTTTTTACCCAGGGGTGGGGATACATGCTCAGATTTGTTTTACATGTGAACACAAGTACAAAAATCACGATATATTGATTGCATGAGTTTGTTTTATCTAATCATGAAGTCCCTCACAACATAGTTTGTTTATATTGCGATAGCGTGAATGTTAGTGTATGGTACCATATGGGATTGACAATCCCCGTCCGGGGTAGTCGCGCTACCACGACTGCGGTCGAACGGACGCATTTTCATTTGTTCATACATGTGTAGATTAGGCACATGTCGGGGGCAAACTCGATCAGGTCCTTGAATGTGGATCCTGGCACACTCAGTTAAGCTCAAACTATGTGCTCATGGCAATAATATACACTTATATTTTATTTGCATGTTTGCAAATCACTAAACTAAATCTTGTGGTTCATAACATGGATTTCATCAACTTACACCTGTGAGCTCACCAGCTTTTTAGCTGACCTTTTAGCATGTATTCTCAGGTACCCAGCAGTAGTAGATCTGCTCATGACATATTAGCTCGAGTCGCATTCAGATTTCAGAAGATTCATATGCATTTCTATATTTTGTACAATTAGATATGCCTTAGAATCTTTTACTTTTAGCTATGAGCTATTGTAACAAGAACAGCAATGTAAAACTTTTATATTATCTATGTAATGGTTTTAAACGACGCATTTAGAGTCGTTTGCTTTATCTTATGTGCTTTGTTATTGATTAGTAACACCCAAATCTTGCTTCCGCTAAACAATAAATTTGGGGGTGTTACAGATTGGTATCAGAGCCTAAGGTTATAGTGAACTAGGTTGCATTTAGTGGGCCTAGACTATGACCGTTAGGTGGTATTCCTTACTAGGTATGATTAGGTTCAGTGACTGCATTGTATTAGTTTAATTTAACATAGCCTGATCAACTATGTACAATTAAAAGAATATGATGTGAAACCTGAAAGGAATCATGACTGAACAGGATACACTAGTTGACTCTGACCACGAGAGAAACCGGGACTCAAACTTGTACGTGTTAGACACCCTAGGCTATTATGTGATATATTTATATATACATAGATAGGCCTCACTCTTTCTACAACTTGTCTCAGAATGGCAAACTCACCACACAATTCATCATACACTCAATCTGGGTCGCAGAACCCGAGGGTAGCTAGGAGGAACAACAGGTTGCCTCGAGCTGGCCCGTATCCAAACAACCTCACTCTATCGGCCTTGGCCGCTAGACTAGACCGTCAGGAACAACGACTTGGCGCTATGGATATCGAACTTCAAGAAACCAACGAAAACTGGAGACTCACATCACTTGAACGCATCAATCAAGTCTCCGAGGATCACGAACACACAATCAACCACATGAACACCCTTGACAATCGTCTGGGTGAAACCATCGAAACCATGGAGGTTGTCCACAATCAAGTGATTGGCAACTGAAATGAAATCTCCATCCTACAGTCAAGGCTGAACCAGTGGGAGACACGTCTAAGGGAAGCCGAGGACGCCCTCCGAATGGTTAGCAGACTTGCAGAATCTGTGGACCATCTCACCACACTACTGCCATAACTCAATCTACGTCAGGATTAGCTTAGGCTGAACCTGTACCTTATTATGCTTTCATAGGACCTATGTAATGCGAACCGGATGTAACAATTCCCAGTACCTTTTGTACTCCCCACATATTGTAGTCTTTTGTAAAACTCTTAAGTCATGACTCCCGAGACTCTAATTAGAGATTTTCTATAATCGTTCAGCTTCGTGTTATGTATTGACAGTTTCTTACACTGTTTCTACTTTATGATTATTTCTTACAATGTTGCATATTATCGCTTGAATATGTGTACATCCATCGAGCTTATTATCTTAGTAATATTTCTCATGTACCCTCCATTTATCTTTTGAAGAAATATGCCGCCAAAGAAGAAGAGTTACAGTGATGCTGAGCTTGCTGCCATAGTTTCCCGAGCTGTGGCCGAAGCCCTAGCCACTCGAGACTCCCCTCAAAACTCAAGCAGGAATACTGAGACTCCCGAAGTCACACCTGTTGTCAAACCTTGTTCCTACAAGGACTTCCTCAGCTGCAAACCGCTGAACTTCAAGGGCACGGAAGGTGCCATCGGTCTAATCAAATGGATCGAAAGGACCGAGTCTGTCTTTGGCTTGTGCAACTGCACGGAGGACAACAAGGTCAAATTTGCTGCTTACACCTTTCAGGAAGGTGCTCTAACCTGGTGGAACACTCATGCCAGTTCTGTGGGGATTGCGGTAGCTAACCAACTTCCCTGGACAGAGCTGAAGAAAATGCTACGGGATGAATATTGTCCCACTGAAGAACTCCACAGGTTGGAGGAAGAATTCTGGCACTTAACTATGCAAGGTAACGATATTGCTGGATACACCATGAAATTCCAGCAACTTGCTCTTCTCTGTCCGGGTTTGGTTGACACGGACGAAAAACGCATCAAGAAGTACATCCGCGGCCTTCCCAAGAGCGTTCAGGGAAATGTCGCCTCATCAAGGCCAGCCACCATCCACAGTGCCATTCGACTGGCACATGAACTCATGGCGATGATTGTCAGCCGTGAAACATCAACTACTTCCTCTAACAACAAGAGGAAATTTTCTAGAAACCCTAACAACCCACCAACCTTCAAGAAGCCCGAAACTGTCAGGGCTTACTCCTCTGGAACTGGGGAAAGGAAGGGTTACACGGGGAGCAAACCTCATTGCTCAAAGTGTGATCGTCACCACGAAGGTCCTTGCAGTACCCCTTGCAACAACTGCAAGAGGTACGGGCATTCTAGCAAGGACTGCCGAGCCCCTAGAACCAACAACAACACCAGCAACAATAATAACAATCACAACAACAACCGCAACAACAATAACTCCAACCAACCCCGAACCTACTTTGAATGCGGTCTCACCGGGCACTTCAGGAATGACTGCCCAAAACTGAAGAATGGAAACAATAACAACAACAATGCAAGGGGAAGAGCCTTTGTTCTGAATTCGGGAGATGCCCGTCAAGACCCGAACGTGGTCACGGGTATGTTTCTCCTCAACAATCTTACTGCCTCTGTTCTTTTTGATACCGGTGCGGATAGAAGTTTTATTTCCCATGAATTTTGCCCACTACTTGACATCATCCCTGTTGCATTAGACGATAAGTATATTGTTGAATTAGCTAATGGTAAACTCATTGAGACCAACAGTGTGATACCCAATTGCACTCTAAACCTCGTCGGAGAACTTTTCTCTATTGACCTTATACCCGTCGAGATCGGAAGCTTTGACATCATTGTCGGAATGGACTGGTTGTCCAAACACCGAGCTGAGATCGTTTGTTTTGAAAAAGTCGTCCGTATTCCCCTCGCTGCTGGTAGAACCTTAGTCATACAAGGGGAGACCGGCAGGACGGGACTGAACATCATCTCTTGTCTGAAAACCCGAAAGTTTCTCAGAAAGGGATATCCTGCCATCCTCGCACACATCACCGAGAAAAAGTCAGAAGAGAAACGACTTGAGGATGTGCCAATAGTTAGAGACTTTCCAAAAGTCTTTCCAGAAGAACTACCTGGTCTACCTCCGACTAGACAGGTTGAGTTCTCAATCGATCTTATACCGGGTGCCGCGCCAGTAGCCCGAGCACCTTACCGCTTAGCCCCATCTGAACTACAGGAGCTTTCTACCCAGCTACAGGAGCTCCTGGATCGAGGATTCATTAGGCCGAGTTCTTCACCTTGGGGAGCTCCGGTCTTATTTGTGAAAAAGAAGGACGATTCCTTCCGAATGTGTATCGACTACCGAGATTTGAACAAGTTAACCATCAAAAACAGATATCCTCTCCCTCGTATCGATGACCTATTTGACCAGCTACAAGGGTCGAGTATTTATTCGAAGATTGACCTTCGGTCAGGTTATCACCAACTTCGAGTTCGCAACACCGACATTCCAAAAACAGCTTTTCGAACTCGCTACGGGCATTACGAATTCCAGGTGATGCCATTCGGCTTAACCAACGCACCGGCAGTATTCATGGATCTGATGAATCGGGTGTGCAAACCTTATCTTGACAAATTCGTCATTGTCTTTATCGATGACATCCTCATATACTCGCGAAACGAGCAAGAACATGCGCAACATCTCAAAACCATTCTAGAATTACTCAGGCACGAGGAGTTATATGCTAAATTCTTCAAGTGTGAATTCTGGATAGAATCCGTTCAATTCCTTGGGCATGTTGTCAATAGTCAAGGAATCCATGTTGATCCATCGAAAATAGAAGCCATCAAAAACTGGCAAGCGCCAACTACTCCCACCGAGGTACGCCAATTCTTAGGATTGGCCGGGTACTATCGGCGATTCATTGAGAATTTCTCCAAAATAGCTCAACCTCTCACGACACTGACTCAAAAAGACAAGAAGTTCAATTGGACTGATAAACAGGAGTCAGCATTCCAGCTATTGAAACTCAAGCTTTGCAGTGCTCCGATTCTATCCTTACCCGAAGGCACTGATGACTTCGTGGTATACTGCGATGCTTCTCATCAAGGTCTCGGTTGCGTGCTGATGCAATGAGACAAAGTTATTGCTTATGCTTCGCGACAACTCAAAATCCATGAAACGAACTACACCACCCACGATCTCGAATTGGGAGCTGTTGTCTTTGCTCTCAAAATCTGGAGGCATTACCTCTACGGCACTAAGTGCACCATCTTTACCGACCACAAAAGCCTCCAGCACATCTTTGACCAAAAGGACCTCAACATGAGACAACGTCGGTGGGTCGAGTTACTCACTGATTATGACTGCGAGATCCGTTATCACCCTGGCAAGGCAAATGTTGTTGCCGATGCCCTCAGCCGTAAGGAGCGTGTAAAACCACTTCGAGTCCGAGCTCTCAGTATGACAATTCATAGTGACCTCACCATTCAGATTCACACTGCTCAACTCGAAGCTTTGAAACTCGAGAATGTTAAGAATGAAGCCTTGCGAGGCATGGATAAGCAATTTGAAATCAAACCTAATGGAGTTAGGTACTTCATGAACCGAATCTGGTTGCCTGCCTTTGGAAACCTGCGAGACTTAGTGATGGACGAAGCTCATAAGTCCAAATATTCTATCCATCCTGGATCCGATAAAATGTATCACGGCATCAAGGAACTCTATTGGTGGCCGAACATGAAAGCCGAAATTGCCGGCTATGTCAGCAAATGCCTTACCTGTTCCAAGGTCAAGGTTGAACATCAAAAACCGTCCGGGTTGCTCCAACAACCCAGTATTCCCGAGTGGAAATGGGAGCAAATCACTATGGACTTCATAACCAAATTACCCAAATCACCGAGCGGTTGCGATACCATTTGGGTGATAGTCGATCGTCTCACTAAATCCGCTCACTTCCTTGCAATCAAGGAAACCGATAAAATGGAGTGCCTTTCACAAATCTATGTCAAGGAGATCGTTACTCGACACGGTGTCCCAATCTCAATTATCTCCGACAGAGACGCTCGTTTCACATCTCACTTTTGGCAATCACTTCAGAAATCATTGGGTACTCGTCTCGATATGAGTACCGCGTACCATCCTCAAACCGATGGCCAAAGTGAACGAACCATCCAAACACTGGAAGATATGCTACGAGCTTGCGTAGTTGATTTCGGTGCCAACTGGGAAAGACATCTGCCATTGTGCGAGTTTTCCTACAACAACAGCTATCATGCCAGCATAAAAGCTGCACCATTCGAGGCACTTTACGGTCGTAAGTGCCGATCACCGATTTGTTGGACCGAAGTGGGAGACAGCCAACTCACTGGTCCCGAGCTCATACACGAAACCACAGAGAAAATCTCTGAGATTCAGAACCGACTCAAAGCTGCCCGTGATCGTCAGAAAAGTTATGCTGACGTGAGACGCAAACCACTCGAGTTCCAAGTTGGGGATCGAGTACTCTTGAAAGTATCGCCTTGGAAAGGCGTGATTCGTTTTGGCAAACGCGGAAAGCTAAACCCCAGGTACATTGGACCCTTCGAGATCCTTGAAAGGATCGGCCCAGTGGCTTATCGATTGCAACTGCCGTCCGAACTCAGCAGTGTGCACCCTACCTTTCACATTTCAAATTTAAAGAAATGTCTGTCTGATGAGACACTTATTATCCCCCTTAACGAGATTCGCGTCAACGAAAAGCTTCACTTTGTTGAAGAACCTGTTTAAATCATGGACCGTGAGGTCAAACAACTTAAACAAAGTCGTATTCCCATCGTCAGAGTCCGGTGGAATTCGCGGCGTGGTCTGGAATTCACTTGGGAACGGGAAGACCAAATGCGACTCAAATATCCACACTTGTTCACGGACTCCCCTCATACCACGACTCGGAACTAAATTTCGGGACGAAATTCTTTTAACAAGGGGAGAATGTAACACCCGTCAAATTAGAACTATATTTAGTGCCTAATCATATGTGTAAATACATGTAATTAGGATTAATTATATGTATCATTATGTGTATTGATATATTTATATAAATACACACATACGCGATTTGATAAATCGTGCATTTTCATATCGGGCGGATCCCGATACATTAATGCGGACGTTGGTAAACTCAATTTATTAAATAATATGAGAATATTTGATAAACATATTTATTTCCAAATATTATTTCGATAATATCATATAAGCATTTCGTATCGTGTAAAATGCTCAGAAATGACCAAAAACGCGTAAAACGCGCCCGACAAATGAAATAAACTCAAATTATATTTTTATAATTCATTCTTAAGTATTTTGATAAAATACTTCGAGTAAAAATATTACGTTCTCACGCGTACGAATAATTCGTTTAAAAGCGTTACGTGAGTCATATAAACGTACAAATACGCAACGAACGCGCAAACCGAGACAAGACAACATTTAAACAACTTAAAATAAAGTATTTAGGATAATACTTTCAATAAAAATATCGAGATTTAAATCATTATTCAAACACGCGTATTAAAACGTATAACGATAATTAAACGTTCAAACGACCGGGTAAACGAGCACTGCACGGGGTACAACTTTGAGGAAACAATTTAGGCACCCACATGGAGTGGGGGCCCACTAAATTCTGCAGAAAATGAGGCCATGCCCCATGCCCTCCTCTCCCCTTACTTGTGAAAGACATTCCACACCACCATACCTCATTTTCAACTCCCACCATACCTCTTCTCTCATTCCTTACCCAATCCCTTCTCTCCCACTCCTTCACCCACGAAAATTCTGCTCTCTCCACAGCCCCAAATCACCACCATCCAACCACCACAAGACCATCATCATCCACCATCAAGTTCTTGGAGAAAATCGAAGGAAAAGCTCGGTTATCGCATCACCTTTGCATTTCGACTCTAGATCTTTGATCCTCTTGTAAGAATTCTTAATATTCTACTAGCTTTATTTTAAATATACTTGTATACATGTTTGGTTGCTCATTTAACTAGAAAATGTCCAAAACATAAGTCGAATCGCATTTTAGAACTTGAAATCTTGAGTTTTGTTTTCTGCCCAGATTTCTGTTCTCACTTCAACAAATTATATAAAAATCATTAAAACATGAAATTGAACGTTTCTTGAGCCAAAAATCAAGTTTAAGAAGTCTACTTTTCAAATCCATAAGCCTCATAAAAATATAAGCTCATTTGCTATTTTTAGTTACTGAAATAAAAGTACATAGCAGATCTGATGAATCTGACCAGAACCTTGACCAAATCAAAATGAGTAGATCTTGGGCTATGGAACGAATTAGAACTTTAGACCAATGTGAAAAGATTACAAATTTTGTTAGATTTCCAAATCATACTGGAACGTTTTGTGAAGTTTTGTAAAACTTGAGATATGACCAGATTGGTACACATATGTCAACTAAAAGAGCTGTTGGACCACTTTCACTTTGTAAAATTATATCTCGAGTTGTGCTTGGTTAAAATCGATGCAAAAATACGTTTTGGAAAGCTAGGACATAGGGGAATCTTGTGTAAAAATTTCAGAACGATTCGTTAAGTTTTACTTAACCAAATTAATGTCTTAACACGGGTAAAAATCTAAGTCCGACAATAGTAAAAGTCCGACAATAGTAAAACAATCCGACAATGACTCCGACAATTTGACCTTTTGACTCACGGATTGACTTTGACTGTCGGATTAACTCTCGAAAAACTGCACTTTTGGACCCTAAGTTTCAAAATTTACACTTTCGGACCATAACTTTAGTGATACATAACATATATACTTTGTAACTCAATGCCGCATAACTTAATGTCGCACTACTCACTGTCACAATCCGTGAGTAACAATCCATAAATAACAATCCGTAAATAACATTCCATGAATAACTAATCTATTGACGCATGAGTAATAATCCGAGAATACATATTGACGCACGAGTAGAAATCCGAGAATACCATTGTTGTAGGATAGAATCCGTGAATAACCATTCACGCATAAACAAAAACCCGTGAGTTATTTAGTCCGTCAATCCTCATTATTATCATATGAAATCTAAAGTCCGTGAATAATCATTCACGCATAACAAATCCGTGAATAATCATTAACACTTAACCAAGTCCGTGAATCCCATTATCCGACAATGCCACTGTCGGATAATGCCTTCCGTGAATCCCAAGCCATGAACTTCGACTTTGTCGCATAAGTAAATCCGACAATCCTCATTGTCGGATAAACAGTACCCGACACTTCTTATTGTCGGATAAATAGTATCCGTGAATCCCTTAGTGTCGCATAAATAGTATCCGTGAATCCTTTAGTGTCGCATAAATAGTATCCGTGAATTCCCCATTGTCGCATAAATCTATTGTCGGATAATCAAGTATTTTTCACAATTGTCGCATGAATTTTTATTTCCGAAAATCCTTATACATTGGTACAACAATTGGTCAACCAAAAACAAATCCATTGATAAGTATACATCACAGCCAAAAACAAATAATAATAATAATGTTTGAATTATTATTACACCTCCGTCACCAACGGGCCGTACATATTTTCAAAACTCAAACTAATCAATCAAACAACCAAATTATTTGGACATAACTAGTTGGATGAACAACTAGCATGGGTGCTCTCTAGAGACACCTACACATTTACTAACTGTGAGCGTTGTGAACCCCCGACAGGTTACAGTCTTCGGACACCTCATAGTATCTCATCATTATTTGCTGATTAGCAAACACCTAAGACTCAGGTGAGTCTCATAGCCCCTCTTTACTGTTTTTACCCAGGGGTGGGGATACATGCTCAGATTTGTTTTACATGTGAACACAAGTACAAAAATCACGATATATTGATTGCATGAGTTTGTTTTATCTAATCATGAAGTCCCTCACAACATAGTTTGTTTATATTGCGATAGCGTGAATGTTAGTGTATGGTACCATATGGGATTGACAATCCCCGTCCGGGGTAGTCGCGCTACCACGACTGCGGTCGAACGGACGCATTTTCATTTGTTCATACATGTGTAGATTAGGCACATGTCGGGGGCAAACTCGATCAGGTCCTTGAATGTGGATCCTGGCACACTCAGTTAAGCTCAAACTATGTGCTCATGGCAATAATATACACTTATATTTTATTTGCATGTTTGCAAATCACTAAACTAAATCTTGTGGTTCATAACATGGATTTCATCAACTTACACCTGTGAGCTCACCAGCTTTTTAGCTGACCTTTTAGCATGTATTCTCAGGTACCCAGCAGTAGTAGATCTGCTCATGACATATTAGCTCGAGTCGCATTCAGATTTCAGAAGATTCATATGCATTTCTATATTTTGTACAATTAGATATGCCTTAGAATCTTTTACTTTTAGCTATGAGCTATTGTAACAAGAACAGCAATGTAAAACTTTTATATTATCTATGTAATGGTTTTAAACGACGCATTTAGAGTCGTTTGCTTTATCTTATGTGCTTTGTTATTGATTAGTAACACCCAAATCTTGCTTCCGCTAAACAATAAATTTGGGGGTGTTACAATTACGATCAATATAAATGCATGAAACAGAATGATAATGAATAATTGTGATAAAAAGATGATTAGAAACAAAATAAATACGTATATTTATGATAAATGTAAGATAAAATCAGGATAATGCAGGTTTTATGATCAAAAGATCAATAAAATGCAAATCAAACAACGAAAATGTAAAGTAAATGCGATCGACACAAGGATATACGAGGAAAACCCTTGATCTTGTTAGATCGCCGGCATAAAACCTTGGGAATGAACAATCGTTCCTTGCCTTTATTGATTTTATTGCTGTAATTAAGGATAATACAGTGAATGAGCACAATATGATCGAACTAAAGTGTGTGTGTGATGAATTTGGTGAAAAAGACGAAGTACAGTGTGTTTTGATTGTGTTTTGTGAGAGTTCTAAGTGTTATCAGTCGTGGTTGTGCAGAGTTAAGTGTCTTATATTGATCATATGCCTCCAATTTATAGTAAATACAGTATAACTAACTTTCCGAAAAATCAGGGATCCTCCCGAGATATTCGGGATCCTCCAGTCTTCTACCTTGACTTGTTATTCCACACGTTTTCTGACCTCTTCCAAGCCTTGATCCTTAAATGTAGGCATGATTGACCCATGTTTAACTCCTGGTAGACTTGGTCAATATACACAACGGTCAAATAAAGATTAGTGGCGTTTCACCCGGGATACCGAATATATCTTGGATCCTGATCACCCGGGATCCTGAATATCCAAGATCCTAAACAAAAACTAATAAATAAACATTAGTAACATCTGATCCCAAGATACTTAACATATCCGGGATCTTAACCATCCGAGATCCTAAACATATGTGAGATCTTGAGTATTTATGAGATTTCTATAGTAGTTATCAGAACATAGAACATGATTAGTTATATTCTGGGTACCTAACCCTTAAGAAAATTGATCATATTTTAATCACATTTTTAGAAACTTGTCAAATATGTGTTTGCAAGAAGTTGGAGGGTTTAATGTGTAATTATTTTTAAAAGCTTGGCAGCCCACATATCCCCTGTATTTTTCCTTCGTTTCTAGCATACAGCTCACAGAACATCTAAAAAAACCCTAATTTTCTTCGTAACGCCATCTTGATTCATCCATTCTTCTTCTTTTTAGCCTTTTGGGTGAGGGCTTTTTTCTATTACCATCAATTCTTTCAAATTAAAGCTGCCATTTTGCTTCTCACAGATTCTAGGGTTTAGAGCTTCATTTTTTATGTTTTCAATTAATCAGCCTTTTTGGTAGCTAAAATTGTTTAAATTAGGGTTACATGATACATCAAAAGCATCTATTGTGGGATGAATAGCGCCTTCACTGAACAAATTCTTTCAGACAAGCTATCAAAGCTTAATAATACTCAACAGTGTATTGAAAGTATCCTTCCTTTTGTTTGTTTTGTTCTTATCTATTAATTTCTATGTGTATTTTAGCTGAATTGAAGCATTTTATTGTTATATTTTTATTGTTATATATATCTGGTAGTTGTAATTTGCAATTTTACTTTGATGTGGAATGCGATTGTTTTGTATGCATTAAAGCTGATCAATTGCTCAGAATAAAGGTTGGTTTTTGTTTAATGATGAATATTATTATGCTATATAAGGATATGTTCTTGATTACTCATGCTCATATATGCTTACATGTAATATGCATTATATATTTAGGGTTATATAATAATTTTGATTTGTGTTTTTTTTCATCGAAGAAGTTATAGTATGGCTTCTCCGTTGAAATATGAGTATATCTGTATATGATCTATGAAATATATGTGAGTAGGATACAAATTAGCATCGGTTAGTCTTAGTGGGATGTGAGAAGTTATATGCCTTATTTGCTGAGATCAGAGTAGAAGAAAGAATGGGACCTCTGTTTGTTCATAATTCATATCAGATTTACTACATTCTGTTAGTTATCCGTGTTTCTTGAAGAATTTAAAATACCTTCAAGTTTCTGTTTATGCGTGTAACAAGTCGTTGAGCTCAAAACCTGAACTCATTGAGTAGCTACTAGTTTTAATGATTGACTTTCTTAAGTGAACCTTGTCGAGAACACCTTGTTGCATAAAGTGGTCACGGGGTTTCTCCTTTTATATATTTTCATTTGTGGCACTAGGTTATCGCATATATGAATAGCTAAATGTTTTGGCCAGTTAGTAATTTGCAAAGTGATGATATATAGTCATTTTCTAAGCTTACCAATATGTGATAATCTCTTTTTTAGGGTTGTTATTGCCCCTCTCCGTTTTGTTAAATGCACATGATGTTCTGGAACTTCATCATGTGCTAATATCAACCTGAACCATGTCATATGTTAGTTTTCTGTTTCATCTTGTTATCTTAACCCTGTATAGCGCTGTCTCATTGGTGTATATTTCACCGAGAGAAAGCAGAAGCAGTTGTTACAACATGGGAGAAACAATTCCATAGTTGTGAGGTGGCACAGAAAGTTTATCTTGTATATCTTGCCAATGATATACTTCAGAATAGCAAGCGTAATGGAAATGAATTTGTCTCTGAGTTTTGGAAGGTCCTCCCAGGAGCTCTCAAAGATCTTGTTGAGAAAGGTGATGAGCGTGCAAAATCTGTTGTCACCCGACTGGTATGCAACCTCGCTTGTTGAACTGGTCTATATTTATGTTTGCTTATGGTGCTGATAACTCAAATGGGTCAATTTAACATGCTGTTGCTAGTTTTTGATAGAGCAATTTATGTGTGAATGGCAGGTTGATATATGGGAAGAAAGGAGAGTGTTTGGATCTCGTGCAAAGAGCATTAAAGATGTGTTGCTTGGAGATGAATCACCCCAAGCCCTGGAGTTCACCAAAAAACGTTCTCGTTCTGTGAAAATTGCTAAGAGAGATTCAAGGTCTATAAGAACTGTAAGTATCATATACACATGCTCTTCTAGTAATGCTGTTTAATGTATTGTGATATTCTATTTCCATGTTATTCGTCCGTTATAGATAGAAATTGCAATTATTACACAATTACTTGTAAATGGGTTGATTCGGATTGTGTAGTTATCTTTAATGTATGAATTAAGAAAATAGTTAAGAAGGAAAGGGGGCCAATGGGATGGAAGTGTGCCTTTTTGTGCATTAAACCTCCTAAATCAATTTGTTCAAGTTATATTACTATCAAAATAGTATAATTTTTCAGTCGTATATGATCTACTGATTGTCTAATTGTATATATTAATAAGTTAACAATCTTTTCTGGACCAGAAGTGTTTTGCCTCAACCTGACCTTTACCTAAAGTTGCCTACCATGGTCTAAAAACCTCTTTTGACCTATTCCCAACCCCACCATTTCAAAATCTCTAATGGTTGACATGTTTAGTGTTCTGGTCATCTGACATCTTCTCTCATTTTTTGGATACAGAAACTGACCATTGGAAGTACAGCAGAGAGAATTGTCTCTGCTTTTCACTTAGTTGCCAGTGAGCACCATGGCGAAGATGAGGAGATGAATAGATGCAAATCTGCTGTTCATCGTGTCAAAAATATGGAAAAAGATGTTGATCTCGCGTTAACGAATGGTAGGCTGATAATACTTCGAAAATCTCTTGCTTCAGCTTCTTTAATAAGAATTTAAATATTCTTGTTCTCAAGGTTTTGTGGAAATCGGAAATCACATTTATTTTTCATATTGCATAAGTTGGGTCTAATGGTGTTTCCTTAAAATGCAGCAGATGATCCTAAGAGAAAGACCTTGTCTAAACAACTGGAGGAAGAAGAAAAGGCCTTGAAGCAATGTATGGAGAAACTGAAAGTTATTGAAGCAAATAGACTGGCTCTCGTGTCACAACTGCGGAATGCGTTAAATGACCAGGTATTATTATCATATTAAATTTCAAATTCTTTCATTTTTTAGTAGTATTTCTTAATATAGATTTACCAAGTGGCTGTTAACAAGTATATAAGCAAATATCTTTGTTATTTTTCTACTTTTCAGGAATCCATGTTGGAGAATGTCCGGACTCAAATGCAGGTTTGTTTACTCGCTTACTTATGCTTGGTATCGTAAAGCTATATATGTTTTCTGGTTGTGTTGTACTGTATTATGCACAAATAACTCATTCCATTACCTCATCGATTACATTCTTCTACCATTTTAGCCAACTAATAAGGTCTGTAGGTTGTGAGTCCTAGTTTTGGTCAGACATGTGACCATGAATACCTGTTTATATAAGAAATATGAAATGGTACTATATGCTTGTTGTCAATAGCAGAATTTTTAAATACGTTACTTTTTTTTTAAAGGTGGCCCAAGCACAGACAGAGGAAGCAGAAAAAATGCGTAAGCGGCTTGATGATAAAAATTATGTGGTAGATTCAAAACCTTCGAGTGCTACTCCCCCAGTTGATGATACTAAAGCAGGATCCAAAAAGTCTGCTGCTGTTATAGCAGCAGAAGTTGCAGACAGACTTGCAGCTTCTACTTCATCGCAATTTATCATGTCATCTGTTCTCTCTACATTTGCAGCTGAAGAAGGGCTTACAAAAACAACAACAGCCCCCAGTTCTTTTTCAGGCAACAACTCCATCTCAAAACCAGAATTTGTGCCCTCGCAAACTCAGGTTACAACAAACGGTGCTTACCAAACGGTTATAATGCCACAACCAACACTCGTTCCCACCTCTCAACCTCAATACCATACAATTCCAAACCAAAATTCGCATCAATATATGCAACAACCCAATGGTGGCATTATGACTTCATATGCATATGGTAATGTTAATGTACCACCTATGCCGGTGGGACCTCCACCACCTCCACAACCATCTTATATGATGAGTCCGATGGTTCCTTTGACTCATCAGCCCGTGCAGATGACCCCACAACCGCAACAACCTCAAGCTCCTCCTGGTTTTATGCCTGTTCCTCCTTTACAACCATCTGGAATGATATTTTATGGTCACCCTCATCATTCCCAGTGATGGTCTTTGCAAAATATAGAATCTGCGCCCAGCAAGTATACAACGGACGGTAGTATCGTTGCACCCAAATTGGTTGTTGTCATAATGTGTTCTGTTTCTTTCTTTTTTTAACTCAGGATCAGGATAATTATACTGTACATTGGTGGTTCATAGACAGCTAACAATTTTGTATCCAGATAATTTGCATACATCTTCGCGGCTCTGCTGATACACTGTGAGTCCATTTGTTGGATCACAATGAATGCTCTGAGCCACAAGGTAAATTCTCAATTTTCATATGTGCATTAAACGACGTGCAGGTCAAATTAGACAGTAATTGCCCCTTGTGTGTGTGTGTGTTCTTTTTTTTATTATTATTACTTATAGCCCTTATTCTTTACTTTAATCTGTATTATTGGGTTAGTTGGTCACATTCTTTGCATACTTGACCATGTTGGAAGGATAAGGTAGTATTTTCTGATCTTGATCAGACTCATCTTCATCTTATACTCCAGAAAATATCATGTTGTATATTTCCTGGTATCATGTGTAAACCACATGAACAATGCAGCCGGCAAACCACCACCTGCCGCCAAATGATGCCATGTTACTTGTTTACCGAAAGGGTATTGATATTTACAACATTTTTTTTATTCATACAACAAAAACACACATCACAGTGTTGTACAGTACCACATATGGATGCATAAAAAATGGTGTATGAATCAAGTTTTTTGTTGTATTTATCACCATCCGTACTGAAATCTTGAGGATATAAACGTGTGGATAATTGGACATATAACAGGCAGGTGGGAGTGGGTGAGTAGCAAACCCAAACGGGAGGTGATAAATACACCAAATAAAATGGCTTGAAATATCGTTTATAATATATATGTGATGTCTATGCTAGGAGTATGTGCAATTAGTGTGTTTATGTTTTACTTTTATTTTAAAATAGAAAAAGATTAAGCGAGTTATTTGTTTGTTCCTTGTTTCCATTACACTTAAAATACAACTTCAAAATTGTCTTGGTGCAAAACGAGTATTAAAAATCCTTTTCTTATACATATGGTTACCTACAGAGTGGGCAATATGAATTAATGATATAGTTTTATAATTAGATAAGATGGTTTCCTTGTAATTTAGTCTACCACTATACATGACTTTATTGTGGCTTATCCATTAGTAATTAGGTCTAAAGCAAAGGCTTTCAACACCATTCTGAGTCTTTGTTTTTTAATACAAAACTCTTGTCAGTTTGTTTTCTGTATTATTTTTTAAGTTTGGAAATTGATAAACTCTAATGGAGTTAACATTATTTGATTTGATGAATATCAGATTCTATCGAATGTATTTCGCGAACCGAACCGAACGTAATTAGTGGTTTTGATTAAGGCCCCAAGATATAAACACTTGTACTATACTTGGACTATAAAAAATTCAAAGCCTTTCATGACAATGGTTCTAAGTACAACAATTTATGCATGTTTGAACGTTTCAACGACAGCCCTAATGTGTACGACGAACGTGAAGAAAACTCTTTCTCGAATTAAGTTTGACGTCCATTATAAAATTGTTAATAATCCTTTGGTGGAGAATGCAGGTCGAATCCATAATCGCCAATAAGTATTAACTAATGACATGCAATATTTAATGAAATGACGAGTAAAGTTAAGGGCTTAAGGCACCAACCATAGCAAGGGTGGGAATGCATGCTGCAATATAAGTGGTCAAAAAGCTATCTGTAACAATTTGATTAAAATATTATAGTGCGTAAGATTACGACACGGAACACTTGGTTCCTTGAGTTCACGTACACGGTGATAAGAAAAATGTATTAATTCCAAGAGGGATGGGTTTTGGAGTGAGAGATATTAGCCAAAACAAAAAGGTTAAAACGCAAAAAAGTAATTATCTCGAGTCATATATGATATATCATACACCCTTATAGATTGTTTACGACTTTTCACCCTTATAGATTGTTTACGACTTTTCTTTGTTGACTTACAAATCTAAATAACCCTCTTAACTAATCCCCACATTATTTTTTGTATATCACTATCACGGTTAATTAACATCTCTCATTGGTTATGTTTATGTCTCATCATTGCGCGTATCAATGCTAATATATATAGCTAGCTTACCTATTTAAATTATTTTTTAACAAACAATAAAAATAAAAATAGAACTCTTGCTCTATGTTGAGGCTGCATGCATAGTGCATAAGTGGCCAATAATCTTACAGGAAAAAAAATTATACAAAAGGAGGCAACTTATAAGGTAGCTAGCTAGTCACCGGTCACCACTGTGTATATGTAGGGGTGAGCTTGGTATCATACCGGTACTGAACCGGTACCGACCAGTTGGTACCCGTTTTTTTTGTCCACAAATTAAATACTGAATACCGGTACCACTTGTATCGATCGGTACCAGTCGGTTCCGGTTCGGTTTAGGAATTTTGTTTGCATTGTACCATACCGGTACCAACCGATTGGTAGGTTTTTTTTTTCCACAAATCAAATAGCAAATACCAGTACCATTTGTATCGGTCGATACCGGTTCGGTACCGGTACTTCGGTCTAAATGCTCATCCCTATGTATATGTGCCTCTATCTAATTATTTAACGTGGGGTATCCATTACTATTTACTAATAATTATAAACTAATTATCAAGTTCAATATCACTTAGTCAATCAATAAACTACTCTTTGCTTAACTATGTTGCCTACTATCCCTTGAGTTTGACTTGATCAATAACAAATTACTCAAAGAAAAAAAAAATAATTCGTATGGCTAAATTTGTTGGACTAAATATAGATGTAACGATGTGTTTAGCATGTATGAAAAATTGATTGGATGAGATTAAAAAATAAAAAAATTCAACTAACTAAAAAATTAGACATGATTTTAGGTATATGTAAATAGACCTATGTACTATTACACCATAGAGCCCCGTACATGTAACAAAAAAATTTGGACTAAATATAATTGAGAAATGCTTTGTTCACACAAATTTTACAAATTTATATTCACAAAGTGATGTGGACTAATTAGATTAGGAGAGATAAGGAAGAAAAAGAAAGTGAAACATATTCTGATTGGTCATAGATAATGCTATGTCATTATGTGAAAATTTCTTTGTAAAATTAAAGTGAGCCTAGCAAGCCTCTTTATTAGAGTTCTACCAACATAATTGATCATGAAAAACTACTAAACAGTGATAAGTTGGTGTTTCCATCATGTTATAATTTAGTGTTGGCTGTAAAGGATGATTTACATAAAGAAGATGAATGAAACATGAGATACAATGGCTTTAAACAGATCTGTAAACCTATCAAAACCTAATATTGTTGGAACACAAATCAAAATAAAAACACAAACATTGATCTAGACATTTGTTGACAACTGTTCTTCAGGTTCCAGCTATATCCGTGGACTGCAAACCCTCGGGATGAATTTTCTTGTTGTGTCCGCGTTGTTTAACCACAATGTCACCAACTTGTATAATTTTCAAATCACATTGCTTCTTTCTCTCCCTAAGACGCTCTTCGTGTGCATTAATATGAGCAAAAGGGTAACACCCTCAGATTTTGGGTTGCGGAAGCGGTCGGGTCGGGTGTTACCAAATCAAATATCACAAGCACAAAGGTACATAATGAACGACTCTAAGTGAGACGTTTGAAAATAATTATACATTCCCAAAATAAAAGTATATACAGGTTGCGAGTACACAAAATATTTTCAATACATAATTTGTAATACAAAAGTTATGCAGAGAAATCCAGTTGTTTGAAAACATGCGACTCGAACTAGCAAGTCTTGTAGCAATCCTAATCCTGCTGGGCACCTGAGAACACATGCTAAAACAAGTCAGCTATAAAGCTGACGAGTTCATAGGGTTGTTAGTTGAAAACATAAAGTATAAATCTTGTATGTTTTGAAAGATAGTTTCAAAATCCACGATTTTGATTTGTTGTGTTATGTTATTGTAATATCAGTGTGTATAGGTTACGAGGTATCTCATACCTAAGTATAGGGGGGGGGGGGTGTACCTAAGTACATAGAGAATATGGCATTCCATGCCTAGTTACCTATCAGGTAATAGTAAGTTTACAAGTGTTAGGCAACACGTGCCTAAGTACGTATCGAGTAAGTGTATGACCACGCCATATGATAACAGTTAATATTATTATCTATCCAGTAGTAATATACTAGGATGCCACCTGACATAGTGTGTTGCCTTCAAGCAACAAATGAGTGTAGTCCCGCAGAACTGTGATTGAGTATTTAAACCAATACTGAGCCAACGATCTCGAGTATAAGCTCGCCAATCCGTTGCTGAATATGAGTAACCGTGCAGTCATGCAGACTACGATAGAGCATTTATCCAAATGCTGAGCCAACGATCTCGAGTATAAGCTCTCCGATCCGTTGCTGAATGCGAGTATCAACTCGTGTGTTTATGTTTTGTATCGCTTTACCACGATATTGTTTTGAATCACTTTACCATGATCTCGTTTTGTACCACTCTAACCGTGATATCGTTTTGTGCCCACTTTACCGTGGCATCGAACAGTGTTGCTCGCAAGCAATGTATGTAATCGAGAGCCGACAGTACTACGACATGCCCGACTAAGTAATTGAGAGCCGACAGTACTACGATATGCCCGACTAAGTAAACGTGTTTGTAAGTGTATATGTATATCGATATACATAAGAAAATAGTAGATAGCACCATGTGCTTGAGATAATGTACAAGTATATGTATTTATATATAAAAGTCTTAGTCTACAACACATCTGACAGGGTATCATGTAACCCATGAAAGTGGTTTAGTGTATCTAGGTATGCATATACAATACTTAGATATTATGTGTAGCACAAGGAGCCTAGGTATGTATAACCATCACCTAGCTGTTTTGTATTAGTACAAAGGACTATACTAACGTAAGTTACTAACGTATACTTCTAGGCTCAGCCTAGCAAGTATAATGTGGTCCGTAGTTAATGTTTACTTTCGTACACTCCAATATAGAAGTCCTGAAATGTATCGGCAGTCTTAGTTCCTAAAAAGGAAAACTAATCCTGTAAAAGTCTAGATGTTGTTCAGGGTAGGTAGAATTAACCAGTTCTAATGTATTCGGTGATATTGTCCCGCGACAATATGGCCAAGGTAAAATGATAACCTAAGCAGGTTATGTAATGGTAGTTGTGTTTCAACGACAAGATAGCGTATAGTGGTAACCTATTTAGGTTGAGTTATGATGTTGTTCCATGACAAGGTAATGGGTGTAATTCCTAAGTATTACACATTTCGTATTATATGGCAGTAATATAGATAAGTGTGAATTATAAAAGTTATTATTATAATTCGAAAACAGTAATTGAGCATGCGTCTCACCCCGAAAACAGTAAAACAGTTGAAAGAGTGGGGCTATGAACTCACCTGAGTCTGGTAAGTACGTATGTGAAATCAACAAAGTAGAGCGGATGTAAGTCCGTAGGCGTGTCGGATGCAAGTCCGTATATTGGTTCTCAGAACCCTGCAACCTTCTGGCGTTCGAAACGCACAAGGTTGTAAGTAAGTAAATAAAGAAGTAAGTAAGTTGGCGTCTTGAAGATCACCCATGCTAGTTGTCCACTCAACTAGGAAATGTTCAAGTGTTTGTTTAGTATTTCGTTTGTAGTTTGAAAACAATTATGGCCCGTTGGTGACGTTTGTTGAGACAAATTCTGTGTCGACGGATTTAGCTTGTAATAGTACTTTGATTATTGAAATCAAGTTTGTTTATCAGTTTCTTTTGACTTTAATGTCAAAGCATTATCATTTGGTAAACATTTACATTATTTTATAGAGTGCTGAAAAAATGTTGACCAGGGTTGACTGCGAATCGAGATTGCACTGCGAACCGAGTATGTGAACCGAACCGAGATTGCACTGCGAACCGAGTTCGCGGTGCGAACCGAGTCCGCGAACCGAACCGATTGGATCTCAGCTTGCGAAATTGGCTGTTCAGCGATTTTAAGCTTTAAAAATGAGTTTTAGTTCGATTTTTGGGCGTTTTGATGTTATAAAAAGCTTCTAACATGTATATTCACAATATCTAAGTAATTTCTAGAAAGAGAAACGATTTCTAGAGAGAGAGTGAGTAAAACCTTACTTTTTGATGAAAATGGAGATGGAGAAGATGAGGAAGATGATGATGATGGTGATGGATGCTCGTTGCTGCTGGTCTCGTTGTTGATGATTCCGAAAATGATGATGGTGGTGGCGGTTTGGAGTGAACTGAGAGAGAAAGGGAGAAAGGGGTGTTTGGTGGGTGAAAATGAGAAAAGTGAGGATTTTGGGGATTTTATATGGGGGAAGGGTTGGGTTCGCAGCCCACGGGTCGACCCAGTTGGGTCTCGGGCTCGCATGTTCTCGTTTGTATATTTAGGTTCTATCCACTTTGTTTACGTGTGATTACAGTAATTACGTATGTTTATATATATACAATTTGTATATAAAGTTTTAAGTACTTGGCATAAATGTGTAACTAATACGAGCAATTTGAGATTTAAATTTGACGTGAAAATTGTCTTTTTGACCAGGTGTTACAAAAAATGAAGCCCATGGACCACATTGTTGCTAAACCAAGTATCTGACAATGTGATCTTGGTGGATCAATGAAGAAATATATATATATATATATATATATATATATATATATATATATATATATTGGAAGGATCTAGAGGGAAGCCTTAGATCTTGAGTCTTGAGGAAGGGGGGAAGTTAATCCATCACCATTGATTTTCTCCTTTATTTTTCCAGCGCTGCATTCCTACCGCTTTCTCTTTTCGGTCTATTTTACATGGACAAGGGTATATTAGTCAATTTACATTCTATTATTGTTAATTTCATTAAATATTATAATTATTAATGAAACACATAAAGCAATCTCTGTATCTATATTTGACCGTTCGTAAGCCAATTATGTTTTCAATTCTCGTCACTCTCTTTCACGATTAATCAATTCGTTTTTCTTATTTCAAATTCGTTCTTAATTTCATATGATTGATCATCATTGAAATTCAATTTCTCTGCCGCTCGATTGCATCAAGGTTCACCAGATTACAGGTTTTGTATACCCAAACTCAAGATTTTCAATTTGATTTTTCTTTATTATTCAAATTACAAGTTTCATATATACAATTCGATGCAATTCACATACTGGATTGCATTTTAATTCGAAATTGTATCCTACTCGTCTTCTACAAGTTGAATATTAGGGTTTATATTAGTATTTAGGATTCAAATTCTATAGGTTTTACTGTGCAATTAAAGTTTTTGTGTTACTTACATGTTAATTCCTTTAAAGTTTTGATGTTACCTACATGTTAATACTTTTATTATTTTAGTATTGTACTTTCCCTGTAAGCTATTTGTTTTTATATTTATCAATAAGTGACATGTTATGATCATGCTATATGCATTGTATTTGTGTTAATATTCATTAGAATGAATACTTAGTTACGTTCATCTTATTAGTCTAGAAATAGTATTGAATGTTACTAATTAATTACTTGATTAATTTGATATGTCTTCAAAGTCATTGATGTTTTATAATGGTTGTTGTTTAGAATATTGTTTACACTACTGTTAAATTTTGATATTATATTCATATACTTGTTAGATGTTGGATTGTTATTTGTTTGCTGATCACCATTTGATCTGATTATGAATGTCAATTATAAGTATTTTATTACATTGACTTAATTTGGTTTTTAATACGTACAATTTTTTGACTTGATTACTTTTTGTTTTCATATTCATGGTTGCAATACGGTGAGTTTTCAATAATAATCTTAATTAATTATAAATAGCATATGATATATACTGTTGTGTAAGATGTCATGAAAATTGCGATGTTGCTTATTATGTGTTTTTCTTGTTGAACAGATCATGTCAGCTTCGACGTCTAGAAATAGTCTATGGTTTGAGTGGTATCAACGTAAGAAATGGGTGAAATTCCATATATTGAAGGAACAATTTCTTTAATCAATGAAACTCACAAAAAAGTGATTGAAATTTGAAAGGATTGGTCTTTAATGTCGGACACTAAAAACACTCAATTTGAATCAAGAAGCATAAACTTTTTTAACTAATTAAGGGTCCTTGATGGAGGATAATGAGGTACCTACAAGTATTGGTGAAAACATACATCTGGTTCTGATTTTGCATACTTTATATTTTTACATGATAAATGCGGTCCAATCTACATACTTCCTAATAACCAGCTAGTTAACATTTGCATGTGCAGGGGATCCATGAATATACTTCCGACCTGTTAAAACCTTCACAACTCAGAGGTTCTTTTACCATCGCTTAGATGCGTTTTATGTCAGCAAGAAGATGATTCGGGCATCCATTGTTTCCTTAAGTGTTTGATAATCCAACTGTCTTGGCGTAGATTTTAGAATGATTTGGGCGAGTATTAAATGATAACATTCACCGAATTGTAATAATCTAATTTCAATTGCTCAACTTAACATTCATTTTGATCAATATTAACCGATATCATTCATTTATACATGTTATAGGCTGATTTTAGTTCTTATAACGTTAACGTGAGAAATACTAAATGACAACCTTCATTTTCTTGTATATTAGGTGATAACATTCATTGATAACAAATATTAAGTAATAACATCAATCGATAATGAAAATTAAGTGATAACATTCCTCTTGATGATTATTAAGTTATAACATTCGCTTATAAATGTTATAGTTATTTAAGTTGTTATAAAGTTCATTTAGATAAATATTAAGTAATAACATTCATTAGCATTTATATTAAATGATTACATTCATCTATAACGACTATCTATTAATAAAGTTCATTGATAACCAACATTGAATGATGATAACATTCATCCAGGTAAATATTAAGTGCTAACTTTTATCGACAAATGTTATGACTTTAAAATTAGTTGTTATAACTTAATATTTATTTTGATGAATATTAAGTGATAACATGTATCGAGTTGTTGTAATTTTATTTCAGTTGATGAATCTTATAGCTTAGCATTCATCTATAAAGTCTTTTCTACCTATATAACATAATATACGTATAATGTATTGATACTATGTGGGAGGCTCCAGAGGGAAACACTTTTTTAGGGGAAGGAGGGAAGTGTAATATTCATCACGATGCATCTTAACTTCATCAAACATTTGTCGAAAATTAAAAAGTGAAAATCTATAAATGCTGATAAGAATGGATGCTATGAATGTAACTTCTATGATAAATTCTTTTTTGTAGGTTATAACATCAATTGATGAATTGTATATTTTAAATCGTTAATATTTGTCATGGTGAATGGTAACTTAAAATCATCACAATGAATATTAAAATAAAATTAATGTTATTTCTCAACATTCATCGGGATGAATGTTAAGTTAACATTCACCTCGATGAATATTAACGTTTTATTGAATAAATACTCATATACTAATGTTATGACTTAAAATTGACTTTCATCAATAATATATATTCTTTATAGCTTCGATTTTGATTACTATATACGAGTAAAATTAATTTTAACTTTGATATTTGTATTGGCGAGATTTAGATTCTGTGTGATGAATATTACATTTCCTCTTCCCCAAAAAATTAATTCCCTTTTGACCCAGTCAAAAATGACCCAAATTTCGGCCCAAATTTGAACTTTTATTACTAAGTAATATATACTCAAACTACTGAAGTGTACAAGTATTATATATATAAAAATATATATAATAACGTTAAAAGATTATTTAAATAATCGCGTACAAACAAATATGAAAGAACGCGCAAACCTAAATACGGACGTTGGTGAAAAACATTTTAAAATAATGTATTATTGATGAAAATAATAATTATTTACTTGGTTGCAAATTTAAACACATTTTCTACACTGAAAACCATCCGTCAAAATTTGTTGAAGCAAAGATATATTTTTATATCTCACTAAAAGTATTTTTATAAGATACTTCGATTAAAAATATAAACGATTATATTTTTAGAAATTTATCATTTGAAAACATTATGCTACTTTACGATCGGGTACAAAAACACGAGTATTTTGTACTACGAACGGGAGCCAACCAACTTCAATAATTGAAGTTGGTCAGCGTCTTCATGAAGCTAAAGCCGACCAAACACCTCCTCTTCCTCTTCTCCTTCATTTCATCACCATCATCAATCTCTATCTCTCCCTCTTTTCTCTCGGTGTACAACAACAACAACAATCCACAACAAGATCAACAACAGCAGCAGCTCACGAGAATCATCATCATCTTGTTCATCTTCTTCATCATCATCATTCGAGCTCATCATCATCATCTCACGGTTCCATCTTAAAATCGTAAGGATCGTTCACTTTACTTTCGAATTATAGCATTTAGATAACTTATATTATCATGTTTTAACGTTATATCAACTGATTATACCCAAAGATTGGATTAAAAATTGGTTCGGGAATGATCTGGTGCGAACAGACCCTGAAACAGCCTTCAGCCGATCGGCTATGCGAAACCAGCCGATCGGGTAACTTTTCCCCAGCCGTTCGGCTAAGAATTAGCAGATCGTCTATGTACTATGTTCCAGAAAACCATATTTTGTAAATTTGTAGCCCTCTGAGTGACGGTCGTTTGGGCGCCTGGATCGCCTAAATCCGAGTTCGTATGAGGGAGATATGGCCAAAACGGTGCAGCCTCACCAAATTAGTTTAACGATGAATTTTTATGTATATATACATGTGAGCAACAAACGTAACTTTTGAAATGTAAATATACGAGTTATATTTATACAAACAAACATACCTTATGTTTTGGAACATTATATATATACACACGATGAATATTTTTACGAAAACAAATCAAATTGTATTTTTGGTATGTGATTTCAAATTGTCACCAACGGGCCGTACCCATTTTACCAACTTCAAATGTAATCAATTATCGAATACTTTGGGCATAATCTTATCGAACAAACATTAAAATGGATGGTTTATTCAAACATCCATTCACTTATCTTAATCTCGCGCGTTTAGGACACTAGGAGATTACTTTGGTACACGCGTGCACTTTAGGATTGCTTGCTCTTCAGGTGAGTCTAACGGCCCCTTTTTACTGCTTTTACTTTAGGGGAGATGCATTACTTATTTTACTTGAACACATGAAACTACTATCTTTACTAAATTACTTTACAGACTTAATACATTACAGACTTAGTACTTTACAGACTTACTACCTTACGGACTTACTACTCTACAGACCTGATACAATACAGACTTACAGTCTTACAGACTTATAGTCTTACTGACATACTGCCTTACTGACTTATAAACTCACTGTTTTACAGACTTGCTACTTTACGAACTGATTACTTTACAGACTTACTACTTTACAAACTGATTACGTTACAAACTTGCGACTCTACAAACATAATACTTACAGACCTTACTGACTTATAGACCTACAGACTTGCATGAGTTACGTCTTAATCCAATGAAGTCCTCTGAATCATAGTTGTTAGTTATGGGATAAGCACGAGTTTTAGTATATGGATCCATATGGGATTGACAATCCCCGCCTGGGGTGGTAGCGCCACCACGAACCGTACTCGTATAAACAGGTGTTTTCTACTCGTTACGTATGAGTGTTTTTGGATTAGCACTCACGGGGGCAAATTACAGACTTGTTAAGCTTCGACTATGATGGCTCATGGCAGACCTTACTTACCTAATTACCTTGGCGTAATTGATACTTACTTACTAAATTACCGTTGTGTAATTGATACTTACTTACTAAATTACCGTTGTGTAATTGATACTTACTTACTGAATTACCGTTGTGTAATTGATATTACTTACTTAATTACCGTGGTGTAATTATTACTTCTTACATAATTACAATTGGTGTAATTGTTTCTACTTATTGTTGTGCTGGATTTTCTATTACTATATACTACAAACCTGTGATATTCACCAACCTTTTGGTTGACGCGTTTTAATGATGCATTCTCAGGTACTCAGCCACAGTAGGATGGCCCAGCAGGATCTACTTATATGCTAAGCTAGTACGAGTCGCATGCATACACCCTTATGAAGATTTTACTCGCATTATCTTTTGTACTGCGATTATGTATTTAAAATCTTCAGATTCATTTTGCGAACACACTAATGATTTATACTTACGACTTAAAACCTTTTACTACTTTTGTAATGTAATGTATTTTCAAAAACGTCTCATTTAGAGTCGTTTGCTTAATCTTTGTGCTTGATATTTGATTAGTTACGCCCAAAAACAATCGCTTCCGCAAAGCATGAAATTGAGGGTGTGACAATAGCTTAATACACATTGATGGATATGATAGATTAACATTAATCTTGATGAATATTAATAAAAAATTATTAATATATGTATAATTTAAATTCAATTGATATAACTTAACATTTATTTTGATGAATATTATGTGAATACATTCATCAATAAATGTTGTAATTTAGTTTTTAGTTTTAATTGATGAATGTTGTAATTTAACATTCAATAATGACTTTTTTTTTTTTTACCTATATAAGATATCATTTAGTAGTGATCAATATTATTAAATTATAAATGTCACAATTGAATATATGATGGATGTTAATTGTTGAGATTTAACATTCATTTTGATAATTGAAGGATAATATGCATATATGCATATTATATTAATTAAATTCATTTGTTATAATTGTAAGGGAGATTAATGAAAGTCTAGTTCAAAATCAGGAGTATGATTCATCATAAACATCATCATAATGAATCTTACTTATTATACGGATATTCATTATCAAAGTTTTTGGTGAAGCCCTTGATTTCATGTTATCTTCATCTTTATTTCCAACTCCTACTTTATCAAAGAATGCACTAAAGTTCATCATAGTGAATCTTACGTCTTTTTTTTATTATGGTTTTTGACTTTTTGGTCTTTGAAAACTATCATTAGAGTCACTATATGTAAGTAATCTTCAACCTTAGGGTCTTCGATTTCATCAATTAGTTGTTGTTCATTTTTCTTCCTATATTGTCTTTTTCTATAAATGATAACATTTATTCAGATCAATATTAAGTGATAATATTCATTCGGATATTGATGAATGTCATAATCTTTTTTTAGTCAATTGAAATTCATCTTAATAAGTATTATATATAAGTATTAAGTGATAATATATGTTTGAAAATGAATATAAGTAATAAAATTCATTAAAACGAACATTAAATGATAACATTCCTCTAAATGTACACGAAGTCTATTTCTAAATATATAAAAAAGTATATTTAGTGATATCATTTGTTGATAAATGTTATAATTTAACTTTAGTTGTTATAACGTTCATTTTGATTAATATTAATTGATAACATTTATTTACATGTATTAAACAATAACATTCATCACGAATATCAAGTAATAACACATTCATAACGAACATTAAGTAATAAAATTCATCTAGATGTATATTAAGTGATAAAATTCAACGATACATGTTGGAATTTGTTCAATTGTTATAACGTTCATTCGGGTGAAAATTAAATGATAACATTTATTTACATGATATTAGTTAAAAACATCTTTTTTACAAAACATCACAGAACCTAAAATTTATATTACTATATTAGAAAGAGTACACCAAGATATTCATATACATATCGAGGCTAAACGATAACATGAGATGCCCAAAAGAAACAACCAAAATAGAACAAAATGCAAAACAATTGGACTTTAGGACCTACAGACCTTGAGCCTTAACCCCTCAATAAAGTTGACCTTTATCATCACCATGACCCTCCCACATTTCCATGAACTCGATTAAGACCCCGAACGTATTTAATCTTAAAAGTTTACTTGTCGGTGTAAGTTTGAAGGTCAAAATCTTTAACCGAACTAGCTTCTTTATCTCCTTCACAAGCCGAGAATATAAAGTGATAAAATTTATTGATAACAATATCATGTAATAACACTCATTGATAATGAATATTAAGTGATAACATTTATCTAGATGAACATTAACCAATAACATTCATCACGATGAATATTAAGTGATATCATTAATTGATAATTGTTAAAATTTGATTTCAGTCTCTATAACCTCCTCACAGTTTGGACAAAAATATATATGACAAATCCGCACGTCTTTTCTCAAGTTTGATCCGTACGGGTAATTTTATTTTCATTACCCGCCACACCTACACACTAACTTTGACAGGCACCAACATTTTCCTTCTACTTTGATCGTTTGGATCTCCACTCGTTAGTATCATCCCGTCAATTAATAACATTCGTTAATAACAAATATTATGTGATAACGTTCTTGATAAATGTTTGAATTTAATTCATATATTATAACATTCATTTGACTAATATCAAATTATAAAATTTATTGGTAATTAATATTAAGTAATGTCACTCATTCTTAATGAATATTAAGTGATAACATTCATCCACAAGAATATTAACTTATTAAGTGATAACATTAATTAATAAACGTAAAAATATAACTTCAATCATTATAACGTTCATTTTTAAAAACATTAAGTTTAAATTTAATAATATGTATATTGAGTAATGACATTCATTAATAATGAATATAAAATAGAGAAACTACGATACATTTATTTGGAATAAAACGATCATGAATACTGATTAACAATATTGACCCAACATAACAAAAAAATGATCACGAATGTGTATAACATTAACACTCATCTTGATGAATTTTAATATAATTCTAATAACCTTAGGGTTCATAGACAAGTAATATTCATCATGATGTATAATATTTTTATATTTACATTATTCGAGAGCTATATGATTTTACAATATGTAAACCAAAAGGTTAACTTAATAAACAGAGAAAAATTAATGTTTACTAGCTTACTAATAATATTCATCAGTTTGTATTTTTTGTGTTCAATGACTACATCATTGCAACACAATCATTCATAACTTCACTACTATACATAAAAAAAATAATTTAAACACAAGCTAATACAATAATGAAATCCTTTAGCTTTAGGTACATTCTAATAAGGTTCTTAACTTCAGATAACATGCTCCGTTAGCTCATCCACTTTGTATTCTCTAGTGTTCTTCATAGTAATGCAAACCAAAACACGCCCATTCATACATCAAACATTATCTCAAGTTTGAACTTGAAATCAAAACAACCTTCCAAAAAATCATCATGCGCTTTGTAAGAGAACTTTGGTTATCCCATCTAGTCAAATAGCCCATTATTTAGTGTAACTTGCAAACCATGCATCTTGGCAAAGTAGAACCATTTGTAATGAATTAAGCTAAATACTGGAAAGATGTCAAAGTTCATTGGAAGTATAGTCAAATGCACAAATCTCATAAATTGCTTTATCATAGTAATATAGAATTTGTAAACGAAACAATTAATCGATTACGAAACACAGAAGCACAAATTTAAAGTGATTGTGAGTCGATGCGACCGTTGTGACCCATATTAACATAATATCAATTTGGCCCATTATCCAACCCTCCTATTTTCCCACCCCTAGAGAGAATGGCAGAGAGAGGAGTCTTGTGGATGGTACTTACTAGGGTTAGTTGTTGTAGTGGCAACGGGAGTTGTTGCTACTGCCTGAAAATTCACAGTGTTGGCAGCAACCAGTGGTTTTGTTGCCTGAGAATCCTTAGTGATGGCTGCAGGGGTTGCCTCAGAATCCTTGTTAGTTGCAGCTAGAAGTTTTTGCTTGTGAATCCTCTACGATGGCGGTTCTCATAGCTATCATCTGTGTGACGATCGTCACCAAACTAATCATAGTTCAAGCCGTAAAAACTCATTTCCGTGTTAAGACCCATCTTATGGACTTCATTTCATCAAAATATTCGTTTTCCAAAAACGAATCCAACATAAAAAGAATCTTCGCAATCACACATGTAACGAAAAAGATACGAGGCTAAATGTAAATACGTTAATTGTTGGAAACTATACGATTTATTTAAACTATGCGAAATACGAAAATAATTTGATTGGGATCGTTTATTCTTAAATCATGTGACCCGATTTTTTGTGTGTGTCTTCGTTGTTTGGCCCAACAATCGACCTAAACCACCTCCCTTTTTGGTGAATCATTTGGCCCAACCCAACCCACACAACCCTAGAACTATAAAAAGCATTCTAAAACACAACCCTAACATTTTTTTGTCACAAAAATCGTCCATGCTGCTGTCCCAAAATTTCAGTCACGAACAGAGGCCGACTTGACCTATTTACGTTCGTTTTCAGGATTCGGTCAAAAGTAGAAAGTTGTAGATCTCGAAGTTTTACATTATTTCTAATGGTTTCGGCCTCTGAAACACTCTAGATTATTTTACAAAAAATTATTTCGTAAACTGCTACCGTTGGTGACGAATTTTCAGAAACTTTGGTAAGTTTTCGATCCTATATCTCTTGTATACGTTTGATCAATCTACGAAAATGAATTATAAGAGTGTATATCCTCATTATTCACAGATTATAAGGGATTCCTATCGTGCGGGTTCTCGTTGTCGGTATATATTCTTTCCGAATCATTCAATTAAACATATTCGATTGTTACCTATTATCGATTTTGTTTCGGTTCGATTCCGTTGTATCCTAGTGGATGAAATCATTAGGATAATATTAAGATCAGTTCATAATTTGGTAGAATTGAGAAATATGATTATGTTTGCGGTTTGGATTAGTTATACATGTGATTAGGATTAAATATTTATAAACCCTAATCTGATCAGATTTTTGTTTCGGTTTAGGAAGCTTGTAACTTGGTTGTTTCCTTAATGAATTTTGATGAAATAAGAGTCTAAACTTAAGTATTTTGGGTCTTCTTTCAAATGGAGTTAGTCTCATATCCAGATATTGAGTTTAAGTTGGTCAAAACGATTTTACAAGTTAGAGTGTCGAATCTGAGTTTTTCGGTTTCTGTTTTCGGTTAATGTGTTGATTTTTGAAACGTATCTTAAAATTGAATTGGGTCTTGAAATTTTTACTGAAGTATTTTTAAAGTGTTTATAATTTTCTGTAAAAATATCATAGTCAATTTATATATTGAAGTATTTTTAATAATTTTTAACTTTTGAGTACTTAGAAATCGTCTTATGTTATGAGCAGATTGTTTTTAGGAATTTTTAAAAATAGTAAATCATAATATTTAATTCTGTAAAAATTACAGATTATTTAAACTCATTAAAGTCTAACTGGTTAAATTTGTAGAGTCAAATCATTTCGATAAGACATATTTAAAAATCTGTGAAGTGGTACAAAGTTTGTGGACAGAATCTGATTTTTACTCGATAAGTTGATTCAAATTAATATATATGAGTTTGGGTTGTGAGAGAACTTAGTGGAAGTGTTTGGACTTGGGATACAATGGAATGACCTATTTATGTCTAGGTTGTAACCCATATGCATTATGATATTGTAGATTGCGAGTTGTTGGTAGTTGAACTTAAGGGCAAAACTTACGTCATTATTGAGGTGAGTTTTCGTGGCCCTATTTTCATATACATATTTTCAAATTGGGGGAAAAGTATGCTCACATGTTTTATCAACTATTTTTCATGTTGTGAATACGTTTATTTTCATTTTTGGACATATGCTTGAAATGTGTGACACTATGTGACTTATGTGCATTGGTTGTTGGATTCATTTTTATAAAAGGCTTTACTCTTTCGAGGGTAAGTACCTAATATGTACTTTTAGTATACATTGAAGGTCATGTTATTTTGCAAATGGCCTTGCTCTCTTTCGAGAGTAAGTACCTAATGTATGCTTAGGTGTACATTGAAGTTCATTTATGGGTAGCTACCGCATACGCAGGATTTGGTTGGGTCATACTCCTTCGTGGGGTGATGACGGTTTGTGGAGATGTTTGGTTATATTATTTCACTTGTGTGCCATTTCTATATGCATTGTCCTAAACTATTATTGTGACACCCGCTAATTTAGGACTGTAATTAGTGCCTAAACTACTTGTAATTACGTGTATTTAGTTTATGTTAATCTAAATATACGTAACCTTTTGTGTAATTACATACACGTTTATACGATTTGTTTAAATCGTACACTTATGAACCGGATGGATATCCGACAATGAAAATATGGACGTTGGTGACAAACTGTTAAAATAATGTGGAATTATCCAAACAAACATTATTTACCCTAATATATTACGAGAATATATTACACGTATTAAATATCGTATAAAACACTCCGTACGCGACGAAAACGCGTAAAACACGCCCGACGGATGAAATAAAGTCAAATTATATCTTATAACTCATTATTAAGTATTTTGATAAAATACATCAAGTAAAAATATAGCGATTGCACGCGTACAGTTAAAACGTTTAAAAACGTTACACAATTTAAACGAACGTCTAAACTACAACCGACTACCGACCGACGACCGAAATATATTTTAATAACTTAGAATATATTATTTAAGTAAAACTTCTATTAGAAATATCGGGTTTTAAATCGTTAACAAAACGTACTAGATGAAACGTTATACGGTTAATTAAAACGTCAAACGAACGGGTAAACGGACACCGCGCATAACGAAAAGTTTTGGGATTAAAAGTTGACAAAATCTGCCTGTGGGGCCCCCCAAAACTGATCAAGGAGGGAGGGTATGGCAACCCATGCCTCTCCTTGATTTCTTGCACTCCCACACTTCACTCCATCTCCCATTTCCCTCTCAACTCATTCCCACTCTATCTAATCTCCCTCTCTCTCTCTTGCTGCGAATCTCAGCAGCCCAAACACACCCTTCCACCACCTAAAATCACCTCCATAAACCACCACAATCCACCATAACACCACCAAGCCGATTTTCAAGATTTCACGAGGAAACGAGCCTACAACGTCTTTCTTTCCTCTCTTCACCATTTCTTTGTAAGAACTCTTTTTCATTATATATACTTGTAAAACATATAATTACTTGTTATAATGTCCACTTAACGATTACATGTCCAAAACATAAATCGAAATGCACTTTTACAACTCGATACTCTACTCTAACTTGCTGTCCAGAAAGTTGGTCAACTTCCACGATTTTTATGAAATTCATATCTTAACTAAAATGGACAAAGCCTAAAATGTAGATCGTGATGTTAGCTTTCCAATGACACCAATTTCGTAACATATCGACTTCGTTTACTATTTTAAAATAATATTTTCGTTAAGGTGCGCATTACTGTTCCGGCGGATAGAAATATCTACCTCCTTCTCGAGACCATATCTTGAGTTCTAGACCACTAAAACGTATGAGACCACTTGTAAAAGTTTGATATTTTTGTCCTCTACAAAAAGTTCTTCTTTGACAATTTCCAGAAATGTCCTTATTTTTATGTATAAATCAATCTTTGAACGAATGTTTGTTTTAGACCAAATCTGACCACCATTCAAAGTATTTTTGTTTAAAATAGTAAATGAACTTATAAAAGTATCATAAAGTGCAGAAATGAACAAGACACCTAGGAGAATATGTGTGATTTTTGGTTAGGCTTGGTTCGGATTAGAAATGGGTGAGATCGGGGGTTGATTCGGGTTAAAAATCTATAAAATATAATGTAGGGACTGTTTTGGAAGTTATTTAAAAACCAACACTTCGGTTTAACCTAGACACGAACTAACTATTTTAATAAGCTCCTTACACCATTTTAAGACTTGGATAAAAATTTTGGGTCAAACCGAAGTCGTTTGACCACAAACCCGACACTTAAAATAAAGCAGCCGGTAGTGTCGCAGGAGGGCCAAACCCAACTGCGACACTAGACCTATTGTCGCATAAGCATCTGTGTGTCGCATACTGCGACACTAAGACGAATGTCGCATGAACACCTAAATGTCGCATACTGCGACACTAAGCTATTGTCGCATAACATTCCGAGAATCGCATACTGCGACACTATCAATAATGTCGCATACATCTCGAGTGTCGCACATAGCGACACTGACCTTAATGTCGCACTTAAAACTGGAATGTCGCATACTGGGACACTAGCATTTGTGTCGCATAACTTTTGAATGTCGCATATAGCGACATTAATCCCAATGTCGCATGCAGTGTCGCATGCAGTGTCGCATGAAACAGAAACTTGAAAATACTCTTTATACCAAGTATTGAATACATACAACAACTATACTTTATACGACACTACACTTACATGATATACATATACTTTTGAAAGTATACACTACAACTTGAACGCATACGAGCTTACACTCGAATCAATAACTATACTTACGAGATTACACTCGCATGTGTTGATATACATATGAGATTTCACGTACACTTAGATGGGATTACACCCACTCTACCACGAGCTTACACTCGCACGGACTTACATCCGAACGACGGTTACACATCACGTTACAAATAACCAACGTATGTATATGCTTTACAAGGTATACAAACACGATGAATTACATGATAATAATATTTGATATTATTATTACACCTCCGTCACCAACGGGCCACACTTATTTACAAAATGATTTCAAACGTACAAACAAATACTTGGACATTTTCTAGTTGAGTGGACAACTAGCATGGGTGATCCTTCGTGACACCAACTTACTTACTTGCTTACAACCTTGTGCGTTTCGGACGCCAGAAGGTTGCAGGGTTCGGAGAACCAACCTACGGAATTACATCCGACACTACGGACTTACATCCGGGATACTTATTCGCTTACACGAAAGTATCATACTTGCTAGAATCAGGTGAATCTTACAGCCCCATTTTTACCGTTTTTCTAAACCACTGGGGTGAGATACTTAGCTACCGTTTTACATGTGAACACAATGTACTGTACTGATTTTACTACTGCTTTTACACAAACTTTGCACGAGTTACTTTTATCCACTGAAATCCTCCTATCATAAGTTGTTGGTTATGGACTTAAGCGCGATTACTAATAGATGGATCCATTTAGGACTGACAATCCCTGCCTAGGGTGGTAGCGCCACCACGGATTACACCGTAGAAAAAGGCATATTAGAAATTGATTACATATGAGTGTCTGGATAGCACTCACGGGGGTACGTGATGTGGTACTTGATTGTACTAATTCACACCAAACGGTTAAGCTTCAACTTGTGAGCTCATGGCACTGTGTACTGGTCTGGAGATCTTACGATCTGGGATCTACTATTTACTGTTTACTTACGTTACTGTTCGGGTAACACTGGTACATTTACGGTTCACGACTGTTATTTACTACTAAACCTGTGAGATTCACCAACCATTTTGGTTGACCTGTTTTAGCTTTGTATCTCAGGTACATTACAGCAGTAGGACTGCACACCCTGAGGGGACTGATAGCTCAAGTCACATGCATACTAATTTGGAGATTCTGTCGCATTATTTTTGTTATAATTATTATGTAATAGAATCTCTAGGAAAACATACTTTCTGAACTCAGAGCTTATTACATTCCGACTACAATCAATGTAATACATTTGTACTATTGTATGACGTTGCATATAGATGTCGTTTGCTTTACTTTGATGCTTGATTATTGATTAGTAACACCCAAAGCTTTCTTCCGCGCAACATTAAATTTGGGGGTGTTACAATTATTGTCACAGCAAAATGTTTTATCTTGTGGTGTTTGGTTTCAAACCTACGAAACTCACCAACATTCGTGTTGACATTTTTGAGCATATCTTTTCAGGTAATACTAGTGGATTTAAAGCAGAGGACAAGAGAACTTAGTAGACCTTTAGGGTTGCATTAAGAAATGTTCAAGACTTGTGGTACATCATAGTTATTTGTGAAGGCACGTTTCACCTTAACATTATAGTGTACGCTTATTTATAAGATGTTGAATTCATTGTTGAAATGTATGCATAACATGAACCGTTATTAATGTTATTGGCATCATGACACATTGGATATTTTATTTCATATAGTATTCTTTATAATGATGTGTTATGATCCTATCGCCGTTATACTTCGTTGTTTCCGCTTTAGATGGGGTGTGACATTCTGAGACTTTTCAGGTGAGGTAATAGACAAATAGGTTCATGACTTGAATGAAAAAAATGAAATCTATTAAAACTTTATCAGAATCAATGTTACGAATGTGAAGTATAATTGATAAATTCTTTATGTAGCTTATAACATCAATTTATGAATATTAGATTCAAATCGTTAGAATTCATCACGCAGAATGTTAGTTAATATTCATTATGATGAATGTTAAAATTAGAAATATTCATCAAATAATGTTTATGTTTTAACATTCATTGCGATGAATGTTAACAATTTATTAATAAATATTTATCAAATAATGGTATGACTTAAAAGTAAAATTCACATGTGAATTTTTTATTTGATAGCATCAATTTTAGTTATTATTTATACGTAAAAATACCTTTTTGTTGATATTTTGACTGGTAAACGTAAGATACTTCCTGGTGAATATTAAAGTTCCCCCTCACCAGAAAAGCACTCCTTCTTGATCACTACCCTTAATTTGTATTGCCTAAAGTTTTGAATAGTTGGCAAAGTTCTTCACATATTTTTACGATCTGCATACAAGGTCTTCACATATTTTTGCAATCTGCATACAAGGTGTTAATTATCACAATGAATCAAAGGAAGATAATTACCATTATATTTGTGACACTCTATGTACATTTATATAAAAATTCATGTCCACTTGTTCTTCCTAAAATTACCATACAATTCAAGTGAGACACAACATCCTAGCACACCAAAACCTTATATACATATGTATACGGGTACAATCTTTATTTAGCCCATTAAAGAAAGGTTGCTCAAACATTCTAATTGTAAAAGAAACTGCAATAGATGTAGGCAAATTCGATCACATACAGCTTTAATAGTGAAAGGGAAGACATTTTCAACTAGAAATCGATCTTATGAAATACAAAAAAATCAAGGATTTCAAGGTAAATTACAATGATACCTCAGCAAGACCCTTAGGACTCTAAACTAACAATTCAACCACCTCAATCACTAGAGCTTCAGGAGCCCCAACTCAAAGTAAAGATGCAAACATAGGTTTCCTTCCACACTTACTTTCTTTTCTGCACACAAACCAACCCTAAACACATTAGAATTCAAGTAGCACATATCTTCATTCTAGAATTTCAACGACTAATAGAACATCTTCACAATTAAATTGTAGATTTGATTCAATGAAAATCAAAACAAGTAATAATATTGATTGGTAATTTTCTTACCATTTTATTCTTCATCCAGCCAGATTAGATTGAGATAATATCTTCACAGTTCTTCATTTAACCCGATGAAATCGATTCTTGTGATGTATTATATTGTTTTGATCGAGTGATTGTTGATCCATTTCGCACTCTAATTGTTGACGAACTCATGCGTCTGTTGCGATCAAACTTTATGCCCTAATTTTTGGTGAAGATACGTTATGTGTTCTCCCAAATTCATTTTTTTGCTGTGTATTATTTAGATGAAGCATTTCCCAAATTCAGGACAATTATTAAATGACAAAAGTGCCCCTCCGCATTTTATTTTAAATGAAGCAATCTAATGGTTAGGATTCACTTCCCCCTTCCCCCAAGATTACCCCTTCCCTATTGATCCCACCCATATATATATATATATATATGGGAAGGTTCAAATGAGAACCACTACAAAGTTGAGAACTGTGAGAATCACAATGAATACGTGTTTGTTCACATGTGATTAACTTCAATCATATATGAACATTGATGTACGTTTAATTGACAAAGAAAAAAGTTAAAAAAATCTTAAAATCATATCGAAAAACGCAATAAAACAAATACATGTTCACATGTGAACGATAATGTGAACAAATCGGTTAAAAGGTGTTTTAAGACGTAAATTTATGATTTTTTTTTTACTTTTTTCTTTTTCAATTAAACGTACATCAATGTTCACATATGATTGAAGTTAATCACATGTGAACAAACACATATTCGTTTTGGTTCTCAAAGTTGTCAAACTTTAAAGTGGTTCTCATTTGAACCTCCCACTATATATATATAATCAAGCAATTAGAAATGGACCCATGAATTAAACAACTAGCTAGCAAACACTTAAAACATGAGTTAAGTAAGAGGCTTGGTGATGGTGGTGTTTAATTATAATTGTTCTAAGGCTCACTTTAAAGTTAGAATACTTGTATGATTGTTAGGAGTTGGTCATTTATGTGGTTAGCATGCACTTAAACAATTTGAAGGCTAATTAACCGGTTGGTAGCTTTAATTACTCTTTTTTGGTTTGCGCATTAATTATAGCCATCGTGTCTTTATTGTGTGTGCATTACTTCCTTGGTTTACTCCGTTTATGAGATTATGAGCTGTTCTGCAATAGCTAGTATTATTTAGTCACAAACAGAGCGGTTCGATCATACATTTTGTATATACTTTGTTTCGAGTAAGTATTTAACTTACAACCTATTGATTGATGAGTTACTCTCATATTACTGAACCAAAGTATGCTTTTTGGATCAGGAGATCAACAACCTAAGAAAGTAAATTTGCAAAATCAGATATTGACCGAAAAAGAAGTAAACTCAAGAATTAGGTAACATCAGTGGTTACTCTAATTGACTAACTTAAATGAAAATTATAGTTTTTATATTCCACATATAATATCGAAGGATTGAAGGAGTTCGGTGAGTTCAAAAGCTGGCTTGATCATTGACAGAACCCCAAAAACGTTCCTAGGTAATTATTGTCTCTCAACAAAAATCAATAATCGACATATTGTTGGAACTATACGTGTGCGGACCGACAATCTACAATATCAGATTTTGATTCTTTGTTAGCTTGTTCTTGAACTTCTATTTCAAGGAACCTATGATTCCGTTCAAAAAACATTTGTTCGTACTATTATGCTTCATTTTCAAGAAAATTTTTACATATTAAGTTGCATTTGCTTGTCACATATATGATGTTCCTTGAACCACTTTGCTAAGAACACGACTTAATGTGATTAGTAACATTTTCCAACTCATAACTCAAGAATGATATCTAGACTTAATATCATCAATCGTACAATATCATCGGCGAAGGTGAGGTCTCTCTTCAGAAAATTGTGAAATCGATCCATATTCTCTGACATGTTGCTCAAACTCCTGAGTAAGACATCCTCAAGCATAATATATAAAGCTTTAATGTTCTTATTTACTCAATTAGTTATGTGCTACCAAAAGGTATTTGCGCTAGCAGTATGAGAGGAACCTTCAACCAAGAGGTTATGGGTTCAAGTTTCACTTGAGCGAGTTGATGAATATATTTATCGTGGTTATGATTAAATAGCATTTGGGTTAGGTTGTAGACTTGCTGTTTTAACGTACTACATTATGAAAGTTTCTTTACAAAGTAGAATCAAAAGTTCATTAAGGATTGAGAATTCATACAGTGATCACTTTGTTATATCTTTTAGTTGCTAACGGGTTAAATGTAGTAACAATTTTTTCGGTCACACATCTTATGTGAGTATAATACCGTGTGGTCACAAGTATTCGGCCTATACCAGTGTCGTATAGTTGCCATACAAGTTTCTCTTCAATATATGCTACTATACTTGGTTATTCATAACAGTTAACCTCAACTAACCCTTTAACAAGAATAAGCTAGATAACAATTACGTATGATTAAAAACGTTGAGTATTTTACATGACTGTGAACAATAATGGGGACTAATGGTAACAGATTCACATACAAGGAAAACAAGATGAAAACAAGACCACCCACAACAAACCATAGTTTGTTGCAGCACAAAACTAGAATTCCACGAAATTCAGCGCATCACATCACATCTACCAAGCATTATTAGAAGTTACACGCTAACGTTCATGATTCTAACGACAACCATTCATTTATTATTCATGAAGTTCCTACCGATATCTGTTGAGGGCGAATCCTGTGGGTGCACTTTCTTGTTCCCACCACGTTTAACTCCATCGTCTGTTTTCTCGTCATCTTGCTTACTTTTCTCCTCCCTTTTCTTATTTTTCTCCCTAAGGCGCTCTTGTTGCACATTAATGTGAGCGAAATTGAAACCGATTGATGACATTGTTGCTAAACGAAGTACGTTATATATAATGTGGTATTGAACTATGAATGAATATAAGATGAAGAGTATAGTACACATTAGCTTTGGTATATATAGACCAATTTTATGTCCTTTATGGACCCATTAAACCATTAGCTACTACTTAAAAACAGTATGTGGTTTGGTGGTTTAAATGCTTTTGGGGTTTGTTGGTGCTTAAAAAATAATGAAGGCAGCATTATAAACAGCAATATATTTGAATAGTGTGTAGTGTTAACCTCATCATCTCAAAATATTAACCCAAAATGGTTATGCACAGTTGGCCATTTGTTAGGTGATCACTTAAACTATTTCAAGGCTGACGGGTTGCTAGCTTTTTTCTGCTTTGGTTTGTGCATATTATCTTGTTTTTCTTTATTATGTGTAACCTCATCTTTAATTAACATATATTTAAGCTTATAATTATAAAGAAGTGACAATATGGGTCGCTTAATTGAAAATGATAAGCGACGGGTCAAATTAAATGGGGCTGTGTTAAAATGCTTAAATTAAAATAGGGTAGAAGCCGAATTAACTTGAGTTATATCCACTTCAATCCTACTATTATGACTTACTAGATATCCGAAAAAGGAAAGATTGATAGTATGAGTGTATGATTAGCTTCTTCCCCTGTACTACCGAATGAGGCGTAGGCCTCTTCACTTTGAAGGTCGTATCATTTCGAAGTAGCCAAATAGGGAGCAACTCAACTTTCAAAACAACGTCAAAATACACCTTTGCGACTTCTGTAAAGTTGACAGCATCCAACATCTAAGGGCATTGTTTTGGGATTTAAAGTTATCTCTAATCACTAAAGGACGTTTGGTCTAGAGTTATGAGAGTAATCCATCAACTTAGCGGTTATGAGCTCAAGTCTCATTTAAAACAATAATACTATAGTCATTCAGCAGTAATACAATGGAGAAAATAATCCAATTACATATGATATTCTTTAAAAAGGTACAAAACTTTCGATTTCATTTCATCAGTCCATTCTAATATTCTTTTGATCAAGAATCAATTTAACTTGAAAAGAAGATATATTAAGACAAGTTTTTTCTATTTAATCTGCAAGCAACAAAATTTCAACCTTAAAAATCTTGATGACTAAAGAACCAAAACATTATTTAAGTTGGTTGCTTAAAATACTACCGACCAAAATTAAAGCATAGCCATTCAATCTAATAGTGATTGCCAAGCTGGCAAAATTAAAGTGAACTTATCGTCAGTTTAAGTAGTAAAATCGTGACTTTGGATTCGTTAATCTTATTATTATCATCAAATATTTGAGGTGTTTGTTGGATTATTATATATTGTCTAATATTGATACGAATATTAAATGACAAGGTTGTAAACGTTGGGCCAATCCCAACCCCAACCGGCCTGATACTACGTGTCTACGTCACCATTCAATCTCCCATACATAAAAAGTGTGAATTTATGGTAATATAGGTCGGGATTCTATTATGCTAAAAATTAATATGAAAAATACTATGTTTTCACACGTATAGAGGATAAGTTGGAGGTTTTTATCACTGTAACACTCCCAAATTTGAATTGCGAAAGCGGTCGGGTTGAAGTGCTACTAATCAAATATCACAAGCACAAAGGTACATAATGAACGACTTTAAATGAGACGTTTGAAAATACAGTTATTACACTGCCAAAATAATAGTTTTACAATGTCTGCGAGTTCACAAAATGTGTACCAATACATAAGTTGAAATACAAAAGTTATGCAAAGTAGTTCCAAATGTTTGAAAGCATGCGACTCGAGCTAGGATCCTGAGGGCTAATCCTACTATCGCGTTGTACCTGAGAATGCACACTAAAACGGTCAGCTATAAAGCTGGTTAGGTTTGACAGTTGAAATATGAAAGTGTAACCTTTAAGTGATAAATCATAAAATGATTTGATTAGAGTAAGTTATACAGTATATAATTTGGTTAAACACTACGTGTTTAAGAAGTGATTCTGAGTGTATATGTCCATCAGGTAAACATGGTTTAGTCTATGTACCTATCGGGTATGTGTGTATTCTTCGAATGAGGCATCATGCCTAAGTAGCTGTGGGGTGTACCTAAGTACATCGAGATAGTGGCATTACATGCTTAGATACTATACAGGTATAAGTAAGTCTAACAAGTGAGGCGATACATGCCTAAGTACTTATCAAGTATATGTATGACCAAGTCATATGATATCAAATAGTGGTACTACTATTCTAGTTGTCAGATGCTAGTATGCCACCTGGCATAGTGTGTTGCTCCCTCGCAACATGTAAATGTAGTTCCGCGGGACTATAGGTGAGTATTTAGCCAAATACCGAGTGAACGATCTAGAGTGTAAGCTCGTAGATCCGTTAATGAGTGCGAGTATCAACTAGTGTATTTATCAATGATTTGTATCGCTTTACCACGACATCGTTTTGAATCACTCTAACGTGATCTCATTTTGTATCACTTTACCGTGATATCGTTTTGTATCACTCTCACCGTGATATCGTTTTGAATCACTTTACCGTGACCTCGTTTTATATCACCCACGGTGATATCGACCAGTGTTGCTCACAAGAAATGTATGCATATGTGAGCTGGGGGAATGGCAACGGGGCGGGTTCGAGGCGGAGAGTGATAACCCCATCCCCAAACCCATTTATAAAAAATATCTCCATACCCTCCCAAAACTCCAACGGGGATTTTATCGGGACACCCCATTGGGGATATAAGTTCCCCCAAACCCTAACCGGGATCGGAGTGCCCCACCGGGGACATCGATTCCTTAAAGCTATTTTCACATTTATACTACTTTAAATTAACCAGAAGGTCTTATTAATTTTCTTTATAATATTATCTAGCTATTCTCACTAGTAATTTTTTTCTTCTAAAACAGATTAACACAATGATCAAGATAAAATATAGTAAAAGGTGTACAGTTAAAAATTACCAAAATCATTATAAAATGGTCTTAAAAGATTCCGACTAAATCACAAGACCAAATCAATACAACAACAGTAATCAAAACAATAAGAATGATTTCAGGTTCATAAGAATACTAATCGTTTACGTAGTGACTAGTGAGAATAATAATAAATATTAATGAAAGACATATATATATATATAGTTTGGATCAAATGAGAACACTTAAAAAATAAGAATGGTGAGAACACCTCATAAATGCATAACTAGCCAACAAAAATCATTAGATCCATAGTCATACATCTCAAATATGCAAAGAAAAATAAATGCACACTTCTAAAAATGCACAAAAATCGAAAAAAACAATTGATGCACGATTATCTCTATAATTGTGCATCAATCGTTTTTTTGATTTTTGTGTATTTGAAAGTTCACATCTATTCCAATCAATTTTTCTACACATATTTGAGATGTATGAGTGTGAATCTAATGATTTTGTTGGCTAATTGTGCATTTATAAAGTGTTCTTACCGTTCTTATTTTTGAAGTGTTCTCATTGGAACCTTACCCTATATATATATATATATATATATATATATATATATATATATATATATACATGTCAGGGCGGGGCGGAGCGGGAATGATAGTACCCGTTCCCCAATCGGAACCCCATTAGAATCCCCATTTTGTGCCCCAAAATCCGAAATGTCGTCCCCAACCCGATCCCCATTAGATGCGGGTCCTTTTGCCATCCCTAGGCCAATACTATGACATGCACGACTAGAGTAACCATGTATGGATATGTGTATGTATATCAATATCCATGAGTAAGTTTGGGGTAGCAAAAGTGCTCGAGAAGGTGCACATGTGTGTGTATATATATATATATATATATATAGATATACCTAGTCAACAAATACAAGTAATGTCGCACCCTCAAATTATGATGCGGAAGCGGGTCGGTTCGGGGCGCGACTAATCAAATATCAAGCACACAAGGCATACAATGAACGACTCTATATGCGTCGTTTTACAAAATACATTGATATTATAAAAGTTTTACACTGTTATAATATAGTTTACAAAAGCTCTTGAGCCAAATGGTAGAGATTCTATGGCATAACTAAATTATACAAAATATAGTAATGCATGACAATCTCTTGATGTCTGAATGCGACTCGAGCTAATGGGCATCCTGAGTGAGCAGACCTAATGCTGCTGTGAACCTGAGAATACACGCTAAAATGGTCAGCTAAAAGCTGGTGAGCTCACAGGTTTAATGTTAAAGTGTAATGTATGAACCGCAAGATTTAAGTATGAATATTTGTAATTAAACAAATAAGTAATTGATAAATGATGTATATATTGTCATGAGCACATAGTCTGAGCTTAACTGAGGTGTCAGGATCACAATTAAGTGCCTGAGCGAGGGTGCCTCTATGCGTGTGCCTAATCAACACACGTATGAACAAATGATAATGCGTCCGTTTGACCAGTTAGTGTTTGCTAACCCGGACGGGGATTGTCAGTCCCATATGGTACCATACACTAACATTCACGCTACAAAGTATTACCAAACTATGCTTGGAGGACTTAAAAGATTAGATGATAAACTCATGCAGAATATAACGATATTTGATACTTGCGTTCACATGTAAAACAAAACAAGCTTGTATTCTCACCCCTAGAGTAAAAACGGTAAAATAGGGGCTATGAGACTCACCTGAGTCTAATGAGATGCTATCAAGCACAAATGATGGTTTACAAGAGAATGATGTCGTCTCCAACGACTGAAACCTGCCGGGCGTCCTAAACGCGCAAGGTTTTAATGATTAGATGTTGAAACCTGCCGGGCGTATTAAACGCGCAAGGTTTAATTGGTAAGATGTCTCAACAGACCATCTATGCTAGTTGTTCTATTAACTAGTTATGTCCAAATCATTTGGTTAATGTTTATGTTTGAAGTTGAGAAAGTGTATACGGCTCGTTGGTGACGGTTTGTAATAATAATTTCAAACTATTATTATTATACATGATTTGTTGTACTTAGAAAAGTATATGTGTTTCGTGTTTAAGTCGTATCGTATAAGTTTAGTTTTATTCAAGTTCGTTATATCCTTTACATTATATTTCATAGGTTACAAAATTTGGTACGGGTCCTAAAACTGAAATATGCCATTTTCGACCCCTAGACGACCCCGAAAGGCCTAAAACCGCCTAGGCTATGGTACATAGCTTTGATCATTGGGCCATTTTCGAGTGACCATGTGATTTTTAGCCCAATCCGTTACAATAAATTTTTCATCGAGAAGCTACCCTGAAAACACTTGTGAAATTCTTCGGCATTTTTACAAAAATTGTTCCGTTTTAGAAATCTAGCCGTTCGGCTATAAAGCTCTAGCCGTTCGGCTATGGAGCACCTAGCCGTTCGGCTATGGGAGTCCAGCCGTTCGGCTATGAAGCACCTAGCCGTTCGGCTAAGGGAAGCCTAGCCGTTCGGCTGATCAAGCCCAGCCGTTCGGCTCATCAATCCAGTTTCAGTCTGTTCGCGAAATCAGTTGGGAAAACGAGTATAGGTTCGATTTTTGGACATAAACTACTTGATAGAACACTAATACATGATGATATATGTTATTTAAACACGTAATTTGAATAAAAAGTGAGTGATTCTTACGTATTAAAATGGAGACCGTGGATGGAGGTGGTGATGGTGATCGGAAGATGATGATGGAGAAGATGATGAAGATGGTGATGCTGTATATTACAAGCTGCAGCTACTCTTCGTTGTTGTTATAAATTTGATGTTATTGTTGTTGAAGATAGAGAACCGAGAGATAGAGAGGAGGAGATGAAGAATGATGAAGATGAAATGAAGGAGAAGAAGAAAAAAAAAGGCCGGCCAACTCCAATTATTGGAGTTGGTTGGCTCCTACGCGTAGTACAAAATACCCGTGTTTTTGTACCCGATCGTAAAAGTGGTATAATATTTTCAAATGATAAATTTCTAAAAATGATATCGTATATACTTTTATTCGAAGTATTTTATAAAAATACTTTTAGTGAGATATAAAAATATATCTTTGTTTTCAGTTTGACTGACGGATATGGTTCGGATGGTTTCGTCGCGTTTGACTAAGATTGAATAAAACGAATATGTTTTATTTTTGTCTAATGTAAATAAAAATTATTATTTTCAATAATAATGCATTATTTATAAGTTTTATCGTGAATGTTTTTACTTTGTACGATACAAATACTTTATATATTATCGAATTAATATATAATAAATACTGAGTATATTAAATAATAGTTTTATATTACTTAATATTTGTTTTCACCAACGCCCGTGTAAATGAATCGGATTTTGTCCGATTTGAAAATGCACGATTTAATTTAATCGCGTACTGATATATATTCAACAATATATATATTGATACATACAATTAGCCTAATACATAGCACTAATTACATGTGTTTCGAAATGATTAGGAACTAATAACTAGTCCTAATTTGACGGGTGTCACAAGTAACAAAGTGTTATTGATTTTGATTTAACGTAGAAGTGATACGGGTACTCAGTCTGTACCTATAGTTGTCATATAACAGATGAAAATGATTTAACGTAGAAGCAATGTATGCATATGTGAGCTGACAGTACTATGACATGCACGACTTGAGTAACCATGTATGCATATGTGTATGTTTATCAATATCCATGAGTAAGTTTGGGTAGCAACAAGTGCTCGAGATGGTGCACATGTATGTATATGTGTGTGTGTGTGTGTGTGTATATATATATATATATATATATACCTAGTCAACAAATATAAGTAACAGAGTGTTATTGATTTTGATTTAACGTAGAAGTGATATGGGTACTTAGTCTGTACCTATAGTTGTCATATAACACATGAAAATGATTAAGTGTATCTGAGTATGTACATACATCACTTAGATATTAGGTGTAGCATAATGAGCCTAGTTATGAACAATCATCACCTAGTTGCCTGGTAACAGTTAAAGGACTATACTAACGTATGCTACTATCGTATACTCCTAGACTCCAGCCTAGCCAGTATATTGAGGTCTCTGGGTGATGTTCACTCAAGTACTAGCCTAAGCCTAGTAACCATAGAATGTATAGGCAGTCTCAACTTCCGAAAGGATAACTAATCCTTTAAGAAGTCCCGGTGTTGTTCAGCGTGGGTAGGCTTAACCCGTTCAAGTATAATCAATGATATTGTCCCGTGACAATATGACCGATGTATAATGGTAACTTAATCAAGTTATGTGTTAATATTGTTCCTCAACAATAGAGAGTTGTACCAGGGTAACGTATCTAGGTCCAACAATGATATTGTCCTACGACAATATAGCGTGTATAATTCCCAAGTATTACACGGTTGTATTACAAAATAGTAATTAACGTTATTGTGAATTATATGTATTCATCATTATAATTCGAAAACAGTAATTGTGCATGCATTCTCACCCCGAAAACAGTAAAACAGTTGAAAGAGTGGGACTATGAACTCACATGAGGAGCTAGCGATCTAAAGTATGCGCGTTGCACCTAGGGGTGTTAATCGGGTTGACCCGACCCTAATAAGAGTTAGTCGGGTCGGGTTAGTCGGGTTTTTTGAAATAAATATATACCCGCAACCCGGCCCTATTAGGTAATCGGGTTATCGGGTTCAGGTTGATAGGGTAGCGGGTTAGTCGGGTCGGGTTAATCGGGTAGCGGGTTAACCCGTATAACTTCACAGTTTTCTAACAGTTGTTAAAGTAAATATATAGAATTATAGATGACTTTGAAAGTTAGGATATTACACCAAATTTTTTGAATGATATATGAAGTTGAAACCACGTGAATTATGTATATGTAGTAGAACCATAGTTTGAAAAAGTGAGTTTTGTTTTGAATTGAATATAACTATTGGATTTCAAAGCGGATCTAAGTATACTTGAAATGTGAGTCATGCTTACATCTTTCGAAAATTAAAGAATGCAGTTACCGCACTAACACTTTGATGAAAGAATACTTACAAGTTGTGTTACAACTAATATACAATACTAAATCTCCAGCTCTTCATAATCATATTCATATACATTGCTACATTTTATGGTAATGTTATTATACGGTTATAGTACTATTATTAATTAGATTCTAGTATTAGACTCGTATATATAGAAAAATGTCTCCACATTAAATTAACATATTCAAATTATATTATTTTATACGAAAGTTAACTATAAAAATTAATAGAAAAATTGATACTTGGTTAAATCGGGTTAATCGGGTCAACCCGCACCCGCATAAGTTTCTCTATTTTAACCTGTAATCCAACCCTAATAAGCATTCGGGTTAATTGGGTTAACCCGCATAATCCGATTAAACTTTCTAACCCTATTAAACCCGACCCGAATAGTCTTAATAGGGTTTGGGTCGGGTCGGGTTTTTTGACATCCCTAGTTGCACCAACGACAATCTCCTAATGTTCTAAACACATGAGACTATGTGTAAGTAAATGGATGTGTAATTATACCACCCATAATAATGTTTATCCTATTTGATTATGTCCAAGGTGTTCAATAAGTATTTACGTTTGAAGTTTGTAAAATGAGTACGGGGTCCGGGGGCAGCGCCCCTGGTAGTGGGGTCCAAGGGGTGGCTACCCCTGGCGGGGTCCAAGGGGCAGAGCCCCTGGATGGGGTCGAGCTGAGATTCGAATTTTTTTATTTATGCTTATATTGCTTTACTAAAAACGCATTTGAGATTCGAATTCGGGTAAAATCATGTGGTAAAATACTTAGTGAAATAATGTGTTTTTAAAGGGCCTGTGACTTGCGACATTAAGTATGACATTGCATGCGACGTTATGTGCGACATAAGAGTTTATGTCGCATCGTGCGACATCTGCAATTTAATGTGACATTGTGGATTGTGTCGCAGTATGCGACATTAGGGTTTGTTTGCGACACTAAGATTAGTGTCGCAGGTGTCAAAATCAATTGGTGTGCGACATTGGTTGCGACATTGACAATGTCGCAGCATTGTTTTTGGCCCATGTGACATCAAGGTCTGTTCGACGATTTTTCACCCAAAAACACAATCTAACCTATTTTTGAACCAAATCTTGTTGGTATAATTTTAAAACATGATATTTTAAGCATTTCTAACATGAAATAACAAGAAAGAGAGAGTAATTTCTTACGATTTGGGAGATCAAGATCTATGATGATGAAGATGATGAACACAATGATGATGATGGAGATGATACAAGGATGATGATGGTGATGTTGTTGTTGCTCCTGATTTGTTGTTGTTAGTTGTTGTTGAAGATGAAAGAAGAGAGAGAGAGATGGAGATAGAGATGTGTGTTGGTGAAGAGAAATGAAAACATAAAATGGGATATGGGGGAGGCTGGCCCTCATTTTTAGTGGGGGTTGGTTGTCCCCAATTATTGCGTTAAAAGTTCGTGTTTGTGTGCCCAATCGTATATTTGTAAATTATTTTAAAGATGATAACTTTTTCGTGAAATTTCGTTATATATTTTCTTTTTTTAACTGAAGTATTTTTATAAAATACTTTTATTGAGTTATAAAAATTATAACTTTATTTAATATTAATGTGTCGGGTACATTTCGCGCGGTAGTTTGGATTAGGGTTCGTTTTAAAATAAAATGAGTTACGTTTTTGGAGTGATTTACTATAACGGAGTAAATAATATTTCTTGTAAATAATATTGAATTATTTATAAAAATTTTGTCATCAACGTCCGCGTTTATATTTTTTTCGATTATTTTTTTGACTCGAAGTTTGTCCTTTTTGACCGGGTGTCACAATGTTAGTGTCATATTTCAATGGTACGCGTATGCTGCAACTTTAAGGATGTGACAATCCTCCATTTAGGGTATTAATCCTTTCTTAATTTCATGCATTACCTAGAGTAATTCCCTGATTAGTGAATTCAAAACAATTATTATGTGTTAAGTTTGTGAAACTTAATATGTGATACGTGATGTATTAGATTCGTAGTTATATGTATATATAATTACGTACGAAATGAACGTATTAAACTCGACAAATTAAATACAACAAAGTTGGTGATACAAAATAATTAATAATTCAAAAATTATTAATTAAAAATATTATTAACTTATATTATTGAAATAATATACGATATCATGCGTTTTATATTAAACGTGACGAGCGCGTCATACACGAACAGAAACAATTATAAAACGTACCTAAAGGTCAAAAATAATAAAAGTATTTATTTTCCCGTTCCTGTTTTAGTATTTGGAACATTACCTCAAAATATAATTTCCAAATTCAACTGAAATCTGACACAATTTAACTGTACAGTCCAACTACGGCGAATAATTTTATTAATAATTTTTAAATAAAATTATTTCATTTTTGTATTTATCAATTCCAAAGTTTAAAAGGAAATTTAGACAAATGAATAATTGAGTGGGACATGGGGTACAAATAATTGGACCCGTACACGGAATTAACGGGTTAAAAACTCAAACATTTCCACACCCAAAATATTTGTCGACAACTTTGATCACCACCTTACCTTCCCTTTGAAAATTTTGAACCAGAGTTCATTCTATATACTCCCTCACCTACATTTGATCCCAATAATTCACTTCACCAAGATTATTTCATATGTGAGCTGTGGGTGTGGCGTGCAAACAGTAGGAAGAAGAAGAAGAAGCAGAACCAACATCCATCTTCATCCTTGCATTCAAAACCATCAAACACAAACAAAACCAAAATGATCACATAGTTATTATCATCATCATCGATCGTTCTTCATCATCATCTTGGTCATCTATATCATAATCTTTGTAAGGTTCAAAAATATATATATATATATATATATATATATATATATATATATATATCATACTTATAAGTTCATATAAATTTCGATTGTATAATGTTAGTATGTATGTAAACATGTTGTAGTAGGAATTGTATGATATATTATGATGATTTAGTAGTGTACAAAAACTGAAATCAAACACCCAAACATATACATATATGCATTACAGACCAAGAACAGACCAAGAACAGGGGACGAACACGGGTTAGGAACCAAACCGATCGGTTGGTTTTGACCAGCCGATCGGCTGGATTCAATGAGTCGATCGGCTCATCACACTAAGCCGATCGGCTAAAGTGTTTTCGAGCCGAACGGTTTGTTAAACTTTTACCCGATCGGCTAGGCTGTCTGTGTACTGACTTTTTTGATGCGTTTAATTAATACCCTGTCGATATATATATTTTGTAGTACAAATATATTAACGCGTACGAAATACAAATATTAAGAAGTTGTAAAAATTATAAAACTAGATGATACAAAGTTTGGGACAAAAATTGTACACGACCGCGGGACATTATTTTGACACGGACAATAAATAATATAACTTTTTGGGCCAAACGGGCCGAATCTAAATTGGGTCAAAAATGGTATTTTGTTAACGGGCCAAAATGATTCGTTAAACGTATTCGGGTTTAACTAATTTGGGCCACACCTATTTGGGCCAAACTACTTGATTTCGATATTGGGCCAAACAAATTGGGTCAAGCCCAACGGGCTACGAGATTCAAAATGAAAACTTAAACCGGATTATATATAAGTGACGAGTTAAACGGGACAAATGAGACTAGTAACACGACAAATAGATTATATATATAGTGGACAATTATAATTTATATATAATTATATAAATGAACTAAGACAATCGTATTAAACAAAGTTATTTTTATAACTACTATAATTATGTTTTTGGAAACATAATCAACGACTATAACGACTACTTATATATATATATACGCGACTTTTATAATATACGTATATATATATAATCAATGACGACAAATAATATATATATTAGAATATATATATTCAACTAATAAGTATATGTAAATATATACTTGTACGCAACGATCATTTTAACGCAAATATCACCAACAACTAAAATGTTATAAACATTTCAACTTAACGATTAGTCCATATACTTATGTAAAGTATATTTAATTGTGCCTAGGTATTTGAGAGGCACGTTCGGACTACTGTATTACTAGCTGAAGCTTTGCTACACGTGAGTTCACAGCCCCTACCTTTTACTTGCTTTAAATGCTTTTAAAATCAGGGGTGGAAAATATAGAACTATGTGTTATTACATGCTACTTGTTTTATAAAATTGCTTGACATGTTTTTATATCAAACTGGTTTATATAAATGCTATATGCTTTATATTCAACTGTTAACTATATGAAACGTTTTCACAACTTTTTGGGAATAAGACAACGAATCTTGGTACGATCCTAGGTTTACGTTAGGTAGTTGTAGTGCACATAAGACCCAGTGCTTGCAACCTATAACCATTAGCTAGGTGACTCTAGCCACTGAGTATACCAATAGTACTATCGATTTGACAACCCTCCCACTGATATAACTTGTTGGTCATTCCAACCACACGACGGCAGTCGTAACGAGGAGTGTATATTTACCGTGTTACTGAGGCAACAACATCAACTAGTCGTGGTTTGGTTATGGTACTAGGAGTCGTTACTTTAACTTTAAAGGTGTCGCTCACCTTAGAGGGATTATAGTCTACATTTCTCACATAACTAAACAACAAAACTACAGCTTGATTTGGGAAGGGTATTTCCTATGATAACTAATAGGACAGGTGTTCCTACGCATGATTTCTTTTTTTAGGAAACGTTTACCTTGATTGGATAAACTTGGTTTCCCGACAAAATATTTTTTATAGGAAATGTTTACTTGACTGTTAAACCTGTGTTTCCTACAACTATATATATGGAAATGTTTACTTGACTGTTAAACATGTGTTTCCTACAACTATATATATGGAAATGTTTACTTGATTGTTAAACTGTATTTCCTGCAACTATTATTAGGAAATGTTTATGATTAAACTTGTGTTTCCTAACACATCGACTGAATTGTAGTAAGAATGACATTCTTACAGTAAAATAGGAAATGTTTCTTTAAAAAGAACGCTTGTGTTTCCTGCTATACATATAAACATTATGTTTGTGTACATGAATGATTTATACAAACTTGGTTTAACTACATTTATACTAAACCTGTAAATTCACTCAACATTCAATGTTGACGGTTTACTATGTTTTTCAGGGAATTAGGACTCAGGTACTTCTGCATGCATAAAGGACGTAGGCAACCCAGACTATTTATGATGCCACTTTTGGGACACTTGGATTTCCTTTGTATTACCAATTCAATTGGTTATACTTACGAAATCCCTCTTTTATAGACTCGTGTTTTGTAAACTTATGTTGTTCTACAACAACACTACTTGTACGACTTTATAAGTCGTAACCTTTTGTAATAACGTTTAAACTTATGGCATCTTAAATTGATATGTTCTGTATGATCATATGCTCTGATACAATGAATGCACTATTGTAACGTCAGCACCCCCGCTGTTAAACTGTAACTTAAAATGCTTCCGCTAATAAACAAATGCTTCCGCTAAACCTTTAATAAACACGATTACTGATTTTGGGGGTGTGACAAAGGAGCAACAACGCCGGTCAAATCACCTATCTACAAATCATCCGCGTGTAACATACTTGAAATTCATGTATAACTTATACCATAGTACCCATTATAGTATTTGTGAGTACTAATGACATCTTATATGTATTGATACATATGGATTTGAAATGGGAAAAAATATGAAAATTTTCTGTGTAACTCTTTATGACCGTATCATATTTCAATGGTACACGTTAGCTGCAACTATAAGGAGCAATAAAAAGCAGCAGGTTTGGATTAGTGGCTGAGTCTCTTTCCACTGAACAAGAGGTCAAGGGTTCGAATCCCATCCCCTGCAAAAGGTTGGAGGTCCTTTCTACCTTTAAGTAGAACTCTAAGCAACCTCTCAACCTTAGGGTAGGGGTAAGGATGTCTACATCTATACCTCCCACATACATCGTCCTAGACGGTATTGAGCCCTAATCCGCGGAAGGTGGTATGAGATGTTACTTACTTACGTTAGCTGCAACTATAATGAGCATTAACGCCGAACAAATCACCTATCTACAAATCATCTGTGTGTAACATACTTGAAATTCATGTATAACTTATACCATAGTACCCATTATCATATTTGTGAATACTAATGACATCTTATATGTATCTAAACATATGGATTTGAAATCGGAAAAAATGTACGTAGTAAAATTTTCCGTGTCTCTCTTTTTATGCGTAAAGTAATAGTATCTTATTTTAAGTATACAATTTGATGCAAAATTCAACAATTGGTGAAAAAAGCATGATCTGTCGATCTGATTTCATAAACATGCAATAATTACTACTTCTATTCAATTCACAAACCATATCGGCGATTATACCTCGATAATTTAGATCGATTTTTTTAGTTTTTGCATGTTATCGAGTTTTATTGGTTTGATAAATATATCACGTGAATTTGCCTCTGAATGAGATTATTTGATTCCACTAACATTAACATGTTTAATATGACTCCCACAAAAATTTCCAGACGTTGCAATATTAGCCCCTATAGTTTATAAAAACCATATTTTAGCAACCATTAAATTAAGGGAGCTGATTTTGACAAGTAAGTTTTTACTTGTCACAAGGAAATATTACAATTGTTTATGCATATAGTACAACTGGTTAATGCATTGTTTCCTTGTGACAAGTAAAAATTTACTTGTCAAAATCAGCTCCCTTAATTTAACCATACATTTTTGGAAATATGAATGAGCCCTTGACTTTATAACAATAAAAAAGATTTGAATTAATATTCATATACTTATAATTAGTATGTAGTACCAAGATAACAAGTTTCTTATGTGCAGAAAAAATCATCCCATTTATACGACGACATTATATTAATACTGCAAATTAAATAAACACCATAACAAGTATATGTCATAAAGGTTTATAATCACCTAAATGTGTATAACTGTGTATACGGCATATCAACACCAAAATACTACAATTCGAATTGTTACATAAAAAAGCTTAGCTTAAAATTTCAATAAATCATAATACTCTATGACTAGAACTAATACATCGATATGTAAAGTTTTTGTGGCTAACATTAAGTTATAATCTTGCCAATAAAACACTTTGCATTATTACTATACACCATTTTCTATAATATTTATATAATTAGATAAGTAAGAATTGTGGTAAACTGGTAATTATGTAAGTTTTTTTTATAGTATATGAAATAACTATATAGTGTTACGTACATATTTACCAATGTGATATGCATTGGTTGACACATACACGAACGGAGCTAGAATATTTACATTTTACACAGAGGGGGCGAAAACAAAATCATTTTGTTATTCTTTATGGTTTTGAGAGAGTAAATATTAAAATTGTCATTAATATTTTGAAATAATTATTTTTACATAGTTTCAAAATTTTTAAGGGAACAGCTGACCCCGTTGCCATCATTCTAGCTCCGCCCTTAACACATATATCAGATTCTATCAAAAGCATTTACAAAAGAGATCATACAATCCATATATATATATATATATATATATATAGCTATGCAATGATCGTAATTTCGTAATATTTTTCATGTCTGTATTTAAACACCTTCGAAACGCGAAGGGCATTTAAGGCCTTGTTTTACCAAATTAGTGGAGGTGTTTTAATTTTTCTTATTATTAATAATAAATTAAGTAAATAAATAAAATGTGGCCACCTTATAAAGCCCAAGACAAATAGGGCGGTCCTTATAGTAACCACTTGTCAGTTAAATACTTCCAAATCGAAAATTGAAATATCAGTAACGATATTATCTTCTATTTTGTGTATAAAGTTCAAACATGCCATTAATTGAAAACAACGTAACCATGTTAGTGGGGGCCATTTAATTATGCAATTCTTTTATTTAGTTATTGGAATTGGAATGGAATCCCAAGTATACATCAACTCTTACATCGATATTATCCTATACTTATCAGAGAAGGTTAGTAAATCAATTGAGCTAAACCATAGTTTATATTTCTACTGTTATTTTATTGTATGTTTGTATTGTACACGGCTTAAAAAAGATGAGTATTATCGATAAATGCGTACATAGAAGGCGCTATGAAAAGGGAAGTGACTTGGTCTCGATGAGAGCCCAGACGGTCTCGTGTGTAATAGTCTTACTGTCCTCTTAAAAAATTTAAAATAGTATAGAAGGAAAAAATCGGAATTAACCCGCTCAACATGTCTATTTACTTACCCAACATCGAATAATATTGTAAAGATGATGTTCAATTTCTTTGACTAAACTAAATTAGCTAACGAGATTTACAAAAACATAAATATAAAAATAAACCACTTCTTCATTGATCAAACACAAGTTCAAACATATACAAATTCGTCAATTCAAAGATCCTTATTTCATTTTCATTCTATTACTACTACAAGCTAGCTAAATCGGAACACGAGAAACCCTCCAAGAACTGCATCACTCTATTATTGCTCTCGTGTGGTAGACGAGAAAAAGCCTCCTATCGGATGAACTTTTTCCAACGACGTGGTTTTCGGTTTGGAATGGAAGAAGTTGGTCGTTGGAGTTGCGGGCGAACGTTGAGTCACGTCTTTCGTTTTCTTCTTTAGTCGTTGCTGTTGGTGGTTAAGTTGGGCATAACTGAATCCAACTGAAGACATATTGTATGATGATGAGGTTTTACAAAATTTATGAGGACCAAAATTTGAAGTGTGAATATGAAGGAAAATATTAGGGGTTTTTATAGACACAAAAAATGTTATTTTGGGTTGCCTATCCGTGTATGGAGACTAAAGGGTCAAGTAGGCATAAAGTGATTATTTTTTTGGTTTATAAGAAGAATAAAATGGTCAAAAAGCATAGATCACCTATTTATCTATTAATTTTCATATTTGGATATTTACGTTATCGTACCTACAATAGCGTGTAACATTTGCATTATTATTATTATACTTTGGGTAAGACTAGGTAAGACATTAAAGTAGGTAATTATTTTTTTCAAGATAAAAAGATAAGAAGTTGGACGTATTTTTCGGAAAAATTTTCTCAAAAAATTAGGGTTTATGTAATCTAATCTCCTTTAAAATTTTAAAAAATTCATTATAAATTGAATTTGGCTATATATGGTAGGTGGGTTTGGGTACATGGATAAGAATCGAGGCACCGAGATTTGATATCATTATTGTAGACCCCGTTAAGATTCCCGTACATTTACCATCACCAACCGATGATTTCGGGTCACTTAACTTCTCGGAAATTTATAATGACAGCATAAAAAACACAAAACGTATAGTATATTTATTAATGTTAATCTTTTATTTTTGATTCAAAATTACATTTAATACATTTGTAATTTTTATTTGAGGCACTAAACTTTTAATCTATAATTTTAAGGTGAATAAATGAGTTTTATGATGATGATTATTATTATAAAGTAAATTTTGAGTTTAATAGTTATCTACTCCGTATTATTTTTCTTATTAAGGTTGTAATTATCAATTCCCCAATTCCTTTATCGATCCGATGAAATCTCATATACATCATTTTGGCCGGAATGAGTTGGATACGGTAATTATAACTCCATAAAGCAACTTAGAAGCAAACTAAAAAGGATTGCTAAATAGGATTGCAAATCACTTGAGCTTTTAGGCAAGCAATTACAGTTGATCAAATCAAGTTATATCGAACTCCAATTTAACTCTGAACGTACAAATTCATTTTTTTTTGGGATTACTCAAATTCGATCCGCAATATTCAACCATGTCAAGTTATTTCATATTTAGTTTCGTTTTAAGTATACTCATCAATTTTTGATACTTCTATAAACCATAAGATTCAATTTTGGACCGAAATGTTAGCGATGTTTATAAAGTTCCTTATTCGAAGACAAATTAATAGTTTTATACCTTAAATTAAAGAAAACAATAATAAGAAGAAGAAGAAGAAGAAGAAGAAGAAGAAGAAGAAGAAGAAGAAGAAGAAGAAGAAGAAGAAGAAGAAGAAGAAGGAGGGTATAAGTCATCAATCGCCAACGTACTCTTCTTTTTGTTCCGAAATCACCAATCAACCGGTTATATTACTAGGATCACCAACGAACTTTCAAAAGTTGTTTCAATGTCACCAAATGATAACCGGTAACCGGGATACGGTTACTTTTTATTTTTTAAGAGTTTTATATTTTTTTTATTTCCACGCGTACGAACATATATTAACGTTGGAATGGTAGGAACTAATAATATTACGACACGTGGCCCACTAAAAAACATCATGCGAATACAAACCAAAACCTGGAAGGTCGGAAGCACCTTCGAAGATGGAGGCAAGAAATTCCGCCCACAATGAGCACCTCCGATGATGATGGCAGCTCCTTCGAAGAGCCGGCCACCTCCGATGACGATGGCAGGCACTTCCGTCGACGACAGTAGCCATCTCTGACAGCCACCATCTCCACCATTCGGCGGATTTCTGCACCTCATCGGCATTTTAACTGTGTATCTCTCCAGTGATCGAAAAAAAACGTTGATTTATTTGAAATTTGGGTTTTAATCGCTTTTGTTTAACTATTCCTAAATATTTGTTTATACTTTGAGTTAAATTTTGATTTACCTAGGCCAGCTACACATTTCATATCGATCATATGCTTGCACTCGTCGGAGTTGCAGGTTTTCCGGCCAAAGGGCCCAAAATCAAACGATATCGTTAAAAGCACCACGCGTGTAATGAGATTTTAAATGTTGATATGTTAAGTTTTTAACAAATGAAGTCTAGCTTGAAAGACATGTGAAGCTAAACACTTTGAAACGATAATTATGCATAGGATGTTGTGTCAGATAAATAGCCGGTCAACGGTGATAGATGGTAGTGATGGAGCTTGTGGTGGTTGAAGAGTTAAGGTTTGGAATGGGGGAAGAAAGTTGCATCTTTAAAGGAAAATATATTGATGTGGATTTGTCACGTATTTTAAATTTTATTAAGTGGATGTCATGTCATTAGTATTAGTGACGTGGCGCAGCCAAGTCATCTGGTTAATTACGTTCCAGGTTATAAAGTATTGAGTTGGTGATCTCGGCACATAACTACAACGTTCGTTGGTGATTCTGATAATAAAATCGGTTGATTGGTGATCTCCGAATAAAAAGGAGAGTACGTGAGCGATCGGTGACTTAAACCCTAATAATAATAATAAAGTTTTCTTGTACCTAAAATTAGAAAATTTGGGAAAGTTGGATACCTTTTTATGTATTTTTCCCCTGTAATCAAACGATGAAACCGTTAAATGAATCATGTCCAATATATAACATTTACATTTTTTTATTTTTAATTTCTTTCTTGGAAAAGCAAACTTTTATTACTTAACATGCTCTTCTAATTTAGTGACAAAATAATTCAAGAGTGTGTCCCCAACAATCTTGGTGCAAGTTGACACAACCATATAGAAAAAGGGATGACTTTTGGAGCTACGTTTTAATGGTTTGTATGTTAAAGCTTTGTTTATAATGGCGAAAAGCTAAAAATGGTGGGTTTAGATTTCCATCATTTTTAAATTTAGTTGACTGTTGATGAGATTGAATTGATATATATATATATATATTATAAAAAAGAAGTTGATCATATCTTTCTAAATTAATTAATATATGATCAAAATGAACTACGTAATTGATTACTAACCTTGTTTTTTAATAGTATATTGATAATGACAGCCCTTAGTATTGTCAATAAGAGAAAATTTATGAATTTATTTAAATTAAAGTTTTTTATTTAATCAAAAATATAATTAATACACTGACAAATTGTATTTATTCATTGAAATATTCTTTTTTGGTGTGATGTATTAATTATGATTTTTGATAATCAATGAAACTTTAGGCTTAATAAATATATACAAGGGGTTCTTATTGACATCCTTTAGGGCTGCCAATATCATTTCCCCTTAAAAATTTAAGAAAGTTTGTTTGATCATCCTATTATAACCTTTTTATCTATTTATAATTATATATATGCATCGAAAAATTAAAGACATTTGATATTCCTTTCGTTTTATTCAAAATGTTTAATTTGAATATACGTTTAGAATTAAATTTTCATTACTATATTTTTTTTTACTGATAAGTGTTATCTGTGTTGTATATATTAGTGCATTGGCGGATTAGTGGACACGGAGTAGGTGACGCGGAGTGCATACCCGGATAAGTTGCTAATTTCCGAGATCTATCAAAGTTGTGGACAGAGACCTTAGTGATGATTTTACTAATGTCTGATTGCTGATTTTTAGGCATAGTTGATGATTTATCAGGCTGATTGCTGATTTGCCTAAATCCAGACATAGGCCTATATCCAGACATAGGCCTTGTGCCAGACGGATACCTGATTGCTGATATCTGATACCTAATTGCTGATATCTGATATCTGATTGCAGATTTTGATATCTGATTGTTGATTTTTAAAGCAGTTTTAAAAACTGTTTTGTGGTAACTGTCGATAACCGCCACTTTGGTTGTATTAAATCTCTGCATTTGTTCATCAAATAAAATAAATAAAAAAACACACAGAAACACACATATTCAAAGATTTCGTTGCCAAAAACTTTGAATAATCTCCAGTCTTATCCCAAAGTAGAATTCGTGAACCCGGGTATCATATAGGGTCGAATTATTGCTTTTGGAAAATGAACTCCATACACGATTCTAGAGTATATCCGGATTGAAATTAAACCTTATTTACAGAATTTCTCCAACAATCAAAAGCAATAATTTACATTGATTTCAATGGCAGAATCAGTGAAGGATATGACTTCCAAATTTGTGAAACTTGATAAGTTTGATGGGAACTATTATAGGAGATGGCAAAAGAAGATGAAATTGTTGACAACACTGAAAGTTGTGTACGTTCTGAGTACACCATGTCCAGAGGCACAGGAGGAGGAGACTTTAGATCAGACTCGCAGGCGATGCAAGTGGAAAAATGATGATTTTATCTGTCGTGGTCACATCTTAAATAGTATGTCTGATTCACTATTTGACATATATCAAAATGTAGAATCTGCAAGGGATTTATGGAATGCATTGGAATCTAAGTATATGGCAGAAGATGCTTCTTCTAAGAAGTTTCTAGTTAGTAATTTTAACAATTACAAGATGGTGGATTCACGTTCTGTTATGGAACAATACCATGAATTCGTTCGAATACTTGGACAGTTTGCACAACATGATATGAAAATGGATGAATTAATCCAGGTTTCATGTATAATCAATAAATTGCCCTCTTTATGGAAAGACTTCAAGCATGATTTGAAGCATATGAAGGAAGAATTGAGTCTAGTTCAATTGGTTAGTCATTTGCGCATAGAGGAAGGTCTAAGAGTGTGATAGGTGTCCGACCGTCGCAAATGCGAGTGATCACAACGCCTATCGGTGGGTGTTTTAATGCTGGGGTCTAAGCGTGACTTATTACTACTGAACCAAAGGTTAGTAGATGGTAAGTATGACCTAGAGTCGTTCTTAAGAGAAACTGAATTGAAACGGAGGTGATCCAATCAATCTACACTTTCTAGTATAGGTTTTTATAAAAGTGCGTTGGGGATTTTGGTTCAGTTAACTAAATAGACTAAATAAAGCAAATAAAAGATAATAATAAATCAGATGATGAAAAGTAGTAATTGTTGTGATTTTATTAGCTCATAATATGGATGATGACTTCTTAGAGAAAACGTTTATCTAAATTGGGAATGTTTACTAGATTTGATAGCTTATGGTATAACCCGTAGATTCCTTATAAGTCGGTTATCAACTGATATGTCACGAGGAACTAGGGTATCATGATTCTGATCAGACAGACAATGCTCAACTCTCCACACTCTCCTGCTAGGGAGTCAGTGGCCTTTGTTATTGAACGCATTTGCTCATGGGCGAAGGAAAAGAGTAGCAAGTCCATAACAGGTCTACCCTTCTTAATACCATAAAGATTACAAATCCAGCAAACAACTAACTTAGAAATATGTTCGGACTTATTTGATTAATTCCTATTAGTGAAACTCGAGCATGGTAAACGAGGGAAAGTGTTTAGGTTTCTTGCGTACCTTACTTTAGGTTTCACGGTTTAAAGAAATATATCATTTTTAAATTGGATTTTAAACTTGCCTTTCTTGATACAATTAACAAATCCCTAGGTTTTTGTAAATGGTTATTTAGCCTATAGCCTACCTACTCTAATCTAATCTAAACTAATCTAATTAAAATGCTGACGGCTTTTGCATAAAGTTAAACCCAGACCATATCGGAAAATATTACAGTAGTTCACAACGTATTTAATCGTTTACCGATGTTTCCGTTGTGAATTTAATTGCTTCGCAATGTTTACATGATAAGTACATTGTGATTGGAGGTGTACTATACTCATGGAAATTCCACGTAATCATATTGCATTTTATGATGATTGCATGACGTTACAATTAAGCCGTAGTTTTGACACAGATAATTATTAACCAAGTATTAAGGTTCGCGACTCCTCTTTACAAGGTTACAATCATGTTTGTTAATCGAAAGGCGAATATAAGTTTTATGTTTAAAATCACAAGATAAGTCCGTTCATAAGGTTTCCATTTTTATAATATCGATCCATAATACAACTACTTTCGGTCGTTTACCGACTTCCATACATTTGTACTCCGCTTAACAGCGTTTCCAGTACTATATTAGGTAAACAGTCGAATAGGGGCCGTCATATTACTTCACGACATATTTAAGATCATCCCATAATTATTTATGCTAATTACATCATAAAAAATACAATAGTAATATACTCGCTAATCATGACACAAACTATCTCTAGCATAATTAAAGTATACATATTTAATTAAGATAGATAAGGATAGAAATAACCGATATAAATGCGCGAGAAGGAATAGACTTGAATTAATAAGAATAACTCCAAGCTTACACCAAAGATTACAAACACGTTCCTTGCTTTCGTTCTATTCTAAACAAGTTTCCTAAACTAGCACAATAGAATGAGAAAGTAAATCTAACAAATTATGAAAGAAATAACAAAGTGAGAAAGTATTTAAGAAAGGTGTGTGATGGTGTAGGAAAGGTGTGTAGGTGTATCTTCAAATGAACCATGGGCTCCCTATTTATAGGGGAAAATTGGTGCATTCTAGCAACTTGGGGCACATGTTAGCAAAAGGTAAGAAAGTTGCAAGCACATGTACCCTAAAGCGCGTAAAGGTCTAGCACGTGTACCATAAAGTTGCGGAAAAGGTCTAGCACGTGTACCCTGCGAGTACGGGCGAGGATGAAAAAGCGCACGGGAAAAAGGGGCAGGCCAGCCGGCGCCGCCACCATGGTGGCCGGCGGCGGTGGGGTGGTGGCCGGCGGCGACTGCCTCTCCCCCGCCCCGGTTCACCGTCTTTCGTCTCGTTTCTTGATTCGTGCGTATCTCCTTCGTTATGCGTCCATTTGCGTCGATTCTTTTTGAGTTGGATTCGTTTTTCAAAAACGAAGACTTTGATGAAAAGAAATCCCAAAAATACGTCTCTGATCTATGGATGTCTCGTTCGAATCATTTGAATCTTCCGGCGTACGTAGAATCTTCATCCTTCATCCGTTTTTATTGATTCTTCTTCTGTTAGATTCGTATTTTGAAAACGAATATCTTGGATAAGAGAAATCTCAGTGATGGGAAATTTTGCCTTTAAATCTTGTGTCGATGTATCGAGTCTTCAAACGTGTGTGGAATCTTCGTTTTTCGTTCGTTTTGCTTGATTTTTCTCGTGCAGCTCTGTTTTGACCTTCTTGACAAAGTTTCATTGATTTGAACATTATTTGAGTTTATTTTCCAAGTATTGTTCCAGAATGAGAGAGATATCGGTAGTAAAAACCTGACTTTTTACGCGATATCAGAGTGCAAGAAAATGACAAAGGAAAGGGCAAGGAAATTGCTGGTCCATCTAATTTCAACATGGTGGAGGAACATAAGGCTGGAAACAGAATAATAAAGGAAAAGGCAAGCGTAAAAATCATGATAACAATGATGATCTTAATAAGAAGTCTAAAAAGACTTGCTGGAAGTGTGGTATGACTGGACACTTCAAATAGGATTATCGGGTTAAGAAAGTTGGTAATAAGAATACCAATGGTGCTAGCACAAGCGGATCGGGTCAGGGGTCTAAGGACCAAAACCGATTCAAGGTCAGATTTTGAATAATGACTTTAATTTGGCTATAAATTATGTGTCATTTGTTTCTGAATCTTTTTATGAGCAGGATGATGATGTTGCTTGGTTTTTTGATTCGGGTGCTAATACTCATGTATGCAAGCATAGGAATTGGTTTAAGACATATGAGGCGGAAGATGGTATATTGCGTATGGGGAACGAATCAACAAGTTCTGTTTGTGGTCGTGGAAGTGTGGTTTTAGAATTTAGTTCTGGAAAGACAATAACTTTGTTTAATGTAATTCATGTTCCTAAGATTCGAAAGAATCTTGTGTCTAGTGCTTTGTTGAACAATAGTGGTTATAAGCAGGTTATCGAGTTGGATAAGTTTATCTTGTCCAAGAATGGTGTCTTTGTGAGATTTGGCTACTTATGTAATGGCATGTTTAGACTTAATTTAAATAATTGTGGTAGTATTAATTCTGCTTTTATGACATGTTTTAGTGTAAATGATTCCTCTTTGTGGCATGCTAGATTAGGTCATGTTCATTATAAAAGAATGATTGAAATGTCAAAGGATGGGTTAATACCAGCTTTTGACATTCACACTGAAAAATGCAAAACATGTATGTTAACTAAAATCACTAGACAACCTTTTCAAAGTATAAAACGGTCTTCTGAATTTTTAGAACTAGTACATAGTGATTTGTGTGATTTGCATGCTACTCCCTCTTTAGGTAACAAGAAATACTTTGTTACTTTCATTGATGATGCTTCTAGGTTTTGTTATGTTTATTTGTTGCATTCTAAAAATGAAGCCTTGGATAAATTTAAAACATACAAAACCGAAGTAGAATTGCAACAGAATTCTTTGATTAAAAGACTAAGAACGGATAGAGGAGGCGAATATATTGATCCTGATTATTTCCAATCTGTTGGTATTATTCATGAGATGACTGCTCCATATACTCCCCAACAAAATGGTATATCGGAGAGGAAGAATAGGGTTCTCAAGGAAATGGTTAATTCTACGATGTTCTATTCTGGTTTAAGTGATGGGTTTTGGGGGGAAGCCATGTTAATGGCTTGCTATTTGCTTAATAGGGTTCCTAATAAAATGAGAAAGGTTACACCTTATGAACTTGATTCAAGAAAAAGACAAACTTGAATTATCTTCGTGTTTGGGGTTGTAGGGCAGTTGTAAGACTTCCTGAACCCAAGAAGAAAAGTTTGGGTGAAAGAGGTATAGATTGCATCTTTATTGGATATGCTAAGCATTCCAAGGCATATAGGTTCTATGTCATTGAACCTAATGATTCCATATCAGTTAACTCTGTGGTTGAATCAAGAGATACAATTTTTGATGAGAACGGATTCTCATCTATACCTAGACCAAATGATATGATTCCTAGTACTAGTGGAACTAAGGAAACAAATGAGGTGGAGAGTTCTGAAATGGCTTTAGACAAGTCGCTTGAACTAAGGAAAAGCAAAAGGGGAAGGAAACCAAAATCATTTGGGCCTGATTTTCAATTATATTTAGTTGAAGGCTCGAGGGATGAAGTTTCTATCCAATATCCTTATTGCTTCAATGTTGAGGAGGATCCAAAAATATTTGAGGAAGCAATTAAGTCTCAAGATGTTGTCTTTTGGAAAGAAGCAATCAATGATCAGATAGATTCCATCATGGGTAACAACACTTGGGTGTTAGCTAATCTACCACCTGGTTGTAAACCTTTGGGTTGTAAGTGGATCTTCAAACGGAAGATAAGAGTTGATGGAACCATTGAGAAATAGAAATTCAAGGCTCGCTTAGTCATTCAAGACTTTAGACAAAGACCTGGAATTGACTATTTTGATACATATGCACCAGTTGCTCGGATTTCTACTATTAGATTGTTGATTGTCTTAGCTGCAATACACAATCTAGAGATTCACCAAATGGATGTAAAAACTGCATTCTTGAATGGTGATCTAGATGAGGAGGTTTATATGAAACAACCTGAAGGCTTTGTTATGCCTGGAAATGAGCATAAGGTGTGCAAACTTGTTAAATCCTTGTATGAATTGAAGCAAGCACCTAAACAGTGGCATCAGAAATTTGATGAGGTGGTTTTGTCTAGTGGATGCAGTTTGAATCAAGCTGACAAGTGTTTATACAGCAAGTTTGATAATTTCGGTAAAGGAGTAATCATTTGATTGTATGTTGATGACATGTTGATTTTTGGCACGGATTTGGAATAAGTCAGTTTGACTAAGGAATTCTTGTCATCAAAGTTCTCCATGAAGGATATGGGGGAGGCCGACGTGATCCTAGGCATTAGGATTAAATGTAATAACAAAGAAATTTCTATTTCACAATCTCATTACATTGAGAAAGTGTTAAAGAAATTTAATTGTTCTGATTGTAGTCCAGTTAGTACACCTATGGATTCTAGTTTGAAACTTATGGTTAATACTGTTGATCCAGTTTCACAACTTGAGTATTCTCAAGTGATTGGCTGCTTAATGTATGTCATGACGAGCACAAGGCCTGACATTGCTTATGCAGTAGGAAAGCTTAGTAGATATACTACTAATCCTAGTACTTAGAATTGACAAGCTATAAGGCGGGTGCTTAAATACTTGAAAACAACTATGAATTATAGTTTGTACTACATGGGATATCCTTCGATGTTAGAAGGATATTGTGATGCAAGTTGGATCACTAATACAGAAGATCATTCTTCTACTAGTGGATGGGTATTCTTGCTAGGGGGAGGTGCCATATCATGGGCTTCCAGGAAGCAAACTTGCATAACCAACTCGACTATGGAATCTGAGTTTGTGGCATTGGCTGCTGCCGGTAAGGAAGCAGAATGGTTAAGGAACTTGATCTGTGAGATTCCTTTATGGCCTAAACCTATATCACCAATCTCTATTCATTGTGATAGTGCTGCTACATTGGCTAAGGCTTATAGTCACATGTACAATGGAAAGTCTAGACACGTGTTAGACACAGTATGATTCGTGAGTTAATCACGAATGGGGTGATATCGGTTAAATTTGTGAGATCTCAACATAATTTAGCTGATCACTTGAGGAAGAGATTAGCTAGAGACTTGGTTAAAAAGTCTGCATTAGGGATAAGATTAAAGTCCATTTAATTTCTAATGGTGGGACACCCAATTCCCTCATAATGTGACATTAGGAGCTGAATTCAATGTGGAAAGCCTACACTTAGAGATTGGAGCACATTATGTATTACATAAGATAACACCCCTCATTCTATACTGGAATATTATATATTATTTATGACGGAAGCGTATATTTTTTAAAAATATATATCATTACTGTACATTCACGATAATGCACATACCATGTTTACATCATTAACACTCCATAGTTTAAGGCTAGTAAACCACTGTACAGGGGTTACACAAAACGGAGTTTTATAAAATTTCAAACTTAGTTTATAACAAAACTATATCAGATTTCGCAGAGCAGTCAAACATCCCTTGCTGTCAAAGCATTATTTCCTGACCACACACATAACTAACAAAACCTACAGGAAGTAATATGAGCGATTAGCACGATGTTAAGTGAATGAATAAGTCACACACCATTCAACTTAGCATAACTACTTGTTTACACCAAATAATCGTAAACACATATTCTTTCAATGAGGATTGGTGGTTCTTGAGATATCATAATATCCGTATTGTAACACCCCGCAATTTCAACATAATTATAAACGTTAATTGCACGCATTTTAAGCTAATTCCCTAACTTAGAGTGAATTCACAACACATTTTAGAGATAAGTCTAGCAAAGCCCAACTAGATAATACACGTAGTATTACTTACTCATAATTAGTTGTAATTATGTACAGAACGATTTAAACAACGCGACAAAAATATACGACTGTTGGTGAATAAAATTAATTAATAATATGAAATTATTAATTAACATTAACGTTTATTAATTATTATGTTGATAATATTTTCAAAGCATTTTGTGTCAAATAATGTTTATTTCGTAAACTGAAACGACTTGAACCATATAAGTAAAACTATAATAAAAAAAGTTATAATTTTATTACTCAAATAAATTATTTTAAATAAAATATTTCAACTAAAAGTATAATCGAAAACATATTTAAAAACCTATCGTTTAAAAACATTTTAACATTTAACGATCGGGAAAACGAACACGGGCTAAATACAGCAAATTTGGGACAAAAACCCCTCACTTTTGGCCCCAAAAATCTGCCAACACCACCCCCACCCCACCCTCATTTTCACCTCATTTTCATTTTCCCTCTCTCTCACTCCATCCCCATTCTCTCTCAATTCTCTCTCTAAAAACTCACCAAAAATCACCAAATCACCACCATTTTCTTGGTATTTTCGGAATAACAAAAACAACAAAACTCATCATCAACTTCATCTTCAAGATTTAAGCTCAAAAACACCATTTTCATCACCATCTTCATCCACTCACCAAACTTTCGGATTTCACTCGATTCGGTATGAAAAATCATTTTTCCTTTGTTATTATAGTGTACAATCATGTTACAAGTCATTATATGAAAGATCTAAACGTTTTTGGGTTGAAAAATTAAGATTTTCATCAAAAAGCTCGTTGTGTCGCACGGGACCGAAAATAGTAGTGCGACACTATGCGACACAACGGCTTATGTTGCATAAATCACCCTATGTCGCATACTTGCGACACAACTACTTATGTCGCAGCATTTGTGACACAAATGCCTATGTCGCATTTATTTGCGGATGTCGCAGGAATGCGACACAAACCCTTGTGTCGCAGAACCTTTTTAGTGACACAGTACTTATGTCGCAAAACTCAGAACCTTAAAAACACATGTTTTTCACTAAGTGTCAGAACCAGATTTTACCACTTGATTTTACTCCGAATTTGGAATTTGGATGCGTTTTCACTACAGCAACATAGTAGAAATAAAAAAATTTCTAAGCTAATTTCTAAGCTGACCTAGCAGCTCGACCCCAGCTAGGGGCTCTGCCCCTTGGACCCCGCTACCAGGGGCGCTGCCGCCGGAACCCGGTACACAATTTCATACCTTTTGAAACACCATGAAACAATAAATTACACCTTGAAACATTTCACAAAATATCACCAACGTCTCGTGTCGAACTTACAAAATAAACAAGGATCTTTCATGAATAAACGAGTAACATGGTTAGACTGTTAGCCAACCGCTTATATGATTATTCCTACGTTTAGGACGTTAGTGACCTACTTGGATTTAGGCTTTGCTAGCGCTCGCAACTTTACTTAGCTCAACAGGTGAGTTCACAGCCCCACTTTTAATTATTTTACCACTTTCAACTTGGGGTGAGAAACATAGTCAACTGCTTTATTGATTTCCATAACTGCTTTTGCTTACATGATTGTTTATCCTACTTGTTTACTCGCACGATTTGAGTACTTTGAACTGTTGAACTCTTACAACAAAACTGGTATTTATAAAACAACCATTTCATACTATAAACGTGATAAAACTTGTTTGGTAAACCGAAGAACGACCGGTACTTTTATGTAAACGCTGGAGAATGACCAGCAACGTATTGTAGTGCCAGAGAACGACTGGCCAAGTGGACGGAAGAATGACCCGTGCGTCTTTTGACCGGAGAATGACCGGTACTGTGTTTCGCTGGAGAACGACCAGCAGTATTTATTGCCAGAGAACGACTGGCCGAGTTTGGACGGGAGAACGACCCGTGTGTATTTAGACCGGAGAACGACCGGTACTGTTTTAGAAACGCTGGAGAACGACCAGCAACGTATTGCAACCTGTATTTTGGGTAACATCCCACGTAAACGGTATTTTGGGCAACATCTCACGTAAACTGTATTTTGGGCAACATCCCAACCGAACTATAGTTGGATAACATTCCACAAAATGTTTACTTTACTATTATGACAATAACTATTTGTGAACGTATTGGTTTTAACAACTGTGCTTACAAACTTGATTCAACTATTGCAAACATAAAACATGTGAATTTACTCAACCTCGTTGTTGACTTTTACTATGTTTTTCAGGGAATTAGTTGCATGTAAGACATCCTACACACATGGAACGTAGGTGACCCCCGAAGGAATAGGATGCCAACTTTTGACAACTGGATTTCTTTTATATAACTAAGCTGTTTAGTCATATTTACGAAATCTACTTTTGTAACTTAATTACTTTTCAACTTACACGATTCGATGAATCGTAAACTTTGTAACTATTACATTTGGCATCTTAATATATATTATGTTCTGTTGTAATCATAAGCTCTGATACGTATGCATGTACTGTGTATTGTGGCACTCCCCATCCTTAATTAAATACTTCCGCTAAACAAAATCAACGAATTTGGGGGTGTTACACGTATGGCCATAACGGACGAGACGGATAGCTAATGGTTATTATAATCAAACACAGGTTCTACACACAACAAATGAATCAAGACCCTGTGTAATTCACACAATAACCAATTAGCCCAACTCTCACATTGACCTAAATACACTGGTGCACATAGGCCACATCGCACATAGATTTATAATCAATAACACAGATAAACAGTCTAATAATCAAATCTACGTTTACTTGTTGCAACTAAACAGTTACAACTAAATCAAACGGTGAGTTCCAAATCCACTCACCGATACCTCTGACCTTTTCACACTCAGGATTCTTATATCACTGAGTCTTAGGTTGATCTGAAACAGAAAATCAAATATAAATTAGTAATTCGTTTCATAATCATCATCATAGCATATTTATCCAATCAGGTAATCCCTGAAGTCTAGGCAAACAGAATTTCAATCGTAAATGAATTCAGAAGATCCCGAAATGACTTTTAAAAACTGAAAAATGCCATTTTTGACCCCTAGATGACCCCGAGTGGCCATAAACTGTCTAGGCTCTTAGAATAGAGCCTGGATCATTATGCCGTTTTCGAGTGACCATGCGAATTTCAACTCAATCCGAGTTAATGAAATTGTCACTTATCCGCGACCCTGAAAAGCCTTACGCATTTTCAAAATTTGCAAAACAAAATTTTTTGAAAATCTTAGTTCGCAGTGATCTCGGTTCGCAGGTCAACTCGGCTCGCAACATTTTGGTTCGCAACGCATAAATCTCAGTTCGCACAACGATTCAACTCGCTTCGCAAGTTCAACTGGCATCGCAGCGACTCGGTTCGTAGAAACTCGATTCGCAAAGCAAAATCTCAGTTCGCAAGATCTCGGTTCGCTTCCCAAAATCTCAGTTCGCACCGCGACATCTCAGTTCGCAAGACGAACTGAGACTGCGAACTTCGCTGCTGTTACCGACATTTCGAACCAAACTTCACCATAACTTGAAAAAAACTCAGTTTCTAAGGTTCCTAATACTTCAACTATATCATACAACACTAAATAACAACACAACAAACTTTGATTTGATTTCATCACTCAATAACCTCAAAAACCCATTTATATAACTTAAAATTTTAACTCACTTTTGGAAGAAGATGATGGTGCAAGGATGATAATGAAGATGATGATGGAATTTTGATGTTAATAATCAGAATCTTAATCACAATAACTAACTAGTTATCAATTTTGGCATGGTTTTGAGTCTACAAGGAAACAAGGAAATGAGTTCAAGTTTTGGGAAAGTTGGATAAAAAGAAAGTCGGCTCACAACCGACTTTGATACCCGATTGCTTTAATTTTATACCCATCCTAAATCTATAGTCTGGAACCCGAAAACCATTTGCGAGAAAGTTATTTTATTTTACCGCCAACTAAAGTAATTTAAAACAAATAATATTTCATTATTCATAATAAATCCTGGGGACCTATTTATTTAAGTTTCATAGTAAAACAAATAATATCTAGTAACTCCTAAAACAATTAAATAATCAATTAAATAGAAGAATTACCAGACCAATAAGGATGATGTTACACATAACATCCCTAAGGTATGTGCTCGGATCTGCATGAGGGTTAGGTTGAAATATAACTTCTTAATAGTTCTTTTGAAAAAGTGCAAGTGCAGATGCATGATGAAAAGAGCTACCTATGTGAATGTGAAGTGTGGCCGCTTCAAGAAGCTTGGGACTTTGGCTTTGTATACATTCATGAATGGATATGGACACATGGCCTGTATAGTGTCAGGATTAGTTTATGTAGTATTAAAATTATGTGTATATTATCTTCGGGTATTCAAATGTGTTGAAGGGTTCGATTCTTAGAACACCCCGATTCTCGAATATTTGGAATGTGTAATGTACTAAGATGAAAATTCAATCTGCGTGACATTTTCATTTATGCATAAGTTTGTTTGTGTTTGATGATTTTATGCAAAAGGCATTGCACTAAAATAGGGAAGGAATGTTGTATATTTTAGTGCATTGGCGGATTAGTGGACACGGGGTAGGTGATGCGGAGTGCATACCCGGATAAGTTGCTAATTTTCGAGTTCTATCAAAGTTGTGGACAGAAACCTTAGTGATGATTTTACTAATGTCTGATTGCTGATTTTTATGCATAGTTGATGATTTATCAGGCTGATTGCTGATTTGCCTAAATCCATACATAGGCCTATATCCAGACATAGGCCTTGTGCCAGACGGATACCTGAGTGCTGATATCTGATACCTAATTGATGATATCTGGTGTCTGATTGCAGATTTTGATATCTGATTGTTGATTTTTAAAGCAGTTTCAAAAACTGTTTTGTGGTAACTGTCGATAACCGCCACTTTGGTTGTATTAAATCTCTGCATTTTTTTCATCAAACAAAAGAAAAAAAACACACAAAAACACACATTCAAAGATTTTGTTGCCAAAAACTTTGAATAATCTCTAGTCTTATCCCAAAGTAGAATTTGTGAACCCGGGCATTATATAGGGTCAAATTATTGCTTTTGAAAAGTGAACTCCATACATGATTCTAGAGTATATCCGGATTGAAATCAAACCCTATTTACAGGATTTCCCCAACAATCTGCACCCACTTTTTTATTCGCTAAAGTATGATATAAACATTTATTTTGGGGCAATCATATATAAAAATATTGATAGTTATATTTGTTCGAAGGTAGTGTCAATTCAATATTTCTATTATTAGACATACATAACCTTTACTGTTTTGCATTTATAAGTAGTGGTTGATCTAGGATTTAGAGTGACCCGTAGCAATGATATTTCAATTATTGAAAACCGTAGCACATACAAAGAATACAACTAAAAATGCTACTTTTCCTAAGAAGATTACACTTCATATTGAGAATGAATTAAGTGTAACAAATAATTTTCACATATATAAATGTGAACAAGTTTGAAATTGTGCACATTTGTAAGTGTGGACATTTTTTCCCACAAATATAAATGTCAAGATTGTATATTCTTCACGCTTATTATTGTGAATACTTTATACACATTAATAAGTGTGAAAAACTTGCTTAAATATTTTACATTTTTTTTAAAAAAAACGTGGAGAAAATGGTGTCAACAATCAAAATATTTATTGTAGTGAATATGTCAATTACAATATATATACGTATATATATATGTATGTATATACATATATACATATATGTATAAATGTATAAATCTTGATTTATATGCGTGTTTATAGCTTTATGTTGCTCACTAGTAAAATCTTAAATACATGATTGGAATCTTTATTGCTTATCATAACTTGGCAATTTTGTTCCTAGTCGTTCTCAGTCCTTAGCCAAGTTCGATAGGAATAGCACAACAAACCTCAGTCCTGGTCTGTGTGTTAAAGCTTAGTTCAATGGCGGAAAGTTAAAAATGGTGGGATTAGATTTCCATCATTTTTAAATATAATTAACTGTTGTTGATGAGATAGAAATATATTATAAAAAAGGAAGTTGATCATATCTTCCTAAATTAATTAACATATGATCAAAATGAACTACGTAATTGATTATTAACCTTGTTTTTTAAATACAGGAAAGTTTGTTTGATCGTCCTTCTAACCTTTTTATGGAATTATAATTATATATGCATCGTTGAATTTTAAGACATTTGATATTCTTGTCTTAGTCAAAATGTTTACTTTGAATACACGTTTAAGAAAGTAAATTTTCATTATTATATTCTTTTTATATGCACCCACTTTTTTATTCTTTAAAGTATGATTTAATATTTATTTTGAGACAATCATATATAAAGATATTGATAATTATATTTGTACAAAGGTAATATTTCTATTATTAGACATACATAACTTTTACTGTTTGCTTTTATAAGAGTTAGGTTTAGTTGTAGCACGGAGTAGTATTTAGTACTATTAACTCTCAAAGTCTCACCCACTTTTCGCCTATGTTCATTTTCAAAACCATCATGTTTTTGAGTCATCACCATTAGCTAGAGTTGACAATGCTATATATAATCATGCTTAACCAATAAGTTTGTTACAAACCATGTATTTAGTAACTAAGGAAACGTTTCACTAATCTTGATATGTAGGTTCCCACATTAAAGAGTTTATTCTATGGAACTATTAATTGTTTTCTCTAAATGTAATTATCAAATATACCATCATCGTCTTATTTTTTGAAGAAAAAAAAAGGAAAAATATGCATGTATACCATCAAAAGGGCAAATTAGATAGGATCTGTCAATTGCAAAATATTTTTATTTTATTATTCTTGTTTTATATGCGTGTCTATAGCTTAATCTTGCTCGCTAGTAAAATCTTAAATACTTGATCTGAATCTTTATTGCTTATCATAACTCGGAAATTTCGTTCCTAGTCGTTCTCAGTCCTTGGATCTCCAAGTTCGATAGGAATAGCACAACCAACCTCGATGGAGACTATACATATTAGCAGTCCCCTTTTAATTTCTAGACTCGATAATAATGGTTTAAAGATTATAAGTCTATGTGCATAAACTTTATATCCGTTATCACACTTGTAATTTACAACTTAATCATTTTAATTAATCATTTTTAAGTAAGAAAATAAACATAAAATGATCACGATTGTGCTTACGGTTGGACACATATACACCGTGGCGTAGATACCAAGACTTCTACACGTTAATTTATTTAAGACTTTATTTAATATCTCCAACATAATATTACTCGTCACTGTTATAAACAAATAAGTCAATACTATTTTAGTCTTATTCATCTAAAACCTTTAACATGTTTTTTAAATACAATTAAGAGTATAATGTGTGGTAACACTATATTTACTATTTTATTACGGGAATGTTGTTGAAAAAGTGAGAGTGTAAAGGATGTTAGAGTGTTCTCAAAATATATTTTGATTTTTTTTATTGGTGCGTGTGAGAAAGAAGAAGAAAACAACGTCTCATCATGGACCGCGCTCAGAACGTTGTCCAGAATACCGTCCAGAACGCCGTCGTGATGTGAGAGGACGCCGTCAGACAATATTCTCGAGCCAGAATTTTAACGAATACGCTTCCACTCCGTGTATATATATACAATATATATATATATAGATAGATATATATAACTAAATGTTTTTAAGTTAATTAAATTTTTCAATATAATGTATATTTATGGGGTGATTGGCTTGGCTTGGCTGTTAAATTTTAACTTTTTATCTTATTAATTTTTTAACTAAAAAGCTTAAAGCTTCAACTTCGTGGCTTAAAAAAAGAACTTTTTAGAAGTTAAAAGCTAAAAGGTTATAGGGTGAAAATCGGTGGCTCGGCCTCTATTTTCGGGGATTTTTTCCTGAAATCTTTTCAAGTTTTTTTCATCCTTTTTAGTATCCTTCCGGCTTGAATTTAAGTCCAAGGGTTATCTTATGGTGTTTGTACATTTTGGGGTCTATTTAGCATCTTGCTATTAGACATGTTTTTAATATACTTAGCCTTCAAAAAAAAGAGGCTAAAAAGTTAAAATAGTGTTTGTCAAACCAAAAAAGTTTATGAGGTATGATAATGCTAAAAGGCTAAAAAGCTCATCGCATAAGCCAACCCAAACACCCTCTAAATAGTAGTTAGATAATAACATACTAATTGACTTAACCCGCACATATATTGACTTTACAAATTGGATACGTAATAAAATGAAAGGAGAGAGGGTAGTATTATCGAACGATTGTAATTATTATCAAATCATGTTAACACTTAACAACGCAAACGTTCGTTAATTTGAATTATAACTAATTACTACATTAATTAACTATAGCAGTAAAATATGAATATGTGAACATCGTTTATACCACTTACATACAAACAAAACGACAAATTTTAAAACCTGAAATTCCTTAGACTTCCATTCACCGTTCGTTTCATACAAACAGGAATTACAAAACTATATTAAAAAAAAAAAAAAAAAGGAACTCCGATCACCTCCGGTAATGTCTTCCGATAACCGCGTCACGAAACTAATTGCTGTGAAACGACCGGAGGATACTGAGTTCCGGCGGGATGAACTTTCCGGTCCGGCAACACTTTTTTCTGTTTTGTGTGGTCTGCCGCCGGAATCGGCGATTCTTTTGTTATATTCTTCAATTTCTTCTTCAAACGCTGCTGCTGTAAGTTAACCTGAGCATAACTGAATCCAACTGAAGACATTAATTAATATTTCTTTTGAATTAAATTAATAATTGTGTAATAATAAATATTTGTTGTGACTTGGTTTAGAAAATGTTGAAGGCTTATTTATAGGGAGGATGGAAAGTTCCTATTCTGCCTACTCGAACAAATCCATGGGCCGACAATAGATAATAGATAAAAATAATTTATTACTAAATTATATTTAAAGTTGCATGTGCTTTACTAATAAATAATTTTATTCGTTTTTTAAAAAATAAAATTACACGTACAAGTTATATACTCCGTATTAAGTAACATTTTACATTTGATTAGAATTATGGATTTCAGAAAGATAAGATTCGTTACATCTTTAACGGAACGAGATGTACGATTGAGTGATTGATTGTTGTGATTTACGGTTTACATTCATTGCATCTTAGCAACTTTAGTGTTGCGAATATGTCTCGTTATTCAATCTATGAAATTGATTGCCTCTCCTTCATCTGAAAATGCAATGGAGTTGCATCTCTATTTCAACAATAAATTTATATTTATATGCATATGCATATCAAAAGTTATAAATGGTTAGTAATTAGTAATTAATAACTAAATATTATGAATCTTATACTTTCATGATGGTATGATATCGTTCTACGATGATGTGATACGATATAAGATAAGCTTACCATAAGTAATACGTAATTAGTGCTTAACAATTTCAATTTTCATTTTAGATGATAATTTCATCATATAAGATAAGATGGAGCCCAATATTGATTGATTCTTTATGATATGAAAAGTGAAGGCTTGACTATAGCTTTTAAAATTTGATATTAAAAAGTATTAAAAAACATCAAGAACCGTGTAACATGTATTTCAAAATTGATTTTACGTAATGGACATGAGTGCATTCAATTACGAAAAATATTTCTATTTTTTCTTTTTCATTTTCTCCAGAATTTTGTCCAGAATAAAACTAAAGGAATTTAGAAAGTCGTTCAGATGTAAGGAATGTAGTTTTCATTTTCCAAAATATAAAATATAGGTATCCATAAATCATTACACTTATTTTTCTTAGAAAATTTCTCTAGAAAATCACAACTTTGAACACGTTTCTTAATTTTTCAATTTTCTTTAATAAAAAATTAGAAATGAAAGATATTTTCATAAGTAAATACACCCTTTTTATTTTGCTAGGATCGTATACTAAACTAGCATATATTCTCCCACAAATTTTGTAATACAAATGAATTAAAGCATTAGAAGCCCCTACTCAAAGAGATGCTACAGTATAGAATACATCTGAAGGAGGGCTTGGACGGTTTGGTTAGATAACTACCACTTTCATTTCAATTTTAATTATTTTCATTTTACTTCGTGCATCCAGCTCAAAATCTCCACTTTAAGGGTGTGTTTGGTAATAACGGGCTGTAGCTGGAGCTGAGGTTTAGGCTTCTTTTCACAAGCCACTTCAAAAAGCTTCTTGTTTAGGGGCTTCTAGGGGCTTATTTTTTCAAGAAGCCCCACTTTTTTTATGTTGCCAAATAAAGCTTATAGCTGGGGCTTATAAAAAATAGAAGCTCAAGCTCCCAAAATCCCATAGAAGTCCGTCATCCAAACATACCCTAAGAATTTCATTGAGAACATTTTCTACTACTCAAATACCATATTTACCCATTAATGTTTTTACTGATTGTAATATGAAAATAAGCACCTACATATGACAAGTCAAAATAACAATATGAACACTTGTAGTGTGACGAATAGTACTCTCTAGGAATGTTTATTTTTGAAATCACTGATAATCGAAAAATGTTCAAATAAATAACATAAACTTTATCGATTAAAACTACAACAACTGTTTTAATCAAATTGTGTGTTTGTGTATATATATTGTATTAAACAAGAGTGTAGTTCATAGGGGCTGCTAGCTAAGAGAGATAATGAATGGCATGAGAAACAACTGCATAGCATTTTAAGATAAATTTGTAAGGTTGAGATGCGATCGATATACTTATAATATTGTAAAAATTAAGGACTGAAATTGTGTGTCACATCCCAAACTATAACACTTATCTTGAAAAAAATAATATAAAGAGTAACATGTAAGGGGTTTGTTTACAAAAGGTGCAAGTCCTCAGAATACGCGTGAACGTAGTAGGGGTGCCAAAAATGGAAACATGCAATAAATTTGGGTGACACATGATCATTTTTATTCTTACTGGTGAAGGGCGGTTTTGATACATAAATAAGTTATATGGTAGCTTATACGGATTACGGAGTAGTATCTAACAAACAACGGCAAATTCTCGCCTGACAAACTAACGGGGTACGGATAACCATTTTTTCCATTATCTAACACGCTTCTAAAAGTTGCACACGGCACATCTACAGCTTTTGTGTTAATTGTGTGACCTTAACGTACACCAACTCAACACTACCCCAAGTAGCACACAAACGACATAACGGTGTTGATAGTGAATGTGTTAATACAAATTTTTAACCACGCATCTACCAATATAGGTTTATATCTATAAGGGGACACAGTAGGTTTGGACGTCGATTTGACGATGCATTCAAACTGATGCAACAAAGTGACACAATGTGTCATTTGTGTCAGTTAACCGACGAACATCACTTTGTAAAACAATGTACTAATGGGAGTGTTCTAAATTACCAACACTAAACTTAACCTCCGTGTCTTTTTTTCTTCCTTTTTCTTTCTTTATTTTACATTTTATCACATGACATAGACAATTACCTGTGTAATACATCGGTTACAAATGAGAAAAATATAACAGTGGTAAATGGTCATAACTAACAACAATATTAATTAAAGAGATGCTGATAGTTATTGGGATCATTAAGAATGTCGCCAAAATTCAATTCTTGAGAATTGGATTAAGAAGTGATCCATTGTTACTTTTAATATTATTAAATCCAACGATACTCGCAATGTTAGATTAGAAATAATTAAAGTGCTTCAAACTTTTAAGTATTTTCTGTATATTTAGCAAATCTACAAAATGGAATGTAATTTAAAATGATTTTAAAAATGGAATGTAATAATCATTAATACTCTTTCCATAACCAGTTAAAGAGTGATTTAGTCTTTTCTAATATATGTAGGGGTAATTTGATCTTTTTCAATTTTTATTTTTCTATGAAGAAATAGCCAAACAATTTACAAGGTGTATAGATGAGGTAATATCGTATTTCGAATTTTCGATGTAAAAGTGTCGTAAGGAAAAAACTATGAAATAGCTCAGTCTTAACTATTTGTAACTCTTTTAGTTAGATCTTATACATGGTTTTAAAGAATACCCTAAATGTGAATTTGAGATGTACGTGTTCAATTCTTACATCGTTTATTTATACCGTCTGTGAAAACCGAATTACGGGTTTCTTATTTTAGTTAGTGATAGATTTTGATGTGTTTTATTTGAATCGACATGATCGTCTTGAAAGATTATAACTTGAGAGAATCATATTTCATATATCTGTTTAGTAAAAAAAAATCTTTATAATTATAAATTTTTTAAGAAAACTGTGAATGACTCCAGAAAATAAATATTAGCATTCCGTGTAGGCGTGTATTATGTACCACGCCAATTCATAGAACAGCACAGGTAAAGTTACCGAATGAACCGATGTTAAAACTAAGCCCAAATTCAGATGCATACACCCATTTTAAGCCCATCTTTTCAATCCATAGTCCAATTTATCTATTAAATGAACAAATTTAGCCCAGCCCATTCATTTTTAAACAAAGATAGTACAACTATGTTTATTATGAGCGTAATTTTTTCTCTTTTATCCACTTCCAAAGCAAGAGTTCTTGACATATTTGTCAACGTTTGTGGTGATGGTAGTGGTGTAGGCCTTAGGGCGTTATGACTTCGAGAACGGGTGAGAGAACGCTAGAAATGGGGACCATATGATTTTTTTCTTTTTCATTTCTTTTTCAGTCTATACAACATTAATTTAGTGAAAACAACAATCCAAAACCCTTCACAACATTCTGTTACCATTGCCAGAGTTATGGGATAATACAAGATTGTGACGTGACACCTACAATGCAACGCCTTCACAACCCTTGCGAATGATAACTAGGCTTTCACGGGTGTATTTTAAAACAAATCCATTTGTTTTGGTTCTTTTTGTAAATCCCATCATAAAGACGCCAAAGAGATTATGTAAAACGTCCACTTAAATTATTTTTTTTAATATTACTCCATCTGTTTCATATTTATGATACATGTTTTCAATTTTTAATACTCTTTCTGTCCCAAAAATATTGTCACCACACAAGAAACACATAATTTATAAAAGTGAATTTATTACTGTTGATCATCAATGGGATTTCATCTTTACCATTTTAAGCATTTTATTTTGTTGATTTTGAAATAGGGCAATTATTTGGACCCAAAATGAAAATATGGACAAATAAATTGAGATGGAGGGAGTATTGTGTAACACCCTCAAATTTACTGTTTAGCGGAAGCAAGCTTTGGGGTGCTACTAATCAATAATCAAGACACACAAGGCATATAATGAACGACTCTATATGTGTCGTTTTACAAATACATTGATAATATAAAGTTTTACAATGTATAATGTTTACAAAAGCCCAATAATTACAAAGTTTAGAGATTAATCGGCATAACTGAGTTACAAAATGTAGTATTGCAAAATAATCTCCTGATGTGTATGCTGACTCGAGCTATGGGCATCCTGAGTGAACAAGTCTACTGCTGTTGGGTACCTGAGAACACATACTAAAAAGGTCAGCTAACGCTGGTGAGCTCACAGGTTTACATAATAAATATGTAAGTAAGTGTGAATCACAAGATTTAGAAATAAGCGTTTGAAATGAATCAAATTATGTATATGTCTGTCATGAGGTCATAGTCTACGCTTAACGTAGGTGTCAGGATCACAATAAAGTGCCTGATCGTGGGTGCCTCCAGGCGAGTGTCTAATCTACACTCGTATGAACAAATGCTAATGCGTTTGTTTAACCAGTCAGTGCTTGCTGACCCGGACGAGGATGGTCAGTCCTATATGGTGCCATACACTAACATTCACGCTACATAAAGTATTACCAGAACTATGATCGTAGAGGACTTAAAAGTGATTAGAAAACAGCTCATGCAGAATATAGTGAGTTTTGTACTCGTGTTCACATGTAAATCAAAGTAAAGCATGTATTCCCACCCGTGGGTTTAAAACTGTAAAAATGAGGGGATATGAGACTCACCTGAGTCTAGAGAATTGCAACGAAGCAATATGATGTAATAATATGCGGTGTTCGAAGACCGTAACCTGTCGGGCGTTTATAACGCGCAAGGTTAATATGATGAATAGGTATCTATAAAGACTACCTGTGTAGTTGTTCATACAACTAGAATGTCCAAATAATTTCGATTTGGTTGATTTGATTATGTTTTGAAAACGTGTACGGCACGTTGGTGATCGGTTGTAATAATAATTTCATTATTATTATTATTATTATGATTTTGAAGTGTTTGTGTTCATAAATGTATCCCCGATGTGTTTTAAAAGTTGTATCGTATAAGTGTTTAAGTTATACAAGTTTGACACTTAGTATAAGAATAGTTTGTAAGCATTCTGTTTTTAGCGTCACTTATAGCGACACTTAGGGTTTAGGCGACACTCAGGAAGTGTCGCATAAAATGATAAATTCTGACTTAGTGGCGTCACTTGTGGAAGTGACGCATAGGGGGCGACACTTAAGGAAGTTTTGGGTGTGAGTGTCGGTACAAGTGTCAAGCGTCATTAGGGCTAGTGTCGTATGAAATCAGATTTCGATTATAGGCGACACTTAGACAAGTGCCGCTAGAAGTGTCGGTTAGGAGTGTCGGGTATTGAATTTGCGACACTTAGGCAAGTGTCGGGAAAAAGAGGTTTTATGCGGCACTTAGGCAAGTGACGCAAGATTAGGGCTTTTATCGACACTTAATGCGTCACTTAAGGAAGTGACACATCACTGCACTGGTCCGTGCGACACTTAAGTCAGTTGGCCGGAATTTGTGTAAAAATCGTGTTTTCCGGTTTTCGTTTGACCCGAAACTTTTACCCAACCCTTATTTGGACATTATGAACTTATATAAACAACTTTTATGAAAAATAAATGTAATCTAAGAGTTTTCGAGTTTTGTCGGGAATCTTACAAGTTAGCGCGAGGATTTTTCGGAAAGATGGAAATGTAGATCGTTGCGAGGTGAACGTTTTTCTTCAAAGGGGCAAGATGATCCGAGATCGTTTGACGGTGGATTTTGGTGGTGGAAGTGTGGTGGTGGTGGTGGTGGGTGTTTTGAGAGGAAAGAAAGAAGAGAGAGAATGAGTTGGTGATGAAGATGATGAAATGAAAGAGTGAAGGGGTTTCCCCCCATTTTGGCTGATTTTTCGTGGGGCCCACCCCTATGTGGGTGTGTCTCAAATCTCGTCCCATGTGATGTTCATTTCCCCGGTCGTTTAAACGTTTATTTGTGATGTTAATTAATTATTTTACATACGTTTTTGAATAAAAACTAACTCTTCAATATTTTTAATTTGAAATCTTAATTTTTAATACTTGAAAACATTTATTAAAATGATTTGAAAATGTGTTGGTCATGTTTACCGGTTCAGGTTTCGCTTATAAATAAGATGTGACGTTTTTTATAAAACGTTTTAGTTATTAATTTAAAATACTACAAATTAAATAATGTCCTCACATAAAATGATATATTGTAAACTTATAAAATATATTTTGATCTTTATTCAGTTGTCGGGCGCGTTTCGCGCGTTTCGATCGCGTAGGGCTTTCTAATGTGATACAAGATACTTATAGAATATTATTAAAATAATACTTAGAAATAATTAGGCTTATCAAATAATTTAATATTATTTAATAAAACGATGTTCACCAACGTCCGTATTAGTGTATCGAAATTCGAACGATATAATAAAATGCACAATTTAATTCAATCGCGTAGATGCGTATATATATTTATACACGTAAGGATACATACAATTAGCCTAATACAATACTAATTACACTTATTACAAAATGATTTGAACCTAATGACGAGCCCAAATTTGACGAGTGTTATATATTGTGTATTAATACTTTAATAGTCCAATTTTCGAAAATAAGAGGATATAATTAACTAAATTTCTTATATTACCCATACCTTATATTTTATATCACAAAACTATGAGTAAAAACTAAAAAGTAAGGGTAAAACTATTACAATATACAAATGTACAATGTAACACTTATATATGTTTACCGTTCAAATTTACAAAACTATTATATTTATGTATTTACCATTAAAAAACTAGTTATATTTTGTTAAACATATTTTTTGGTCTACGAATAATAAAGTTGAGAACCAAGGAGTATATGAATTTACTACTCCGTACTAAACATCAAGTGAATGGCCTCATTGAAATTCAAGGTGACTTAAACAAAATTCTTAAGGAGAAGGGCAACAATTTTCTCATGATCTCGAATGAAGTCTCGCCTTATTTGAATGACGTGTCCACTTTAATTCCAATGCAAATTTTGATGACCCTTAAACAAACCATAACTACATGTATAATGTCAAGGGAAATTGATGAAAAAAAGTCATAAAGTATAAATTTATATTTAATATTCAATTATGTACTCCATTGATAAAGTATTTAAGTGTTAGTATTTACTTTAAATTTATATACCGTATAATTGTATATTCGGTCATTATTGAACTCACATATATGACATTGACTCGGTGATAGATCTAGAATTTTCAATCGTGAGGGTAAAAATCTATAATATTGTGGACAAAACTACAAGCTACTGGACTAAGTCCTCACACTAAAATGTGCACAAAATAACACGTAATAATGCATAAAGTAGTCCATAAGCAGCCAAAAAGAGCACTTAAAAGCTTGCTCAAACATCAAATAATGCATGTTAAAACAACATAAAATCTCATCTAAGATAGTATCTAAACTGCGGCGGCAATAAAACAGCTTCAATCAGTAGTTAAAACATCTATAATGCAGCAAAAACAGAAGCGAAGACACCAGCTAAAACTCATTCAAACAACAACTAAAACATGATATATACAACGTAAAATAGTTGTGAAAACAACACGAAACAGTAGCTAAAATTACACAAAAACATAATGAATTAAGAGTACCACAAATTAGGGGTGTTCATATTCGGATATTCGAATTAGAAATTTTGAATATCCGAAAATCCGAAAATAATAAGAATAAATATCAAAATTTTAGAAAATGTCACATTATATAATCAAAACTTACATTATTGAGTTAATGTATCAAATATATAAAACATTAGACCATAAAATATTATTATTAATCAATAATAAATAACAATAATTGATGTATCTTTTGTATAACTAATAAAATTAGAAAACAAAATTTTAAATTTTCAAATATCAGATATCCGTATTATTTAAAAAAACTATCAGAAAATAGCAAATATCCAAAATTCGTATATCTGAAATTTTAGATATCCGAATTTTTAGATAATTTCGAATTGGATTTTTAGATAACGTATTCAGGTACGGATAATTTTAAATACCCCTACCGTAAACTGCTTTAAACTAGACAAAATAAACACCAAAAAATTGCTAAAATGAGTAGTTAAATAGCAATAAATTCTAAAAAAAGTATTAATAATTCGTTGACTATGCATACAGATATAAGAAACACACCAAATGAACAATTCATAAACCATTTAAGCATATATGTAAAACAGATATCATTATACTTAAGTGAAACATAATCACCAGTTCACCACCAATATAATTAAAGAAAAATACTATTTAAGGTGTTGACATACAAATAAGGTTATAAGGGATCGCTTCGAGAAAAAGACAAAAAAACAAGTATATATATAAATTATGAATAAATGAACAACAAAATACAACTTTAATATATATAATAACAAAACTTCTCATATAGATAACTTCTATTTCATAATAAGGTTAATTTCATCATATAATTAGGTATTTTAAAAGAAACTCATAATTTAACTTGAAATAACTTGAGATTACACGATTACTCAATTAGGGTTTACTAGTTGCAAACAAAATATAATTTTATAAATCAAGTTAACTACTTACCTGTCGTTGGTGCGACCATTGAAGTTGTACGGTATAAATTAGGACAATTGTTGCATAAAAATGGAGATGAAGACTGACCAAATGAGAAAAAATAAAACCCGATTTATTGATGTTGTCGATATACTAGGATTAGAGGGAATGATTGGGATTAGCACTTTTAGGAGGGAACATGACTTTTTACACATACAAGGTGGGTTTAACATTAATTTTAATTAATAAATTTAAGGGCTTTGGGGTCCAATGGAACTTAGGCTATGGACCTTTTTTTATAAAAAAAAATTAACGTTTGGTTGGCTTTATCAGTGGGTTCCTGACCATGCCGTGTTAGCTCATTGCATTTGACTCTTCGAAAATGTTTTCCATCAAAGATTGATAAAGATATTGGTAACCGAAATATAAGATTGTATGTCCAACTCATTTTAACCGATTCAATGACATATCTATGTCATCTCAACGATCAGTGTATACAAACATGACTTTACTATTGAACTCCTGAACGTTTCAATAATATACGAGTAGTTTTAGGACTTTATATTACAATAATGATGTTAAGGAACTTATTCATAGAGGGAGTAATAATAATACGATGAGTAGTTAAAAAGTTGAGTGATTTATTTAATAGAAAAGGAGCACTTCATAGAGGCACATGGAAGGGATGAGGTAACTATTTTGATAAGAAGGGAGGATTATTTTTGCAATTTTGACATAAGTTATGGATCTATTTGAAAAATTGTCCTAAAAATTCAAAAAAAAAATGTCTAAAATTTTACTCAATAAAAAACTTGTTAATATGCAAGATTTGGTCAAAATGCTAATGAACGTAAGATACAGTAACAAATATATAAGATGCAATAATAAAAATACAGGATGTAGTAATCAAGTAATACTAATTTTTTAAATTCAAACATAAAATTAAGATTTACAACACATAAAAATGCTAAAAAAATTTATAAGATGCATTAATTATATACAAGGTGTAGTAAACAAGTATTAGCATAAATGTACATTGGTTGCATTTAAGATGCAATAACGTAAGATGCAAAGAAAAAATGTGTGATGCAATTGATTTATTTCCAGATCTAAAAAGTAGATTTAGATCTCAAAAGTATAGTGGTGGTGGTGGTGGAGTGGTGGTGGTGGCAGTAAAGTCCTGACGTTGGAGAGGCGGTTGTGGTAGTGGAGCGGCGGGAGAAAATGGAGAATCGACCACAGTTGGTTACGTCCGGTGGTCGCCGGTTCACCAACGGTGTGGGTTCGCATCTAAACTCTCCGGTCACAACTTCTTCATCGTTTTCTCCACCTCTTCTCTGTGGTGACGATGGTGGTAACGGTGGTGGTGGCGTGGTGGCGATGGAGTGACGGTGACAGATGTGGTGGGCGGCGTTGGTGGTGGTGTGCTAATGTGTGAGTGTTTATGTGTGTTTTGCGAGAAGATACTAGAGAATGTTTGTCCGTGTTTTATGAGGAGAGAGAAAGAGAACAAGGAAAGAAAGTGAGATTGTATTTTGTATAGATTGCAAAATGGTCATCTTCCCTCTCTAATTTCCATTCTACTATGATTCTAAACGATAATAATAATAATTAGAATAATAATAATAAGTATAATAATAATAGAGGTACTTCATCGAATAAATACGTAGGACTTTTTTAGGGAAACTCTCAAAGTTTAATGGTATAAGTTAATGAATTAATTATTGAGGGGTTATTTTTCTTATTTAAATGAGATGGTATGAATTATTTTTTTTAAAGGCTAAGTATATTATATAACTGTCTAATAGCAATGAGCTAATTAGACCATAAAAATGTACAAACACCAAAGGATACACCTTGGACCAAAATTCTATCTGGGAGGATACTAAAAGGGATGAAAATACCTGAAAGAGTTTCAGGAAAAATCCCCGATGTTAGGAGCCGAGCCACCGGTTTTCACCCTATATCGTTTTTGATAGTATCCTATTAGGATCTAGCCTAAAGCATTATCAATTATACACCAATAATGAAACATTACTATATCACCAATACATGGACCCAAAATCAAAATCAAGCTCAGACCACTTTTCTTCTATCGCCAGTTTAGGAGGAGCTCTACTTTTAATCCATAGAAGACCCAACGCCTTGACCTCTCCCACAATTTCCATAATTGATTTCCTTTTATTGTTAAAAATTAAATTGTTACGTGCTTTCCATAGTACCCAACAAGTAATTAGCATAATCGATTGTGCTAGCAGTTTTTTCAATTTTGATCCTGTGATAGTCTTCTGCACACGAAGAATATCCCTTACCGAAAAAGCCATGATTGGCTGCAATTTACACCATTTTTCAATCTCTATCCACACTTTGTGAGAAACCATACACCCCGTAAAAATATGTGTCACGTCTTCTGGAACTTCTTCGCACCATGGACAAAGATTACTATGCATTCTTATTTTTCTCCTTTCTAACGCATACCTAGTCGGAATTTTATTTAACCACAATCTCCATCCAAAAACATTAACTTTACATGGAACCAGTTTATTCCATTTCATCACTTGTTCTTTTGAAGTTTGATCTTGCTGAGAACATAGCCAACGAACTGATTTAACAGAGAAAACACCATTTCCATTCGGTTCCGACACCCATTTTATCTCCCCACTATCCAATGCTTTCTGTTTAATTTTTTCTTTTAAAGTGAAACCTTTCTTTGTAAACTCTTTGTCAAGTTCACAAATTACTTTCCACACACCCGTTGCATTAGGTCTACTAGGAATGAACTGATTACTTCTTCCTTCATGTAATGCTAGCAACATCCTTCTCCATAACCTGTTTTCTTCATTTTTGAATCTCCATTGCCACTTCGTCAATAAGCTAATATTGAAATCCCTTAACGAGGATAAGCCTAATTCTCCCTGATCTTTCGACTTTGTTACTATATCCCAACTCACCCAATTAATTACTTTGGTTTCTTTATTTCCACCCCACAAAAACCTTCTACGAATCCCATCTAGCTTTTGAATAACTCTTAATGGTGCTTTAAAAAGAGAAAAGAAGTAGCCTTCCGCAAGGACAACTTAGCTTCTATCACATCTAGAACAGGTTTTCAGATGGTATGAAGTTTTAATGAATATTTTCGTAAGTTACACGATAACATTTAATAATAACGGTGTAATTTATGGGTACAAAAAGGATGTTATAGTAAATAAGTAATTAATTCGTTATTTAACGATGCTCAACAAACATGTGCTGTTAATTAAAAGTGTGACCCTCTCGCCTTCATAAATTAATCCTTGGAATTCACGGAGTTTAATCGATGAAAAATTAACAAAATTATACTCCGTAGTCCGTACAAAACCTCCTGCTAGTGCTAGCTAGCTCCATATATTAATTTGTCATGGTTTCATAAATCATAATTAGACTACTAATGTCGTTGTGTAAATTAATGTGTAGCATTACTAGTAATTTAAATAAATAATATTTAGAAGGTAATTCTTTATTGACTTCTATATCTTATTCAATAATTCATTAAATTTTAATAATTAAAAGTTTACATGTTGCAATGTGCCCATCTTGGTTTAACGACAATAAGGTGCATGATAAAGTATAATATATGAGAGTTTATGGGTTTCAAAACAGTATCTTAATTATTTTTCAATTTTAGTTTCATATAATATCCCGGATCATTTTCTCTTAAAAATGTTAATAACATATAATTATCATTAGTATGTTGATATATGTGAAGATGAATATCCGAATAAGGCATGATACGTCTATATGTAGTCTATATGAAATCGTGATAGAAGTAATAACCAGGTGGGATAGTAGGTTGGTAAGAGTCTCTGGAAGTTTAGTTTGTGGTCTAAGTTGGTTGTATTAATGTACCGTAAATCGCGGTGATGTAATTTGACCTTGTAGATTAAAATGATCTAGAGATAGGATTCAAAATGGAATACCACTTGTTCATATTGTTCGCTTATAATCTTTCATTGTGTTAGTTTGTTTTATCATTCCGTTTATAGTATCCGTATGCTATCACATTAGCTCGTGCATCGTTGTACAATTAGATTCCAACCGCCGATTTCAAAACTATCATTCGTTGATTCTAATATACACGACTCACACAATAAACATCATATCATTATACTATATATCCCAACGACCTTTCAAGTAACGTGTTCATTCAAAATGAACATGTATGTGATACCCGTCAAATTAGGGCTAGTAATTAGTGCCTAATCAATTGTTAATACATTTAATTAAATCTGTGTTAGCCTAATTGATGTATCGAAATATATATTGATGAATATATACAAGTATGCGATTTGATTAAATCGTACAAGTTTCAAATCGAATGCAATTCGATTCAATTAATACGGACGTTGGTGAACAATTTTATTAAATAATATGACATTATTTAATAACTCAATTTTATCCAAAATATTATTTAGATATATTTCAACTCAAATTCGTATCGTACAAACAAGGATTACGCGATTAAAAATAATAAACGTGCAAACGATCGAAACAAGAATAAGTTATATTTTATAACTCAAGTAAAAGTATTTGATGAAATACTTCAACAAAAATATTGAATAAATATTCGTATTTTAAAATAATTATTTAACGTTTAAACAATCGAAAAACGAACACCGCACGGAGCGCGAATACACGGAATTAAAAAAATGGAGACCCACCCCTCGGTGGGCCCCCACCGAAATCAGCCAAGAAAAAGGGGAAAACCACCTTTTTCCCTCATTTTCATCATCTCCATCTTCCCCCCCCCCCCCCTCTCTCTCTCTCTTTCTTCCTTTTTCTCTCAAACAACCACCAAATACTACCACCAAACGGCCTTGGATCGTCACACTCGTTTAGAAGAAAACGTTCCCCTCGTCGAGATCTACATTCCTATCTTTTCGGATTCTCCCCATGTTAAGTTTGTAAGTTCCCGACAAATTCCGAAACACTCCGATTTCCATTATTTTCACTTGTTTGTTGTTTATTTAAGCTTGAAATGTCCAAATATGGGTTGGGTAAAAGTTCCAAGTCAAACGGAAACCGGAAAACACATTTTCGGCTCAAATTCCTGCCAACAGCCCGTTATGTCGCAGAGGCTCCAGGCCACCTGCGACACAAGCTCATATGTCGCAATATCATGTCCTATGTCGCATATAGCGACACAAGCCCTTATGTCGCATATAGAGAAACAAGCCTCTATGTCGCATCACATCACGGATGTCGCATATAGCGACACAACTGTCTATGTCGCAATACTTTCGGGTGTCGCATATAGCGACACAAAACACTATATCGCAGAACTCATTCCCGTCGCACATAGCGACACAATATCTTATGTCGCATTAAATTGCGAATGTCGCACATAGCAACACAAAGTCATATGTCGCAGTCCTGCCCTGCGATACATTATCCAGTGTCGCACAAATCAGAACCTTGAAAATATGGATTTTTACTAAGTGTCAAACTTATGTAACTTCAAACACTTATACGATACGACCTTTTTTTAAACACATCGGGATACATTTTTGAACATGAACACTTCAAAATCATAATAATAATAATGAGATTATTATTACAAACAATTCACCAACGGGCCGTACACGTTTTCAAAACATAATCAAATCAACCAAGTTGTAGTAACTTGGACAAGTTAAACAACCAAATCGTAGTAATTTGGACAATTTAATCAACCAAGTCGTATTAACTTGGACAAGTTAAACAACCAAATCATAGTAATTTGGACAAATTAATCAACCAAATCGTAGTAATTTGGACATTTTAGTTGGACGAACAACTACAAAGGTAGTCTTTCGAGATACCTACTCATGTTATAACCATCGCGTGTCTTGGACACCCCAGGTTAAAAGTCTCCGGACATCAATTCACAGCTAATCAATTCAAGTTTATTTTGATAAACACTCAAGGCTCAGGTGAGTCTCATAGCCCCTATTTTACGGTTTTCATCAGGGGTGTGATTACATTGCTCGTTTTGTTTTACAATGTGAACGCAAGTACAATACAAATCAAATACTACATGAGTTGTTTTCAACTAATCAATTTAAGTCCTTCACAATCATAGTTTGGTAATACATCTGTAGCGTGAATGTTAGTATATGATATCATATAGGATTGACAATCCTCGTCCGGGTTAGCAAGCACTAACTGGTCAAACGGACGTATTAGCATTTGGGAAGACGGGTGTAGATTAGGCACTCGTAGGAGGCACCTCAGTTGGGTTTCCTTAATTGGGCGTGACACTCAAGTTAAACTCAGACTATGTGCTCATGGCTGTATAACTTTTATTTTGCTTAATTGCATTTTAAATTCAATTAAATATTGTGGTTCATACAAATATGTGTTGACATACAAACCTGTGAGCTCACCAGCGTTTCGCTGATCCATTTTAACATGTATCATAGGTACACAGCAGTAGGTTGGACTGCCCAATCAGGATTCATTAGCTCGAGTCTTCATTCAATCAATCAGAGATTTAATTGCATTATTATATTTTGTATAAAGTAATTATGTAATGTAAATTTCTCAATTTCAAGAAACTGAGCAAATGTAAACAATATTTTTTATGTAAACTTTGATTTTATCAATACAATGTAAAACGACGCATTTAGTGGTCGTTCATTATATCTTATGCGCTGTGTATATTGATTAGTCGCGTCCCGACTCGATTCGCTTCCGCAACCCGAATTTGAGGTTGCGACAATATAACCGTTATCAACTAAGCTACACGACTAAAAATTAATAACATGACAAAACTCTTACAAAATTTTCAACCACAAACTTACAAAACTAGTTTTGTTACATATACTTACAAGTAGTAGCTAGGTAAATACATTTTTTTGGTATTTTTCCAACATTTCACCATACAATTATTTAATCTCATCAATGAATTATATCTTTTGACTAATTTCAACCTACACTTATACACCCACACCACAAAACAACATCAAATTGTCGGCTTCTTTATAACACCATCCCAAAAAACACACAAACCACATAATCATCATCATCATCTTTAAAAAACAAAAAAAGTTATAATAGTAATCATGGGATCAGTCTCTCGATTCATTGCTCACATCTACACTCTCCTCTTACTATTCTTCACTGTTTTATTCCTGGAACTGGTAATCTTATTCCGTTCCGTTGCAGAAAACATCCAGTGTCCGATCACCACCCATGACCTCCCGTTGACCACCGAGAAGTACTTGCAAATGATCGACGAGACGAACCCGATAAGTCGATACAAAGCGATCGGGTTAGAACCGAAAGAGTGCTCGGTTTGTCTTTCGGGTTTAGAAGATGGTGATGAGATTAGGAGACTTAAATGTAACCATGTGTTCCATAAAACGTGTGTTGATAAGTGGATTGAACAGGATCATGCCACGTGTCCGATTTGCAGGAGCCTGGTTTTGCCGGAAGCGATTGTTGTTAGGTACTGTCAACGGCTTGACATTCAACCGGAACGACGTCGTAGAGAGTTTTTTTACGGTGGAAGTGATGAGGAACTCATTTTGTTGTTGACTTCTTTACATGGTAATTATATGCGTAGATTTATGTAAATTAAACTACAGTGAATAATACTCCATAATTGTAATTAATATTATATTTAATTAATTAACTAGATCACATATGTTCAAGATAAATTCAATAATTAACTTTTTATTAAAGAAGCAAATAAATTATCGGTTTCGTAAAAGACTATAAGATTCATTTGCTGAACTCAAAATTTTCTTAAATATATAAAAACTTTTACTTGTATCTCTTAATTTATTCGATATAATATAGTATATCTTTTTGGAAACGGCAAATAACATTAAAACAACTCCACTCTTAGCAAGTGACTAAGAGGGAGCAAATAAGTACAAATTACAAAATAATAGAGAAGGGATAGTTATTCCAATTCACCAAACTACATGATATTTTACTTCTATGATTTAACTATAAATAATTCAATATTTAAGTACATTTTCAGGATTAAATGCAGTTTATCGTGTGTCGGGAATAGACATTAGAAACCGAAAATCGCAAGTTTTATCATCTTTTGTGATTAATTTTGTAATAATAATGTACTGTATAAAAGGATGTGTGTTCCATGTGATGACATTGATTGAGGTGCGCTGCCCACCGTAACTTGAATGCTTTTAAAATGTGTTGCTTCAATATCATGTTTCCTAACATACATTTATTTATGTTAGTAAATAAATTGACAATGTATTGATTTCTGTATGTCCCAAAAGTCTAATTTGCTAAATGTTGTCCATCTTAATCTTTATGTTTGGTTTGAAGTTTTAGTAAGATGTGAGAACACCAGAATTCCTAATTACCCATTAAATCCATCATCACCACTATTCATTTATCTTCTTTGAAAAATAAATTCTGGGTGTTTTGTGGTGGGAAGAAATATAACTTCTGATCAAACTCTGTATTCCCCTGTTAGTTCTGATCGAACAAACACCGTTTTTACTTTAGGACGAAATGCTTCATGATTTCCATGAAGAAATTGTCATGTACAATTGCTCACTGGGATGGTATAGTGATGTAAAATGAAAAAGTTATATAATACAAGTTAACATGGATGCCCTGAAACTATAATCTTTGATCTCAATCAATCTAGCTCTATACGATTAAGGTTGACGTTACCATGAATTGTTCAAGTATATATGACTAAATTTCTTATGAAATAGTGCTTGTTGTTTCATCTGATGTTTTATACTTAATTGTACGTACGACGTGCTATTTTCAGTTAACGTAGAAAGATTGTCCGTAAATTACAGTGGCTTAGTTTCTCACACTTGATTTGATTGTATATATATATTTTGAGATATAGGTTACAGGGAAATTACATTAATTGGTCAAAGTGAGGATGATAAATATTGGTTAGCTATCTTGATCATATAGCTTTTACTATTGTGATCATCTGAACATTTTATATCCAATTAAAACTAGATATAAGTTAATATATCCCTGGATCATCATTCTAAATAGAAGTAAAAGCGATAATTAAGTTTCTAGTTGAGTTATACTATACGTCTCCTAGCTTTTACGATGGAAAAATTTGTCTACACAGCGTACGAATTAAAAAACAAAACTTACTTGTGTATTCTACCCAAATACGTACATTACTTACATCATACACTTTATTTTTCAATGTTTGTTATGCAAGTGACAAAACATACATTGTTTGACATGTACATCAAACACCTACGTGTTTATAATTACTAAATCGAGTAATACTAAGATTGTAGTTTGTATTATAATCATAATCCATGAATGCTACTACTAGTGTTGGTACGTGAGTCGCAGAACGTTTGTATGGAAAAACCAACTAGGATTGCACCTTTAATCCTATCCCGAATGATTCTGACCGAGTAATATTGGGAAATCATCAAGAGATTATGAATAATTGCCTTTAGGGGTTCTTTTAATATATAGTTCCTTTCAAGTGGAGCATCAAGGAATTTGCATCTACCCTTTTATAAGTGGCCAATATTAATTAGTTGATGGACTCCTTCCATGTGGAATTAAAGACATTGTTATCGAGTGGAAATCACCAAAATCTTCTTGGATCGACTTCTATGTCGAAAATATCTGAAAATCATATCCACTCACTACTTTTTTTGTTATTATATACAAGTATATATCATTCATAATAATAACTCATGGTATATATGATACTACGTAACTTGAGAGTTATACTGTTAATTATACAAAAATTAGTTAAAGTCTTTGTTGTGAATGCTCTTACCGTATGTGCATTGCAATTATATTAGGAGTTGCATGAGCCTACATGACATGCCACTAGTATTAGAACAAATCCACGCGGAATCGATTCCCACAGAGATTTGTAAGATACAAAATATTTAGTAAGAGAAATCAGCAATATAATATTTTATATTCATATATAAGTATACAACAATCTGATTCGTATAAAAGTACTCCATATGATTTATCGTTAGAGTTTTATGAACCAACATGTAACATGATAAAAGTTTAGAAAAACAAAGTGAGATGTACCAATAATGTGAGGAATGATAAATAAGAAAGAGAAAACCATCAACAATTTGACTGGTTCATACACTACGTACGCCACATCATATAGTGAACATGTTTTTAAAATTTTTTAGTGATGTAACATTGCTCTAACTAATTTCTACATCTACATCTACGTAATAACAATAAGAATCACAAAAAGAGTAGAATAAGAATATATTAATAAAGGTGTCTCAAATATATATGCAACTCGGACCACCACCACGATCACAAAATATTTCATGACCAAGGCGTCTCATTCACAATTTACTCCACGATTCATGATTGATACCTTTCAAGATTTAATATTAATTTTGAGATCGTTACGAGCTATATTCTAAACTTCAATTTATTCTATAAAAACACTTTATGATATAAACAGTCATCAGTAATGTTATTATGTTTGTCATGCATTATATATATCAACGGTTAGTACACTATATATTGTGAAATTTGTTTATTCTTAAATGTAGTTCAATTATTCCATTATGATAATTAAGGAAAATGATCGATAGCACTAAAGACATTCAGGCAATCAAACCTTAAACGTAAATACGAGGCTCTTAAAAAATTTATTTTCACGAATTGTTAAAGTTAAGCCAACGACAATTACTCGACAAACCTTGATTCATTATACTAAATTTCCTCAAAAACTAAACAAAATGTCTAATGACACATTTAAAGTGAAAGGGTGGTCAGCTACTTCTTTCTCTTTTTAGGGGGTTGAAGTGCTTCTTCGTCCTTGTCTTCTTCTCCTCCATCATTATCATCGTCGTCGTCATCATCATCATTATCACCATCTTCATCATCTTGTTCCTCATCATCATTATCGTCATCATCTTCTTGGTCATCACCATTCTCTTCATCATCATCATCGCCACTTGCACCGTGTGTTATATCTTTTTTGGAGTTGTTTTTGTTATTGTTATTGTTGTTAGGATTGCCTACATCTTCATCATCAGCAGCATCTGGATCGTCCTCCCCTTCTTCATACTCACCATTTCTTTCATCGTCGTCATCTTCATCATCATTATCTGCTTCTAAAGGCTTGCAGGCGAATGTCGCGTGATAGTCACCTTTGATTCTTAAGAAAGTCTGGATGATATTTCACAAATGATAAATACAACTATACAAGATTATCAATTCTTATAGTTTGTGCAAATTTGTATTGTATTCCATATTTTTTGAGAACATCATGAAAGTTATCAGTTGAAAAATAAAAGCTTGTCAACAGAAAGTTTAACAGAAAAAAACGTTCTTCAAAACTCAAAATCAATTAAAAAAACCTTCGTATAAAGAAGTTATAGATCTATAATTAAAATATTTTTTCTACTACTCTATTACTATACACTTAAAGCTTTTGAATCTACTATCTCTTAAGGAAAAAACTCCATCTCTCACATTTGAACATAATTTCTAAATTTTTAATTATTTTCTAGAGAAATGAAACACTTCATATTTCATAGAAACACATAATAGGAAAAATGAGTAGATTTTTCCGTAACTAAACGTGCCCTTAGCTTTTCATTCCCATTCTCAATTCTTTAACAATTTCAAACCCATACAATACCAGTAGTAAAACCCACGTATAAACCAAACACACTAATTCCCTTGGAAAAAATGTATTTCATTATTTCGTAAAACATTCTATTAATGATTTATAAAAGTTATCACAAGCTTGCAATTTACTAGCTAGTTGAGTGATGATATGCTAGTTGTCATTCACTCATTTATCAAACTATTGATTCTGAAAATATGTCATCTTTTATTATAAAAATATAAGGTAAAATTGAATGATATGTAATATACATATATATCATATTCCTTGTTAAATTATACAAATTGAGATGACTTTTTGATTCTTTTGTTCTTTTTCTTTTTTGCTTTTAAATTAAAGTATTTTAAGTCTGCTGTATTTCATATATAATTTTTATGCTATGTTACAATGTTACATGCATGATTTTCGAAATTATAAAGAAATGACGGAGTTTGGACATATATATAATATATACAATCTAAGACTTGGTAATGCTCAATGAGATCACACATGCAAGTATAAACGCTTTAAATAAATAAATAAATAAACTATGCAAAACAAAATGGTTTTGGTTGATAAAAAAAATCACTTTCAACAAAACAAGTGGGCTAATAAAGTCGTCTCATCTATTTGCGAATATTCGCATCCCGCATATATGCTACACAGAATTAAAAATTAAAAATTATTATGTTGATATATTTACCATAATAACATAATTTTCAAGAACACTACTATTATTAGGCGTATAAGTTTTTCGGTCTAATTTAAACACTTATTATATTCAATTATATTACTTTTGAATAATATCTGTCAGAAAAATCAATATCAATATCAAAATTCTCTTTAAACCTTAAAAATCACATCTACTTCAATCACGTATATTAAGATATACTTCAATTTGTATTTATTAAAACATAAAAATTAAAATGTTCTAAAAATCATTCAGTACTTCAAATATGTGAAGATAAATTTTAAACTTAAATTAAAAAATATATACAAAAATTGAATCAAAAAGTAAAAAGTTGGTTCTCCAATTAAATTAAATTACTATGTGTTTGTCCTTTTTATATTTTCCTAAAAAAAAAAAAAAAAAAAAACAAAAACAAAACAAAACAAGGCACACTGACATCAAATCAGAACACAAAAATCGTTGCTACATCATCAAGAATCAACTCCACGCTTTAAATTAAATAAATACGGAGTAATAAATAAATAAAATAAAATTAAAAAGGTCTGACATGCACATAGCAACAGATATTTACAACGAGAAATTATAACGAAATTTAGTAACAAACCTGCTGACTAAGGGAAGCAGTCAGTAAAAGAGTAAGTAGAGCTTGAGTAACATACATCATCACCATGCTATGATTCATAACATTAACATGATCAAGTTTAATCTCCATTTCGAACCCTACATACACCACCAAAATTCGTAATTAATATTTTCTAAATAATTTACGAATGAAATTATAAAAAGAGATTAAATATAAACTTACGAATACGAAACGAAAAATCAGGGGATGGATGAATTGAAGCAGATCTAAGTTTGTAAGTGTTTGATGAAGCTAGAACATGATGGAAAGAAAGGGTGGAGTGTGGGCGTTGATTGTGAACCGTCGGATGAAAAGATGTATGAAAAGCTTGAGAATTTAAGTTTTTGTAGATGTATAAGTGTTGAGGAGCTATGAAGAAAGATGAATGATGCGTTTGGTGTGGGTGAGAATCGACTTGCCCGTAATATCTTTGTAGGGTCTCGGGCAGCTCGGGCAAAGTCATTCATTTTTTTTAAATACAAGATGCCGGTTACTTTGTATATCATTTTTATTTATTTATTTATATGTTAGACACCAGACTTTGGTTCGTTGGTGAATAAATCAGTCGACATCTTGTATTGGTTTGATGCATTGAATTTTGTACACTTATGGATGGTTAAACTTTAAAAGAACTTTATTGCAATAGCAATATTCACGGGAGCTTTCAAAGTTGGAAAAATGGGACGGTTTTGGTGTGGTTGGATAACAGCTCAAAATATTACAGTATATTTAAAGAAATGAACTCGGTTAAAAGTAAGCTGGATGCTCATATGTTTTTATTATTAATTTTTTTTGAACATCATATAGCTTAATATGATGAATTACGGAGTACATAAGAGTGTAACTTAAAAAAATGGTATTTGGGTCACCCACCGGAGCCGTTCCATATATTAGTGGAGCACGACCAAACCTCCCACAAGGTCCAACATCGCTGGGTAAATCACCTGCATCACATGTATCACAACGTCCGAGCTGAAACTCGCACCAATTAAACCTTAACGTTGTAGGTTATGCGATTCATTGATGGTAGCCAGTAGGTATCTTTATCATAGATAATACACTGAAAAGATGTGTTTGAGTTTTCTAGGGTCTACTTGAAGTCTTGAACCAACTTTTAGTAATTTAAAGGGAACCTCTTTAGTTTTGGGCTAACGGATTCTATTGGGTCTGAAAACAACTATCTACGTAAGCAATAAATTTGTGTATGCAATGTTTATATTTTTACTTAGGCATTCTTATACTTTCACCACACTATTCACTATTGGGGCTAAGCAGCCAGTCTGGTCAATGTTAGGCCCAAACTAACAAATATTGGTAATACCTAATAAGTAGGCAACATCCAAACCGGTTTCCCCGACCCGACCCAGATTGAACCCGGAACCAACCCGGTCAAAATTGGTTTTGACCAAAACCGGTTCGGGTTTGACCCAATCCACCAGTTTGGAACCGGTTTCTAGTTTAGCCTTGGAACCGGTTTAAAACCGATTTTTCCGGAACTGGTTTGAAACCGGTTTTTTTTTTTGATCCGTTAACTAGCCGTTATATACCCGTTTCTAGCCTTTTTTGTGTTTTTTTTTACATTTTTACCATCCCAAATTTACTATAAATATGAGTATAGGTTCTTTCACAACTTCCAAACACTCATACATATCTACAAAAACTCAAAAACGCATACTATATTCTCATGGCAACTCAATCCTCTTCTGCTTCCCATTGTTTTGGTTCTTCAAATGCATCAACGATTGTGAAACAATTGCCTAACAAAAGAAATCCGGAGATTTGGGGTGGTTTCGACAAAGTGTTGTTGTCGGATGGTACGACTAAGGCACATTGTAAACGTTGTCAGAAATTCTTCAAACCCGACTCCAACACAACGTTGAAAAATCATACCAAGAAGCATTGTGAGGGACTCAAAGGTAATCCGGAAGCAAGTGGTCAATCTTCGATGGCACGAGATGGAACGTTTTTTACATATGATGCGGAACGATGTCGAGAAGCTTTTGCGGGTTTTGTAATTAAAGAAGCTTTGCCGTTCAACCACTTCGATAACCCTCGATTTACTAGGGTGGTTCAAAATACACTTCAACCGCGATATAACAAAGTAAGTCGTACTACTCTTAAACGCGATGCCCTTAAATTGTGGAAAGAAGCTAAAAAACAACTAAAAAACGGTTTTGAAAATTTAAATACAAGTGTATCATTAACAACCGACGTTTGGTCGGCTCCTCATGGTTTGCCCGGTTCGTACCTTTATGTTACCGCACATTGGGTTGATCCCGCAACTTGGCAAATGATGAAACGTACCATTGCTTTTGAAGACTTTGAGTATCCTCACACAGGTCAAAACTTATTTTACATCTTACGAAATGTAATTAAAACGTTTAAATTGGAAGAAAAAGTTTTTTCAATCTCTTTTGACGACGCGAGTAATAATACACTCGCCGTTTCAAAGTTAATACTAAAATACGCACCACCTTTGAAGGGCATTTTTTTATCATAGTCGATGTGTTGCACACATCATTAACTTGGTTGTGCAAGCTGGACTAGCGGTTGAAGAAATAGACGACATAAAAACGACGTATAAAACTATGTTGCAAGACATATTTTAAAGGGGTAAAGCTAGATACAAATCTTATATGAAAATGTGTAAGGAAACGAATTCTATTTTTTTAACCCCTAATTGGGACATGCCGTTAGATGGAATTCGACCTACCATATGTTTGTATGTGGCTTACGCCAACGTGATTGTTTACAAGTTTTTCATGATCATCTTGTTCAAAAAGGTCTTGCAATGTCGCACCCCCAAATTCGGGTTGCGGAAGCGATTCGGATCGGGACGCGACTAATCAAATATCAAGCACAAAGATATACAGTCAACGACTCTATATGCGTCGTTTTAACAAAATACATTAATACGAATTAAAGTTCACATCAATTGTACTAAATAAATTAGCTAGTGTTCTGATATGAGAGATTTAAATACATATCGTTTTAACAAAATATGATAATGCAATAAATCTCTGGCATTTGCATGCTGACTCGAGCTAAGCTAAATCCTGAGTGCAGTCCTACTACTGCTGGGTACCTGAGAATACACGCTAAAAGGGTCAGCTAAAAGCTGGTGAGCTCACAGGTTTAATGATAAAGTGTAATGTATGAACCGCAAGATTTAAGTATAATGATTTGCAATTAAACAAATAAGTAAATGATAAAAGAATGTATATAACTGCCATGAGCACATAGTTCGAGCTTAACTGAGGTGTCAGGATCACAATTAAGTGCCTGAGTGAGGGTGCCTCTATATGTATGCCTAATCAACACACGTATGAACAAATGATAATGCGTCCGTTTTGACCAGTCAGTGCTTGCTGACCCAGACGGGGATTGTCAGTCCCATATGGTACCATACACTAACATTCACGCTACAAAGTATTACTAAACTATGATAATGAGGACTTATGATGATTAGATGATTAACTCATGCAGAATATAGCGATATTTGATACTTGCGTTCACATGTAAAACAAAACGAGCATGTATTCTCACCCCTAGAGTAAAATCAGTAAAATAGGGGCAATGAGAATCACATGAGTCTGATGTGTTAGCAAAGCAAGCAATTATGATGTTGTATCAAATGATGTGTCCACAGACTGTAACCTGTCGGGCGTCCAAAACGCGCAAGGTTATATGAGTGAGTAGATGTCTCAACAGAACATCTATGCTAGTTGTCCATCAACTAGTTATGTCCAATGTTTGATTGTTTTGAAAACATATATGGCCCGTTGGTGATGGTTTGTAATTTACAAATGTAAGTTTTGTATAAGGTTTGATTATTATAGGTGTTGAATACTTAGTGTAGTAAGTATTTTTCAAGCTTTTTTTATTGTATTCGAAAGTACATGTATACATTTATATCCGAACGTTGTGGTCAAATATGTTATTTTCTGAAAGTCAACAGAAGTCAACTTGGTCAAACTGGTCAAACTAGTCAAGCTGGTTAAATTAGTCAACTGGTCAAGTTGTTCAAATTTGGTCAAACTGGTCAACTTGGTCATATATAGACAAACTAGCTCGGTTTGACCCGAAACTTTTACACAACCTTTATCATGTTATGATACTCATAGAAAACGATTTTCGTGACCATTGGTGACCCACACGTGTCATTTTTATATTTATTTTCAAAACAGTCCCTAAATGTGTTTTTCGATTTTGTCGGTTTGTTTCGCCACAAGGTTCTACCATTTCTAGTCCATATCAATCCTCACAAAAACTTACACACTGATCTACTATATGTTTATTCCATTACATAAGTTTTCCGGTAAATTTAGAGTCCATTTCGATATTTAAATAATTATGCGTAACAACCGAACACATTTTTCGATAATCATCAGACTAGGCTCAAAGATTGGTTCGTACCTAAAAATCCGTAGATTTCTGGAAGGATCCAAAGAAGAACTTTTTGTAGATCTTTTCAATACGCAACTTCAAAAAAAAAATTCGTTGTCTAACTCATCCTAGAACTCGAGATATGATTTTTTTTACTAAACTGTGATTTTGGAGACAGATTATGCATGTTTATGTTTAAGCTTGAAAAACGATTTTTAGTACAGATTTTGAACATATTCAAGTTAGATAAACAATATAACATTAAAATTAGTAGCATGCAAGTAAAATAAGTGAAGGGTTTTGATGATTTTCACAAAGAAATGATGATGAAGATGATGGAAGTTCTTGGAGCTTGATTTCCTTGAAGATTCTTGTAGAAAATGATGGAGGAATAATGAAGTCTGTCGTCGATTTGAATCTCCTCGAGCGGGATAATGAGTGTCTCATCGGACATGCATTTCTAAAGATTAGAAATGTGGAATGTGGGATGCACGTTACTAAGCTCGGGAGGTAGCTGCAATCGATATGCGACTGGACCAATCCTTTCAAGGATCTCAAAAGGTCCAACGTATCTAGGATTTAGATTTCCACGTTTGCCGAAGCGGATGAAATCTTTCCAAGGTGATACTTTGAGCAGAACTCGATCTCCAACTTGGAACTCGAGATGCTTGCGTCTCACGTCAGCATAACTCTTCTGACGATCACGGGCGGCCTTCAACCGTTGTTGGATACCAACAATTTTCTTGGTGGTTTCATGAATGACTTCAGGACCAGTGAGTTGGCTGTCTCCCACTTCGGTCTAACAGATAGGCGATCGGCACTTACGACCGTACAGTGCCTCGAATGGCGCTGCTCCAATGCTGGTATGATAGCTGTTGTTGTACGAGAATTTGCACAATGGCAGATGATGTTCCCAATTTTCACCGAAGTCTATCACGCAGGCGCGTAGCATATCTCCAGTGTTTGAATTGTCCTTTCACTTTGGCCGTCGATTTGTGGATGATATGCAGTACTCATATCCAAATGAGTACCCAAGGATTTCTATAACGATTACCAAAAGTGAGATGTAAAACGGCTATCTCTATCAGAGATAATCGAGATTGGAACGGCATGTCAGGATACAATCTCCTTCAAATAGATTCGTGTGAGACGTTCCATTTTGTCGGTTTCCTTGATGGCAAGGAAATGAGCAGATTTGGTAAGCCGATCCACTATCACCCAAATGGTATCGCAACCGCTTGATGTCTTCGGGAGTTTAGTGATAAAATCAATAGCAATTTGCTCCCATTTCCATTGAGGGATGTCCGGTTGTTGGATTAGGCCGGAAGGCTTCTGATATTCCGCCTTGACCTTAGAGCATGTGAGGCATTTGCTGACGTATGTGGCAATCTCTGCCTTCATGTTTGGCCACCAGTATAATCCCTTGATGCCATGATACATCTTGTCCGATCCAGGATGTATAGAGTATTTGGACTTGTGAGCTTCATTCATCACCAAGTCTCTTAAAGGTTTCCGAAGTAGGGTAACCAGATCCGGTTTGCGAAGTATTTGACCCCGTTGAGTTTGGTTTCGAACTGTTTCTCCATGTTGTGCAAGGCCTCATTCTTCAGGTTTTTGGGTTTTAATGCTTCGAGTTGAGCAGTGAGAATTTGAATGATAAGATCATTATAAATGATCATGCTGAGGAATCGGACTCGAAGTGGTTTGGCGCGTTCCTTTCGACTTAGGGCATTGGCAGCAACATTTGCTTTGCCCGATGGTACTTGATTTCGCAGTCGTAATCGGTAAGCAACTCGACCCAACGACGTTGGCTCATGTTGAGATCCTTCTGATCGAATATATGCTGAAGACTTTTATGATCGTTGAAGATGGTACATTTTGTGACATACAAATAGTGTCTCCATATCTTGAGTGCAAACACTACGGCTCCTAGTTCGAGATCATGAGTCGTGTAGTTCTTCTCGTGAACTTTGAGTTGTCGGGAGGCGTAGGAAATAAACTTGTCCCGTTGCATCAACACACAACCAAGACCTTGGTGTGAGGCATCACAGTATACCACGAAGTCATCGTTGCCTTTGGGTAATGATAGAATGGGTGACTGCAAAGTTTTTGTTTCAGTAGCTGAAATGCTGACTCCTGCTTATCAGTCCAATTGAACTTCTTTTCCTTATGAGTCAACGTCATAAGAGGTAGAGCTATTTTCAAGAAATTCTCTATGAAGCGTCGATAGTATCCATCCAGTCCTAAAAATTGGCGTACTTCAGTCGGCGTTGTCGGTGCTTGCCAGCTCTTGATAACCTCAATCTTTGATAGATCTACGTGAATTCCCTGACTGTCAATCACATGACCAAGGAATTGAACGGTTTGCATCCGGAACTCACACTTTGAGAACTTAGCGTATAACTCTTCGTGTCTAAGAAGTTCTAGAATGGTTTTGAGATATTACGCGTGCTCTTGCTCATTGCGTGAGTAGATGACGATGTCATTGATAAAGACAATGACAAACTTGTCGAGATATGGTTTGCACACTCGGTTCATAAGGTCCATGAATACAGCCGGTGCGTTTGTCAAACCAAATGGCATTACTTGAAATTCGTAATGACCATAACGAGTTCGGAAGGTAGTTTTAGGGATGTCACTATCACGAACTCTTAACTGATGATAACCTGACCGTAGATCGATTTTTGATAGAAACTTGACCCCAGGAGTTGATCGAACAGGTCATCAATGTGAGGGAGCGGATAATGATTCTTAACGGTTAATTTGTTCAAACCTCTGTAGTCGATACACATCCTGAATGAACCGTCCTTCTTTTTCACAAACAGGACCGGAGCTCCCCAAGGTGAAGAACTCGGTCAAATAAATCTTTTCTCTAGAAGTTCTTGTAATTGGGTGGACAACTCCTGCAATTCGGATGGAGTTAAGCGATAAGGTGCTCGTTCCACAAGTGCTGCTCCGGGTACAAGGTCGATTGAGAACTCAACTTGTCTCGGTGGTGGTAGACCAGGAAAGTCTTCGGGAAAGACTTCTGGAAAGTCTCTAACAATGGGTACATCCTCAAGTCGCTTCTCTTTCGACTTTTTCTCAATAACGTGCGCGAGAATTTCCTGATAACCCTTTCTCAGGTATTTACGGGTTTTCATGCATGATATTATATTAAATCTTGTCTCACCGGTCTCCCTTTGTATGACTAAAGTATTACCGGTGACGAGAGGAATACGGACGATTTTATCATAGCAGATAACTTCAGCGTGATGCTTGGAAAGCCAATCCATTCCAACGATGATGTCAAAACTTCCGTCTTGACAGGTATAAGGTCGATAGGAAAAAGCTCGTCGGATAGATTTAAAGTGCAATTGAGTATTACATTGTCGGTCTCTATGAGTTTACCATTAGCTAACTCTACTATGTACTTAACGTCTAAGGTAACAAGGGTGATATTAAGCAGTGGACTAAACTCATCAGATATGAAACTTCTATCAGCACCAGTATCAAATAGAACAGAAGCAGTAAGATTGTTGAGAAGGAACGTACCCGAGACCACATTCGGGTCTTGATGGGCTTCTCCTGAGTTCGGAACAAATGCTCTTCCTTTAGCAGTGTTGTTGTTGCCCTTATCCTTCAGCTTTGAGCACTCATTCCTGAAGTGCCCTGTGTTTCCACACTCATAGCAGGACTTAGGTTTGTCAGTGGCGGTGTTGGCATTGGTAGATCTGCAGTCTTTGGTCAGATGCCCATACCTTTGACATTTGTTGCAGGGAGTACCGCAGAGACCTTCATGATGTCGGCAACACTTTGAATAGAAGGGTTTATTCCCAGTGTAACCCTTGTTAGAACCAGAACCAGTGTTGGTGGTCTGATCAGACTCAGACCTCTTAGACGATGGTTGGTTTTGAGTGGGGTTTTCAGACCACTTTCTTTTATTGTTGTTACCAGAAGATGGAGCAGGTGTCTCACGACTGACGACCATGGCCATGATTTTGTGTACAAGACGGATAGCACTCTGAATGGTTGTCGGTTTGTAAGAGGCAACAATCCCCTGGATATTTTCCGGGAGTCTGCGAATGTACCTCTTGATGCGTTTTTTCTATGGATCTACCATAGATGGGCAGAGGAGGGCGAGTTGTTGGAATTTGGTGGTATAACTAATGATATCGGTACCCTGAACCTTTAGGTTCCAGAATTCTTCTTCCAACCTCTGCAGTTCTACGTTGGGGCAATACTCTTCCTTCAACATTCTCTTCAGATCTCCCCATGGCAATTTATTAGCCTCTTCGATTCCCACGACACTTGTATCGGTATTCCCCCAGGTGAGGACACCCTCTTGATAGGTGTAAGCTGCAAACTTGACCTTGCTGTCTTCAGCATAATTACAGAGACTGAAGACAGATTCCATTCTTTCCATCCATCGGATCAGTCCAATGGCACCTTCCGTGCCTTTGAAATGCAATGGTTTGCAACTGATAAAATCCTTGTAGGAACAAGGCTTGGTAATAGGGGTGGGAGTAGTATTGACTGGATCGTCACTCCTTCGAGAGTCTCGTGCAGCTAAGGCTTCATTGACAGCTCGGGAGACAATGGTGTTGAGTTCAGCTTCACTGTAACTCTTTCTCTTTTGCGGCATGATTCTTCAATAGACAAGATCGTCTGTATAAAATCATGATATGTCACTTATGTATATATATAAAAGATAATATACCACAACACAAGTGATACTCATAATTCAATAGGAAATATAGTTGGATACAAGCGGTGAAGTGAAATAAGGCTTTGCTTATGGAGACCTAGAAGTTCTCCTAGAAATGGGTTTCAATCGTGATTTCAAAGAATAAAAATGATGGAAGGAATACAAAGTGATATCCTCCTCGTGTGTATATGACGGTACGGCGGAGTGTGTTGTAAGTTGTTACGCGCGTATAAATAAATAGACGATAGTAGATGTACTTGTCATTTTCGGTGGTGTAGGCATTAGCGGGTGTGTTATTATGTGAGGCCTATTAATATATCTTCAATATACAATAGCCTAAAGGATAGTACGTAGATGAGGCCTATGTATGTATATACACCTATATCACATAAGAGCCTAGTGTGTGTCTAGCACAAAACAAGTATAAGTTCCGATTTCTCTCGTGGTTAGAGTCAACTAGTGCATTCCTGTTCAATATAACCCTTTTCAGACATCACATCATATATATTTAATTGTACATAGTTAGCTACGTTATGTTAAATTAAACTCGGATGATGTAATTCCTGGACCAATTATACTTAATGAGGAATACTGCCTAACGGTCATAGTCTAAGCCCACTAAATGAAACCTAGTTCACTATAACCTAAGGCTCTGATACCAATCTATCGCACCCCCAAATTCGGGTTACGGAAGCGATTCGGGTCGGGGCGCGACTAATTAAATATCAAGCACAAAGATATACAGTGAACGACTCTATATGCGTCGTTTTAACAAAATAGATTAATACGAATTAAAGTTCACATCAATTGTACTAAATACATTAGCTCATGTTCTGATATGAGAGATTTAAATACATATTGTTTTAACAAAATATGATATTGCAATAAATCTCTAGCGTTTGCATGCTGACTCGAGCTAAGCTAAATCCTGAGTGCAGTCCTACTACCGCTGGGTACCTGAGAATACACGCTAAAAGGGTCAGCTAAACGCTGGTGAGCTCACAGGTTTAATGATAAAGTGTAATGTATGAACCACAAGATTTAAGTATAATGATTTGCAATTAAACAAATAAGTAAATGATAAAAGAATGTATATAACTGCCATGAGCACATAGTCCAAGCTTAACTGAGGTGTCAGGATCACAATTAAGTGCTTGAGCGAGGGTGCCTCTATGCGTATGCCTAATCAACACACGTATTAACAAATGATAATGCGTCCGTTTTGACCAGTCAGTGCTTGCTGACCCTGACGGGGATTGTCAGTCCCATATGGTACCATACACTAACATTCACGCTACAAAGTATTACCAAACTATGCTAATGAGGACTTATGATGATTAGATGATTAACTCATACAGAATATAGCGATATGTGATACTTGCATTCACATGTAAAACAAAACGAGCATGTATTCTCACCCCTAGAGTAAAATCAGTAAAATAGGGGCTATGAGACTGACCTGAGTCTGATGTGTTATCAAAGAACACAATTATGACGTTGTACCAAATGATGTGTCCACAGACTCTAACCTGCCGAGCGTCCAAAACGTGCAAGGCTATATGAGTGAGTAGATGTCTCAACAGAACATCTATGCTAGTTGTTCATCAACTAGTTATGTCCAATGTTTGATTGTTTTGAAAACATGTATGGCCCGTTGATGATGGTTTGTAATGTACGAATGTAAGTTTTGTATAAGGTTTGATTATTGTAGGTGTTGAATACTTAGTGTAGTAAGTATTTTTCAAGCTTCTTTTATTGTATTCGAAAGTACATGTATACATTTATATCCGAACGTTGTGTTCAAATATGTTATTTTCGGAAAGTCAACGAAAGTCAACTTGGTCAAACTAGTCAAGCTGGTTAAATTACTCAACTAGTCAAGCTAGTCAAATTTGGTCAAACTAGCTCGGTTTGACCCGAAACTTTTACACACCTTTATCATTTTATAATACTCATAGAAAATGAGTTTCGTGACCATTGGTGACCTACAAGTGTCGTTTTTATATTTATATCCAAAACAGTCCCTAAATTTGTTTTTCGATTTTTTCTGTTTGTTTCGCCACAAGTTTCTACCATTTCTAGTCCATATCAATCCTCACAAAAACTTACACACTGATATACTATATATTTATTCCATTACATAAGTTTCCCGGTAATTATAGAGTCCATTTCGATATTTAAATAATTCCGTGTAACAACAGAACACATTTATCGATAATCATCAGACCAGGCTCAAAGATTGGTTCGTAGCTAAAAATTCGTAGATTTACGGAAGGAGACAAAGGAGAACTTTTTGTAGATCTTTTTGTAGATCTTTTTGTTGATACATATTAGGTGTCTGTCAGTTGGTCTATCGAGTTGTAATAAGTGTCGTTAGTTACTTAATAGAAATATAGTTGTTATTATATGCGACACTCGTGTTTTAGGTTAGGCGTCACTTACCTTAGTGACGCATAGCGTCACTTAGGTAAGTGACGCATGAAGGCGGCCACATGCGACACTCCCACAAGTGACGCATGTCGGCTGACTTTTTAGTATAAATAGAAACCTACAGGTTTTAGGCTAGGGTTGACGAAACCCTAGCACCATTTGTCGACTAAACCTTATTGTAATCGTTCCCAAACAGTTATACAAGCTAATATACACATTTACTTTGTTGAATTTCTCGTGTTCGGTTTGTGAGTTGTTAGCTAAACAAGCAATTGTTTGATTCCGCCTTACGATTGCTGTCAATTGACATCTAGGTCCACGACAAGGGACACTTTCAACTGGTATCAGAGCTATCTAGGTGAATACATTGACGTTTAGATTCGATTTTGGGTTGATTTCGGCTTTGTTCGATTAATTAATTGAGATTACATACGGTTTTGGAGTAGCTAAGGTGATTTACAGTCAAGATTCTTCATAATCTACAGGTTTTGTCCATTAGGGTTCAAGGAATTTTCGTTTGGTTTACGAAAATTCAACATTTTTAGGGTTTTGGGATTTTTCAGCCGTTTTGCGACACTCGATCCGTCACTTGGACGCGTCACTTATAGCGGCACTAGCTAATCCCAAAATTAGGGTTTTACCGTCACTTAGACGCGTCACTTGAAGCGTCAGTTGAGATTATACGACACTTAACTTAAGTGTCGTCTACCCTAATACACCGTCACTCAAGTGCGTCACTGTTGCACGTCACTTGATCCTTAAGCGTCACTTCTGTTAGTGACGCCTGTTTGATTTATAGCGTCACTTTTACTAGTGACGCCTATTTGATTTAGCACGACACTCAAGTACGACACTTGAGTCCGTCACTTGCTTAACTGACCGACACTTACTTATAGTGTCATCCGTCACTTTGTACGTCACTCGATAGCGTCACTTTCCAAGTGCCGCTATTCGCTGCGACACTTGAGTGCGTCACTTACCAAGTGACGCCTTTGGTACTAATTAGTTTGCAAGTTCTTGTTTTTTGCGTATCATTTCAGGTAGATCTTCAATGAATTCTATTGCTGATAAAGACGATATCAGAGGACTAAGAGATATGTTAAAACAGAATCATGATGTTGGCTCTAATAATAAACCTCCTCTGTTTACAGCCGATATGGATTACGTATATTGGCGTGCTCGATTTGAACAATACATTAACTTTCACTGTCAGGAGCTCTGGGGTCCACTCACCGAGAAATATGTAGCTCCTCTAGCTGAAGGAGTTTTTCCTACTATGAATATGCCTCCGAAAAAGGTGTACAGGTCCATGACTCCAGAGGAAAAGAAAGATTATGATATGGAGAAAAAGGCACATGCGGCTATTTGTATGTGTCTATCTAAAGATGTATTGCGAATGTTCAAATCACATGAAACCACATATGAGCTGTGGAATGCAATAGAAACTAGATGTGGTGGAAATCAAAGGTACAAAGCAGCCAAGTTGGAACTCATTAAGAAACAGTACGATCTGTTTGATTCTTTGCCAAATGAGACGACTGCAGGAGTTTTTACTAGATACTCACAACTGGTGAGTGAGTTAACGGAGGGAGGTTACGATTTTCCTCCACTTGAAGTAAACAAGAAATTACTGGATGTTTTGCCTAGCTCTTGGGATGTTAAAGTACAGCTGCTCAAGGAAAGTCATGAATTAGCTACCATGAAATTGGATGAGCTAATTGGCGTTCTTCAAGCTCATGCAATGGAGATGAAAAAGAAAGAATGCAAGACAGGTGGTTTTGTTCAAGATCCGTCCCTGTATGGAGGACAAGTTAACACGGGTAAAACGTATGGGGGAATGGCTTTTGTTTCTTCTACAAGCTCTCCACTTCAGACTCCTTTGTACTCTACTGGTGTTTCTCATCCAGTATATGCTTCTGGACCCTCTCAGGGGTCAAAACAGCAGGTCCCCGTCTCTCCTGCAATTCAAGAGCAAGCTGCTATCTATACAGCCTTTCTAAGTTCTTACAAGGATTTGGTCTCACAACCAAATGCCACTTTGGAATTGGCCAAGGAAGACTATGCTCAACTTGATGATGATGATCTTGAGCAGATGGATCTTAACTGGAACATTGCTATGATATCCAGGCGTGTTCAGAAATTCTTGCAATGAACTGGTCGCAAGAGTTTGGAGGGAGATGGCAAAACCAGCTTCGGTTTTGATAAAAGCAAAGTGAAATGTTACAATTGTCAGAATTTGGGACACTTTGCAAGAGAATGTGAGAAACCTAAGGTTCCTCCGTCTGGTTTCACTAAGCCTGATGCTCCTAGAACTCCGGAGAAGGATCAAATAAAGCAAGCAACAGCAGATGCACTAGTGGTTTTTGAGCCAACCAATACGGATTGGAGTATATATGATGAGAACTATCAGCAGTGTCTTATGGCTCACATCTCGAATGAGGTATGTAATGAAACTGAAGAACCCTTAAACTGTGTATCATGCATTAAGTTAACCGAATCCTTAAGGTGCTTTCAGGTAGACAATGTAGACTTAAGAAGAAAGGTCGAAAAACTTAATGACTCAAACAAATACCTAAAAGCAAATGAACAATTGTATGATAAGAAAATAGAGGCTTATCAACAGGACACACTTAGGTATAAGTCAAAAGTTTTCAGTCAACAGGATGCTATTGATAGCTATCTTGCAGAAATTGACTGTCTGAACAAGGAACTCTCTAATCTTAAAGTAGAATATGACAACTATAAGTGTAAGATTTTAAGTTCCTCCTCGTCTACTGTTGCCTTTAATGATATACTTACTAAGCAAAGGACAGATCACAAAACGAAGACGGGACTAGGCTATAGTGTAGTCCCGCCTCCTACTGAATACTGTCCTATGCCGGTTAAGGAAGGCACCGAAGAGATTCCGGTTGATTATGCATTGTTATATGGTGTCAAATCTAAGGTTGATAAGGTTAACAAACAGGTGAAGGAGAAAACTAAACGGTCAGAGTACCCTTCACCTCAGTTTGTTAATTCAAAGTGTGAATCTCCTGTTAATGTTGAGGAGATAGTTGAGATTGAGGATATTACCGATGAGGAGTATCCTGAGTTTAAAAAGGTTGAGGTAAAATGTGAAAAGGTGTTAAAGGTTGAACCTACAATTAAAGTTCAATCTAACAAAGAAAAGAATAAGGTTTTAAGTACAAAATCTAAAACTTTACAGTCACCTGTAAAGATTTTGCAAAACAAATCTAAATCTGCAAATGATGTTTGTAATAAACCTTCTACGTCAACCACTCAACCGAAACAAGAACATTCTAAGACATGCACGAAATGTGCATGTTCTAGAAATGTTTCTTCAACTCCGGCGGTAAAACCTCAGTTTCAACCAGTTGTTGAAAATCGATCATGCTTTTACTGCAAGAGACAGGGACATCTAATTCGTGATTGTCCCAAACTGTCTCATCAGAATTACGGGAGGGAAATGCCTAGGATTTCTGTTTATCGCAATTCTCTTTCAAGACCTCCTCCTAGGCGTTACTCTGTCTCTCCCAAACCTGCTGCTAAAACAAGTAATGTTGGGCAAAAACCTTTGCCAAAACAAGAGCCCAACATTACTCCAAAGCAAATTTCCAAATCATCTACTGTTTGGAAAATAAAGGAGTCTACTACAGACTCCAATGTCATCAATAATAACACATCAGATGCAAAATCTGATCTGTTTAAAAATAAAGTTTTGTCTGATGTGATTATTGTTGATGACTGTGGTCGACCTAAGTCTGTAAAGGCTTGGGTCACCGTTTCTCACTAATCTCCTACTTTTGTGTTGCAGCAGTCAGATCGCGTTAAAGACAGCGAGTGGTTTGTCGATAGTGGCTGTTCGCGACACATGACAGGCGATGTGTCCCTTTTGACGGATGTTAAACCACATTCTGGAGGACATGTTGCATTTGCTGGAGATACAGGAGGAACCATTTCTGGGAAAGGTACGCTAACTAACGGGAAAGTTAGCTTCGAAAATGTGAACTACGTGGCTCAATTGACTCACAACTTGCTGAGTGTATCACAAGTCTGTGATAAGGATTATACAACAGCGTTCACAAAGACAGAGTGTGTGATTTTGAAGCCGGGTTTCGTTATCCCCGAGGAATGGGTGCTTTTAAAGGCACCTAGGAGAAATGATACCTACATCATGAATATGCGTACTGTTGAGACTAAGGATGAATATACATGTCTCCTTTCTAAGGCTTCAGAAAAGGAATCATTATTGTGGCATCGAAGAATGGGACACATCTATTTTCGAAAAATGAATTTCTTGATAAATAATGATTTAGTAAATGGAGTCCCTAAACAGTCATTTGCACTAAAAGATGACTGTGTTGCCTGCCATAAAGGGAAACTTCATAAGAAACCTCACAAGCCTAAGTTAGTGAATTCCATTGCAGCACCATTGGAATTATTGCATATGGACTTATTCGGTCCTATTTCAACCAAGAGTATTGGTGGAAGATCGTACTGCTTAGTAGTCACCGATGACTACTCACGATTTTCATGGGTGTATTTTCTGGGGGCAAAGAGTGAAACACCAGACATTCTTGTATATCTGTTAGATAAGTTGGCAAATTTATGCAACTTAAAGGTTAAGAGACTGCGAAGTGATAACGGGACTGAATTCAAGAACTCTACTCTTTAGTTATACTGTGCCTCAAAAGGCATTGATCATCAGTTCAGTGCCCCTCGAACTCCTCAACAGAATGGAGTTGCTGAGCGTAAAAATAGGACTATTATCGAGACAGCTCGGACTATGCTAGCCGATTCTAAGCTTCCTATAATCTTTTGGGCAGAAGCAGTCAGTACTGCTTGCTATGTGTTGAACCGAGTGCTCACGGTTAAGAAGAAAAATAAGACATGTTATGAACTCTTTAATAACCGTAAGCCCACCTTGCAGTTTCTGGAACCTTTCGGGTGTCCATGTCTGATTATGGTCTCTAAAGATAAAGTCTCGAAATTTGGAGCTAAAGCAGTTGAAGGAATTTTCCTTGGTTATTCCGTCAACTCTCCAAATAAACGAGTCTACATCAAGTCGACTCATCAAGTGGAAGAGCATTTTGAGGTGAAATGCTTACGATACACGGATCCTCCTCAAGGAACGGGTCCGGATTGGCTATTCAATTACAAGGATGTGTTCAACTCATTCAACATACCAGAAGGAACTTCTGATGAGGACGAAATTGTCACTCTACTTCATGGTATTAGTTTGTGTCAGGACAATTCTACCTTGACACCGGCATCCTCACCAACAGCAACACCCACACCGTCACCTCCACCACCTACTACTACACCAATATCTACCACATCCACACCTTTGCCTACGGTTCCACCTTCGGATGTTCCTTCGACTTCAGGAACATCTAAAACAACAGAATATCCCGATGACCCCAACATGCCACCATTGGAGGAGGACGAGGATGACGACATGGTCCACTCCCATCTTTTCTCTAATGAAAATGATACGGAAACTCCAGTGCAACCAGAAAGTACTACCGTTCCTGCATCTAACACTGTTCCCATCACTGACGGGGACATGAATAATTTGGAGTTAGTACTTGCACCCGATCGAATTCCAGTCACACGTGTACACAGGGATCACCCCATTGATAACATTATCGGTGATCCTGAAGCTGCTGTTCGAACAAGGCATCAAGTGCAGCAAAATCCAAATCAGGAAATGTTGAATTTGATCGCCCGGATAAATTCCTGTCATTTATCCCAAATTGAACCGAAGAAAGTTGATGAAGCCTTAAAAGATCCATCTTGGGTCGAGGCTATGCAAGAAGAGTTGCAGCAGTTCAACAAGCTGCACGTGTGGGATATAGTTCCATTATCCAAAGGTGCTCATTTAACTGGCACTCGATGGGTGTTTCGTAATAAGATGGATGATAGGGGTATTGTCATTCGGAATAAAGCCCGACTGGTAGTTCAAGGATTTAGTCAAATTGAGGGCTTGGATTATGATGAAGTCTTCGCTCCTGTGGCAAGACTTGAGTCCATTCGGATCTTTCTCTCATTTGCGTCTTACAAAGAGTTCCGCGTTCACCAACTCGATGTCAAGAGTGCATTTTTATATGGGAAAGTGGACACTGATGTCTACGTGAAACAACCTCCTGGCTTTGAAGACCCTGAGCATCCAGAATACGTCTGCAAGTTGAACAAGGCGTTATATGGTCTTCATCAAGCCCCACGGTTATGGTACGAGAGGTTATCTAATCATTTAGTCAAGCATGGATTTGTTCGTGGAAATATTGATAATACTCTGTTCATTCGCAAAGAACGGTCTGGCGATCGAGAGGATATGCTACTTGTGCAAGTGTATGTGGACGACATTATTTTTGGCTCTACCAATGAAGCAATGTGCAAGCATTTTGAGGAAATCATGAAAGCTGAGTTTGAGATGAGTGCGATGGGGGAGCTAAAATTCTTTTTAGGTGTGCAAGTTGAGCAGTCTTCAAAAGGTATTTATATTCATCAGTTAAAGTATGTCAAAGACATGTTGACTCGATACGATCTGCTCAATTGTAAAACCTATGGGACTCCCATCGAGCTTAATCACAATCTCCGCCTTGCTGAGGATGAAGAAGATTGCAAAGAAAAGGACTATCGATCAATGATAGGTTCTTTGATGTACTTGACAGCTTCTCGATCGGATATTGTCTTTGCGGTATCCGTATGCTCTCGCTTTCAAGCCAAACCAAAGGTGTCTCACATGAGGGCAGTAAAGCAAATCTTTGGTTATCTCAAACATAGACCCAATCTTGGTCTATGGTATTCAAATGAGAAATCCTTCGCTCTCTCTGCCTACTCGGATTCAGATCATGGCGGATGCAGCATAGATAAGAAGTCAACCACCGGTGGATGTCAATTCCTAGGAACTCGCCTAGTGTCATTGCAGTGCAAGAAACAGACTACAGTTTCTCTTTCAACTGCGGAAGCTGAGTGCGTTGCTGCTGCAAGTTGCTGCTCTCAGGTTCTATGGATACAACATCAACTGCGTGATTACGGGTTACTTCTTTCTATGACTCCTATTCATATTGATAATACTGCTGCTATATCTATCACGCGCAATCCCGTACAGCACTCTAAAACTAAACACATTGAACTTAGGTTCCACTTTATACGGGATTGCTATGAAAAACACCTAATTGACCTTGTCCAGATAGACACCTTAAAGCAGAATGCCGACCTTTTCACTAAAGCCTTTATGCGTACTCGATTTGAAGAACTAATCAACATGATTGGTTTAAGATTCTTTCTTGCTAAAAAGTAATTCGTGACTTGGATTGTTTTTATAGTAATGTTTATTAAAAAAAAAAAAAAAAATTGCAACCTACGCAACTGCCACTCATTATACTTTCTAGTATTAATGAAAAGCAAGGTTGCTACATTTTAAAATAGACGTTGAAGTTGTGTCTGTAAACAACTTGGGATATGATAGTACATTGGGTGACATGCATAAAAATGGAACTTTAAGGTTTATCTTGGATGTGTCAGTAGATTTATCTGACGTATTGAAAACAGTTTTTATAAACATTGTCTTCATCATACGATGTATTAGTAGGCATGGTATACAAAACTCTTAGAGAAGTCTTAAGAAGCTTAATCATTAACTGTCTATTTCAAGTGGTAAAACACCATTAGATGTATGACAAAAGTCTTAATTTCTTACTTATACGAGATATGCTTTCGTGAAAGATGTTTATTTGATATCATTTGGGGGTATATATTGATAGTTTCCTCTGTTATACGTAAGTATAGACCTGGCTTCTATTAATATATATTTTAAACTTAAGCAAACTCAAGTCAAAGAACTTGCAATGTCTTTAAAAAATAAAGATACCTTACAAGGTCGCCAACATGGTTTGACCAAGTCTGGTTTTTGCTTAAACCTGAATCAAGCTATGTCGCTCTGTTGTACGTAAGTACAGACCTGTCACCGCTGACTTGATTCTTAAAATTGATTTTCTTATATTCTATCTGTAAATGGAAGCATGATCTGTGTCTTAAGTTAAGATGTATATCTATGGTGGGAACTACAGCGAAATGCACATACCAATAATAATAAAATACTTCCTAGATGTGAGTATAACATGTTTATGTGGATAAACATACTAATAATCGTTTTGAAATGATTTTTATAAAAAATGCTTTTAGTATGTCAAGTAAATTTAAAGAGGACATATATACTGATGATCGAAATAACACTTATTGTTCCTAATAAATGCATGTTATTCCAATATGATCCCTAACCAGACTATCTCTACTCCGTCCCCAAAAAGAATGTGTACATTTTTCTAGTTATAAACTTACATTCTTATTTTCTATACGTTAGTGTAATTTTAGTTATTATCCAAGTTACAGTTACATTTTCCAAATTTGAGTACCAAAATCATAACGCGAAAACATCGAAGAAATCGAAGAAATCGAAATTTTTCACTAAAAGTGAACTGTGCGTCACTTTCATAAGTGACGCTACCAGTGACGCATACGATATTGCGTCACTCACTTAAGTGACGCAGTAAGTGCCGGGATAAGCTTCGCTATAAGTGCCGGGTTGAGTGACGCATACTAGGGTCGGTGTATAAATACCCCTTCCCCACGACACTCAACCTCACCACATTTCAAATTACTATAGCGTCACTTGCACTGACACACCGACACTTATACTGTCTCTGCGTCACTTCCCTCTGTGCGCTCTTTTCGATCGATTCGTGCTTTCTGTGGCTTTCTCGCGCATTCTTGTGATTTTTCTCTTGTTCCTCTCATTCAAACGAACCATTTGGTATTTACTTTAACCTTTATACTTTGATATACATGTTGTCCTTTGATTTAGGGTTACGGGTTTGGGTTTCATATTGAAATCGCTCGATTAAACGCTTGATTTGTTACTGTTTTCATGTAATAAAGGGTGTGTAATACTTGTTTTTACAATGCGCACACCCTGGTAACTTCGATTTCGAAAACCCCTAAATTTGAATTCTGGGCATGAACAGTGACACGATGATCTTCATCGTTGCGTCACTTCATGCGTCACTTATCTCAAGTGACGCTACTTGGTAATTTTGAAACCCCTACCGTCACTTAATAAGTGACGCTTGATTTTGCGTCACTTCTTAAGTGACTCGTGTAGTGACGCATACAATTGCTTTATTTGTTCAGACCGTCACTCCTCCCAGTGACGCCTTTACATGCCTCACTACCCCAAGTGACTGTCTTAGGATAACGTCACTACGTTAAATGTCGCATGTTCTTCACCCGTCACTTTGCAAGTGTCGTATAAATTAAATCACAAAACACAAACGTCACTTACATCAGTGACGCATGATAGCGTCACTTCCAATAAGTGACGCTATAATTGAATTTTAATTTTCGTTACTGTGCAATACGACACTCCTAAGTGACGGTAGTGGCCATGCGTCACTTACCATAAGTGACGCCTAAAATCAAAATTCGTTTTTCAACCCTTCTGTGTTCGGGCTAACTTTATAACGCTTTTGGTTATTTTTTCTTTGTATTTTAGCTTACAGATGGCTGAGTTACAGAACTATTACCGCCGCACGAACACACGTCACAATATCACGGCGTTTCTGGAATCCACGCATGCGAATTCGGCGCCCTTTAGGCCGATGATCGACTTTCTTCGCCGATCAAGGATTTATTACGCCATCACCGCATCGACTCCGGTTTATATGAACCAAGTTGAGGAATTTTATGATCATGCGGTGATCAGAGTTCAGGGTGACGTCCCGAGGATTGTTTCAAACATGTTCGGTGAGGAAATAGAGATCACCGAGAACTCTATTCGTCGGGTTCTCCGTTTCAATGACAATGATACGATGCCCACTATCTTCCCCACTACATTCATCTACGGGGGACTTCAGAGAATGGGATATCCAGCTAATCAGCTGTCGGATTTTCGAAAGCAGTTTCTGTGCCGTGTTTGGAGGTATCTCTGCCACATTATTATTGTTTGCCTATCGCCAAGGAAAGGGGGGTATGATGCGGCAAGTCATTTGACTTTATCGCTTATGTTAGCCCTAGTGTATAATAAGCCCTATAACTTTAGCGGCTATATTTTTGGGAATTTGGTGGAAAACATCAAGGCTGAGAAGGACAAATGGTTGCAGTATCCTCGTTTTGTTCAGTTATTGTTAAATGATTTGAACTTGGATATAGCACCTGACCAGCGTTCTCTTTTGGTGCCAACACCGATGCTTTTACGCGTCTTTAATGACTGTAAGCTGGCACCGAAAGGTGAACAAATTTTGGCTGACCGGGAGTTATTCGGGCACATAGTGAACGAAAACTATGTTGCGCCGCGTGATCACGGATTTTTGGATGACGTCGTGCCTCCGGTCAACGAGGACGACTTGGTTGATACCAATATAGCTCAAGATTTAGAGGATATCGATCGCGTTGATCGAGTTGAGCCTGATTCTGACGATGGTGGGCCCACCCCTTCTGATTCTGAGGGTGACGTGCCACCTCAATCGGCTTTAGATGGGATTCAATTGGCTGATCCCCATCGCTTTAAGCGTATTATGCGCCGGATTTCTGCTGGTCGGGTTCATATCCCGCGGAATCCTGGCAAGCGTCCTGCTGGGTCGTCGCCTTCTTATGCCGATTTACCTTTACGTCGACGCCAGCGGACTTCGATTGTCGTTGAGGAGCCGACTCGACAGACTTCTCCTCAGCCTGCAACTGCTTCTATTCAGCAGGTTTTAGCTCAACTGGAGCTTTTATCCAAGTGTTTTGATGATCAACAGGCGATCATTGCAGCTCAAGCTTCACAGATTAAAGATTTAGAGCTTAAAGCTGCTACAGTGGACTCTCTCCAGCAACAAATAACGACTATGTCTTCTAGGTTGTTAGAATTGGAGTCAGTCACACTTGTTTCGGGGGAGGATAATCCTAGGGAAATAGAAACAAATGTAACTCCTTCCCCTGAACCTGAAAATGTACAACCTTCAGATACTATAAATGAAAATATCAGTTTGGATTATTTTGTTGAGGTTCAAGGTCAGGCAAGACCTATTGCGGTTGATTATTCATTCGTAGATCTCACATATTTGCAAAACTTGATGAATGATAATAACGCGATGCCTGAGGAAGAGGTAATGAATGATCCTGTAGCAGAGGATTATTTCTTTGAAGAAAATGACGAAGTTGAGGTTGAGGGGGAGCAATTGCACAGTGATGAATGTTATGATGATGCTCCCATTATAGAATCGGATTCGTCTGAAGATGAATCGGAAAAAGAAACGAACGAGCCATCAACTTCTACAACAAAACCGGATATTATGCTGAAACCGATTATCGAGGTACCGGTTACGTGTAAATGCTACAAAGTTAGATCTGATTACACGGGGTTGATTAAGAGTTGGAAATTTGATGAGAACAACTCTGTTTTTATGATAAAGAGAAGTGACGGCATTCAGTACTTCAATATGAAGTTTTATAAAATAAGTACTTTGCCGAAGTGTGAGCTTCAAAGGTTAGCTCAGATACCCTTGATCAACCGATCACGAGATTCAAGAGCAGATTTCTTTCAGGTGATCATACGTCATGAGATGAATAGTAAAAAGTATAACTTGATAAAGCCGACGTTGGATATGAGGTATAAATTTAAGAAGAAGCTAGATCCGGTTACCCGAAAACCTATTGTGAAGATGATCTATCCACCAGCAAAGTGTCTGCAGAAGATACCTTTGGAGATCATCCCGTTAGATTTTTTGAATAGGTTGGTTTATTGGGAATATGATGATGTTACAGGTGAAGCTGTGATTGTATTCATTCCAAATTCTGAACCAGCTACAGACCCAGAGTCTTCTATTGCAGATACAGGAAATAACGAGATAACAGCTTGGGATGCTGTTCAGCCTACTAAGAGGTCGTTATGGGGTCTCAAGAGGAAAATGTTTTGTGTTTTTGACCCATTAAGTTTGATCAATATTTCTGCTCAAGATATGAAAAGATTACATGAAAATAGAATTGAGTTCAAGACGAAAGATAGAGCTGAAGCGTTAAAATTTCAGAAGATCGTGGATATCTGCGTTGCCAATGGAGTACACGCTGGTGGTGTATTTCCAGCAGGCTGGAAGTGAAGACTTGAAGATTTTTGAAGACCAAGCTGAAGACACGGGGGAGTTTGTTGATACATATTAGGTGTCTGTCACTTGGTCTATCGAGTTGTAATAAGTGTCGTTAGTTACTTAATAGAAATATAGTTGTTATTATATGCGACACTCGTGTTTTAGGTTAGGCGTCACTTACCTTAGTGACGCATAGCGTCACTTAGGTAAGTGACGCATGAAGACGGCCACATGCGACACTCCCACAAGTGACGCATGTCGGCTGACTTTTTAGTATAAATAGAAACCTACGGGTTTTAGGCTAGGGTTGACGAAACCCTAGCACCATTTGTCGACTAAACCTTATTGTAATCGTTCCCAAACAGTTATACAAGCTAATATACACATTTACTTTGTTGAATTTCTCGTGTTCGGTTTGTGAGTTGTTAGCTAAACAAGCAATTGTTTGATTCCGCCTTACGATTGCTGTCAATTGACATCTAGGTCCACGACAAGGGACACTTTCACTTTTCAATACGCAACTTTAAAAAAAAATCGTTGTCTAACTCATCCTAGAACTCGAGATATGATTTTTTTTTACTAAATTGTGTTTTTGGAGACAGATTATGCATGTTTATGTTTAAGCTTGAAAAATGACTTTTAGCAAAGATTTTGGACATATTCAAGTTAGATAAACAATATAGCATTAAAATCAGTAGCATGCAAGTAAAATAAGTGAAGGGTTTTGATGATTCTCACAAAGAAATGATGATAAAAATGATGGAAGTTCTTGGAGCTTGATTTCCTTGAAGAATCTTGAAGAAAATGATGGAGGATGATGGTGGATTTTTGTGGTGGTTCTTGGTGGCTAATAGGTGGTTTGTGGTGGTGAGGAGGGTGGTTTATGGTGGTGGTTTTCTCCAGATTTTAGAGAGAGAGGGAGTATAGAGAGAGGCTAGAGAGAATTGTGAAAGAGTGAAAGTACAAATGAGTGATTCTTGCATGTTTGATGAGTGGAAGTAAGAAAAGTAGCATTTGCATGAAAATTGAGTGGGGATGGAGGGTGGTGGCTGACCTTGGGGGTCCTATTTGATTTTTGTGTGATTTAATTCTTGTTTTCAGACTGTTTATACGTATTTAGGTCATTTACTCGTTATTTACCTTAAAATGTTAAATCGCCTAACGTTATTTTGAGTCGTTTTAATTCAACGATATGTTTGGGATTATTTTTCATTGAAGTATTGTTAAAATACTTTAAATTGAGTTGTCAAATAATAATTTAGATCATGTTCGATTGCCGGGTGCGTTTTGCACGCTTTTGTCGCGTTTATGCTACTTTATACGATATAATTAACATGTTAAATATTATCAACATAATATTTACGAGTTTTTGAGTTTATTAAATAATTTCATATTATTTAATATTTAGTTCACCAACGTCCGTATTTCTAATGTATCGGAATCTATCTGATAGTCAAATGTATGATTTAAACAAATCGCATATGTGTGTACATTTATAAACATATATCAATAAACAAAATGATACACATAATCAGACCTAACATAACTAATTACATGTATAAGTACAATGATTAGGCACTAATAACTAGCCCTAATTGGTTGGGTGTCACATTCAACACCATTTCCAATCGCATATTGAGAAGATATTAAAAAGATAACCGATTTGCTCAAACTTTTCAAAATCGCGACTGCTTTATTATCGGGTATTTATTATCCAATTAGTCATTTGGTACTTAATCAAATTTGGTTAATGACAATCAAATTAAATGACTACCTATATGAAGGTCCAATATTTGAAGAAATGGTGGCTCCCATGAAAGAAAAACTAAAAAAATATTTCAAAGAAATGCCACCGGTAATTACTTTGTCACACCCCCAAATTCGTTGATTGTGTTTAGCGGAAGCATTTAGTTAAGTATGGGGGTGATGACGCCAATATTGTACATGCATACATATCAGAGCATATGATTACAACAGAACATATATATTAAGATGTCAAGAGTAATAGTTACAAAGTTTTATGATTCATCGAATCGTACAAGTATAAAGTAATTAAGTTACAAAAAGTAGATTTCGTAAATATAACTAAAACAGATCAGTTATATAAAAGAAATCCATCATTTTCAAAAGTGGCATCCTAAATGCTTCGCGGGTCGCCTAGAATTTCCATATGTGCAGGCGGTTCTTACGAGCAGCTAATTCCCTGAAAAACATAGTAAAATTCAACAACGAGGTTGAGTGAATTCACAGATTTTATGTTTGCAATTGTTAAACCAAGTTAGAGTAAGCTTGTTGTCCTCAAAGTCTAATAGTTTCGTTTAAGATGTTGTCCAAGTGTAAGAGTAGTGAGATGTTACCCAAAATATAGTGAACGTGGGATGTTATCCAAGATACAATTTACTAGTTGTTACAGGAATGTCAGTATCCTATAAAATGATTCGTGGGAAAGTCAGCATCCCTTATCCAAGTCAGTAGGATCGAGTACCCAAGTCAGAAGGGTAAAACCATAGTAGTAGGGAAAGTCAGTATCCCTGATCTAAGTCATTAGGATCGAGTACCCAAGTCAGAAAGGTAAAACCAGAGTAATAGGGAAAGTCAGTATCCCTGATCCAAGTCAGTAGGATCTGGTCCATGTCAGTAGGGACCATTAGTTTCTCAAGAAGTAGAGACTTTGTGCGCATGCCCAAGACGTAGGGACTTCCAAATCAGTTTTGTAAAAAATGTTACTGGTCGTTCTCCAGCATTTCCAAACAGTACCGGTCGTTCTCCGGTTTATCAGGTATAGTTTAACTCGTTTGTAATTGTTTGTAGTATGAAAACGTTATTTCATAACATCAGTTTGTGCATAAGTTTAACAATTCAAAAGTACTCGAATCTTTCGAGTAAAATAAGTATACAATCATGTAAGTAAAAGCAGTTGGCTATGTTTTCCACCCCTGTTCAAAAGTAGTAAAACAGTAAAAATAGGGGCTGTAAACTCACCTGGTGAGCTAAATGTGTTCGAGTGCTAGCAAAGCCTAAGCTCGGGTAAAGTCCTTAACGTCCTGACGCAAGAGATAGTACTATAAGTGGATGTCTCGCAAGACCATCTAGGCTAGTTGTCTACACAACTAGTTATGTCCAAAGTTTGTTTAATCGTTTGTTTTTGAAAACATGTGTGGCCCGTTGGTGACGGTTGAAATAATAATTTCAAAGTATTGTTATTATGTTCGAATTGTTGAATACTTGGATGACGGGGGTCCGGGGGCAGCGCCCCTGGTAGCGTGGTCCAAGGGGCAGAGCCCCTGACTGGGGTCAAGCTGCCAGGTCAGCTTGGAAAATTTTTATTTATGTATATATTGCTTTAATGAAAACGCATATAAAATTTAAATTCGTTAGTTTCGGCTCAAACTTTTCGGAACGCAAAAGTCAGTTCGCAAGGTCAACTCGCAGATGGGTTCTCAGTTCAATTCGGATCGCAAGTTGTTCGGCTCGCGAGTTAGTTCAGTCCGCGACTCGGTTCGGCTCGCAAGCCTCGACTCGCAAGTCTCAACTCGCAGTCGGTTCGTAGGTCAATTCGCAAGTCAGTTCGCTTTGCAGTTTGACTTCGCGAGTTCAGGGTTTTTGGTTCACTGGTTTTGGTTCGATTCGTTGTTTGGCTTCGCGAGTCGAGATCTCGGTTCGCCTCGCAGGACGAATTGAAATCTGGGATCTCAACTCGCAGGACGAACTGCTCGTATTTTAGGTTTTTAAAAATGCATTTTTGTGTCGTTTTGGGACATAATCTCGTTGGGTAAACGTTCTAGCATGCAAATATAAGATTTCTAATACCTTTAAAAGAGTTATACGTTTCGTACCACTAAATCAAGAATGAAGGAGATGAAGATGATGATGAACAAGATGAATCGGAGGTGATGATGATGATGTTCATTTTCCTGCTTCCTCTCTTATGGTGGTGATGATGATTCCGAAAATGATGATAAGGTGGTGGTGTTTTTGGTGGTTTTTAGAGAGAGATTTGTGAGGGAGGTGGGTATATGTGTGTGTGAAATGAGATGAAGTGAAGGAGAAAATGAAAGAAAAGGGGAAATGGGTGGGTCGGTTTGTGTTCGCGGGTTTGGGCTGACCCTTTTGGGTCTCGGGCTCGCGTGTTTCCGTTTTCGTTTGCTCGGTCGTATAAATTGCGTAACATCTTTAACTAGAGTATTTTATCAAAATACTTTATTTGAGTTATAAAAATATAACTTGGTTTTAATTCATTTGTCGGGTTCATTTTGTATGTTTCGGTCATGTACGGTTGCGTTTTTTTTAAAACGTGTTACACAATGTATATTATCTCAATAATATAAAGTAAATAATGTTCGTTTGGATAAAATCCTCATTATTTATAAAAGTGGTCACCAACGCCCAAAATTAAGTTTGTCGAACTCGATCCAATAGTTTCACGCGTAATCATAACTAACTACGAAAATAGTAATACCTCACGTATTAAATAATTGGGCTTTGCTAAACTTATCTCATAAAAATAATGTGAATTCACTCAAGTAGGGAATTAGCCTAAAATGCAAATGTTTAGTGTAAGTGATCGCGTTCAAATTTGCCGGGTGTTACATACTTGTTCCGCCGCAATGAAACCATGTTTGAACCTTTCTGGGGTGGAAATGCTTATCGATAACATTTGTCACAATTTGGATTTGAATGAGGAGGAACCAATGTTTTCACAAAATGGAAAAACGTCTTTTAATAAATGTTTACAAGATTTATTTGGTGTATATTTTTAAAAATATAGTTTAACATCAAATGTGCTCGCTAGTTCGGTTAACTCAATGTTTACTTCATCTTCTTCCAGCAATGCAATGCTAAACTTATATAATAGTTTAAGACAAGAAAACAATAAACGGGCAAGGGGTGAAGGTAACCAAAACACCACTAGCGAATATGAGAGATATACCGGAACAGATTTTTTGTTCAATATTCTACCCAATGAATTCGAACAATTTGATATTTTTGCTTGGTGGAAAGAGAGGAAATCTCAATATCCCGTTCTAACCATCATGACCCGAGATTTACTAACCGTCCAAGCTTCCGGTAGCTTCGGAATCCGCATTTTCTCTTAGTGGCAAAGTATTATCTATACGAAGAACAAGACTCACACCGGCCTCCTTAGAGATGTGCATTTGCTTGAAGGATCACTTGGATGCCGCAGAACGTATACAAAATGTTTCAAGTCTTGAAAGTGAAATGGAATACGAAGAAGATATACACAATGTCGAGGTGGAAGAAGGTGTGACAATATCACTTTCCGACGAAGAAATTGCTCTTGATCAAGCTTCGCGCGAGGCTACATCCGAAGAAGATTTCGACTTTTGAAGATTTTGAAGATGTTTGAAGACTTGAAGATGTATACAAGTTGAAGATTACGAAAATTACAAAGATTATGAAGACTTTTTTCTATTCGATAATTGTTGAGTCACTGATCGCTAAACTCAAGATGGTCACTGATTACAAGGATTAAGGGGGAGATCAAAGGATAAATTATGGGAGATTGTTGAAGTCATTAATCGCTGATACAGTGAAGTCACTGATCATGACTTATATTCACAGTCTCTGTCCTACTCAATGAAAGAACTCTCCATGATGAAAATGATTCAAGTCAAGCTCTTGTTGCTGAAGTTTATGATCGCTGATCCTATCTCTTCAACCAGTAGATGAAGAACTTATAAAGATCAAAAACTCAACTATGTGTGTCACTAATACTCATCTATCAGCGAGAGTCTCCAAGTCTTCTTGAGTTCTTCCTTCTGCTGAATAAAAGAAGTCACTGAAGATTAGCTTTTCAAGTCATTCTTTAGGGCATGTTAGCTCGCATCGAGAATGAGGAGGATTGATGTATCTATCAGTGACTGCAGCATTAAATGCCGCATTTAATGAGAAGTTGACATTCGGTGTTATTACGGTGCAGTACGTGTTCCTCGAAACTTGAAAAGAGTAACGTGGAAGCATCTGATTGGTTTAAGGTACAAGGTGATATTTCCCAAGACAGAATGTCGAACCATGATGTATCACATCTCAACTACCTCACCAATTAAGCAGCGACACGTGTCCTTCCAAATCCGGAAATTAAGGATTTCAGCGTCTTTAAATAGCGTAGTTTGTTGTACTCCATTTGGTGTCGATTGTTTGTATTGTTACTTGTTTGTCAGTAACTAGTTTGTCTAAAATACAAACAACACCAGCGAGTGAACTAGTAACGTGTTTGTCCACTATTAGTCCACCTCAGCGAGTGAGCAAGTTAGCGTGTTTGTCCACTACTGCTCATCTCCTTTTGTAAGAGCTGTATTGTTTGATTTAGATTAGCTTTGGCTAATCTATTCCGCAATCAACAATAGATAAATTTTATCAATAAAAGAATTTATCTTTAAGCTAGTATTGCATCAGCAACTAAACTACTTATCATACTTATATATTTGTGTTCATATTGCTGTCACTTAAATACGGTTAAAAACTTGCTAAACAAGTTAACACACTAAAACAGAAAAGTTTTTAATTGTATTCAACCCCCCCTTCTACAATTAACTCACTGTTAACGATTCACAATCACTAACATAATAGTGATTAGGGACTCACAATAATATTTTCAAGAAGACTTACAAGACTTTTGTTTAAGTTATTGTTCAATTATGTTTATATTACTAGTGTTCTACGAATTCAATAAAAAAAATTATTTCAAACATTGTTTTTCCTTAAAAAGCCCAACACTCGAACCACTTTGATTTTGGAGTTGATAAATGTCGCACCCCCAAAACACGTGGCAGCGGAAGTGGGAGGTGTCACGGGGGCGCCGACCAAATCAAATATCATCAACACAAAGATCAAGCAAACGACCTCTATATGAGACGTTTGAAAATATTACATTACCATAATTCAAAAGTTTACAAAATAATTCTGGAGTTCGCATAACCCGTTTAGAGATTCCTAATACATTACTGAATTTACAAAATACAGCTACATGCAATCTAATCTCCTGATGTTTTGAAAACAATGCGACTCGAGCTAAGCTTTCCAAAAGCTTCCTACTGCGGCGGGTTACCTGAGAAATACATACTAAAAGGTCAACATAAAGTTGGTGAGTTCATAGGTTTGTTAAGTAATCAGTTGCTAAAATGATCCACAAGATTTCACAAGTTTTGCATCATTCGTCAATGATAAGTAAAAGTATCGTTAGCCAACAATAAGTAAAAGTATTGCATACAACAATATATGTATACCATTTGCATGAGTCTCATAGTCAAGCTTAACGTTGTTTGCCTCCGGTAAGTGTACTAATCCGATACACTTCTAAATCACAAGTAATACTGCGCCTGTGGGTTGGCTAGCGCGACTAGCCCGGACGAGGTCTGTCAAACCCTGATGGTACCACCCAATAATACTCACGCATAAATTTTAATGACTATGATAAGTAGAGGACTTTAGTGGATTATTCAGGTCTCATGCAATCCGTACAAAAAGTTGTTTCTAGTACTTGTGATCATAAAGCAGTTTATAAAATAGTTGTATGTATTCTCACCTCAGTGAAAAACAGTAAAAAGGGGCTCTGAAACTCACCAGAGTTGAGCAGGTAGCAGGAAATATCAAATATTAGCAAGTAGTGGGTGTTCTCGTTCCCGTGTGCAACCTCCTAACGCCCTAAACGTATGAGGTTGTATAAGTAGATGTCTCAAAAGACCATCTATAGCGATTGTATAAGTGGGGGTTAATGTCCACTTAAGCCAATCGGGTAGGTGGTGGTTTTATGTACACCTAAAGCTAGTTCATCAACTAGTATGTCCAAATAGTAGTTCAAGTTCGTTTATCGAAAACGTATACGACCGAGTCCTTGGCGTGAGTTCAAGGTCATGAGTGGTATAATTCTTTTCATGGATTTTGAGCTGTCGAGAGGCGTAGGCAATGACTTTATCACGTTGCATTAACATCAACCTAGTCCTTGGCGTGAGGCGTCGCAGTAAACTACGAAATCATCGGTGCCTTCGGGTAAGGACAGGATTGGTGCACTGCAGAGTTTCTGTTTCAGAAATTGGAAGGCTGACTCCTGTTTATCAGTCTAGTCGAATTTCTTGTCTTTCTGAGTCAGTGAGGTTAAGGGTAAGGCTATTTTGGAGAAATTCTCAATGAATCGTCGATAATATCCGGCGAGACCTAAGAATTGTCGTACCTCAGTCGGTGTGGTTGTCGCTTCCCAACACTTAATGGCCTCGATCTTGGCTGGATCAACACGTATCCCTTGACTGTCAACGACATGCCCTAGGAATTGTACTGTTCGCATCCAGAACTCACACTTGGAGAACTTGGCGTATAACTCCTCGTGTCTGAGTAATTCCAAGATGGTTTTCAGGTGTTGGCCATGTTCGGTTTCATTGCGAGAGTAGATCAAGATGTCGTCAACGAACACGATGAAAAACTTATCTAGATAGGGTTTGCACACCCGATTCATAAGGTCCATGAATTCAGCCGGTGCGTTGGTTAAGCCAAAAGGCATCACTTGAAATTCGTAATGTCCATAGCGGGTTCTGAAAGCTGTTTTTGGGATGTCGGAGTCTCGAACTCGAAGTTGATGATAACCTGACCGTAGGTCGATTTTCAAGTAGAAGCTCGAACCTTGAAGTTGGTCAAACAGGTCATCAATTCTGGGAAGTGGGTATCGGTTCTTGATGGTAAGTTTGTTCAGTTCACGGTAGTCAATATACATTCTGAAGGATCCGTCCTTCTTTTTAACGAATAGGACCGGAGCTCCCCAGGGTGAAGAACTCGGTCGAATGAATCCCTTGTCCAGGAGTTCCTGTAATTGGGTGGATAACTCCTGCAACTCGGATGGGGCTAATCTGTATGGGGCTCGTGCCACGGGTGCAGCTCCGGGCACAAGGTCAATTTGGAATTCGACTTGTCTAGGCGGGGGTAGGCCTGGCAAGTCTTCGGGAAAGACTTCCGGATAGTCTTGGGCGATGGGCACATCCTTAAGTCGCTTTTCAGCCGACTTCTTTTCGGTTACATGTGCGAGGATTGCCGAGTACCCTTTCCTCAGGTACTTTTGAGTTTTCATACAAGATATGATGTTCAGGTTTCGCCTACCAGTCTCACCCTGTATGATCAAGGTTCCACCGGTAGTGAGTGGTATGCGCACGATCTTCTCGAAACAAACAATTTCGGCACGGTGTTTGGACAACCAGTCCATGCCTACGATGATATCGAAGCTTCCGATTTCCACGGGGATGAGGTCTATAGGGAACAGTTCGTTGGCAAGGTTTAAAGTGCAATTTGGTATTACACTATTGGCCTCGATCAGTTTGCCATTCGCTAATTCTACAGTGTACTTAGCATCTAAGGCAAAGGGTGTGATGTTTAGTAATGGACAGAATTTATCGGATATGAAACTTTTATCAGCTCCGGTATCGAATAAAACAGAAGTGGTTAAATCGTTGAGGAGGAACATACCAGTGACAACGTTGGGGTCTTGACGAGCTTCTCCAGCATTGAGTACAAAAGCTCGACCGCGAGGGTTGCTGTTGTTATTGTTGTTCCTGTTGTTGTTGTTGTTGTTACATTTCGGGCAGTTGTTTCTAAAGTGGCTAGTGTCGGCGCACTCGAAACAAGCCTATGGTGCGTTAGGGTTGGTGTTTGGGTTGGGGGTTCTGCAATCTTTGGCTAGATGTCCCTGTCGTTTGCACTTGGTACAGGTACAAGGGCCATCATGGTGTCGCGTACACTTGGAACAGTAAGGTTTGTTCCCAACATACCCTTTCCTGTCCCCCGATCCTGAACCAGAGGTGTAGGCCTTAACAGTCTCGGCCTTTTTGTTTGGCTGTTGCTGATGTTGATTATGGTTGTTGCCAGACCATTTCCTTTTGTTGTCCCCGATGGCTTTCTCAGTGGTTGTCCCTCGGCGAACAATCTGGGCCATGAGTTCATGTGCCATGCGGACAGCACTTTGGATGGTCCCGGGTCTTGAGGAGATGACGTTCCCCTGGATTGATTCTGGTAGCCCCCAAATGTATCTCTCGATAAGTTTGTATTCGGGGTCCACCATAGATGGGCATAAGACAGATAGCTGGTGGAATCGAGTGGTGTAGGTGGTGATGTCGTTTCCCTGAACACAGAGTTTCCAGAATTCTTCCTCAAGTTGTTGTAGTTGCTCACGGGGACAGTACTCTTCCCTGAGCATTGTTTTGAAGTCTTTCCAAGGAAGTTGGTATGCGGTATCAATACCCACAGTTTGGGCATAAGAATTCCACCAGGTGAGAGCTCCGTCAGAAAGGGTGCACGCGGAGAATTTAATCTTGTCTTTCTCAGCGTAGTTGCAGATTCGGAAAACAGATTCTGTCTTTTCGATCCAACGTATCAGACCGATAGCTCCTTCAGATCCTTTGAAATACAAGGGTTTGCAGTTCAAGAAATCTTTGTAGGTAGATGGTTTTGGAGTAGATGTGTTAGCAGGTGCGCCTCCGCTGCCCGGATTTTGTTTGGCAGCAAGGACTTGAGCTACGCTCTGTGCAATGACTTGAGCGATTTCGGTGTCAGTGTAAGTATGTCGTCTTGGAGGCATGATGCTGAACAACAATGAACTGAAACATATAAGAGGTTTGCGCGAGGTTATGATATATCAGATGTGTATATATAATGAGGTAATATACAACAATACAGAATGATAAAGATAATTCATTAGATAGAAAGGTTGAATACAGAGTACGAGTTTCAACAGACAACATTCATAAGGATTACAAAAGATACCGGGAATGTTACATCTGGTCTGAATTCGAAAGTTTACAGAACATAATAAAGGATAGTAAGTTTGAGTACATCCTGCCTCAATAGGTTACAATAGGAGGAATAGATCTAGTCCTGACGCAGGTTTACTCGTGACATTAGAGTGACAAGGTGATTTATAGTATCCGCAAGTCTACTTGTTTGCCTGGCACCTTCTTCAGCTAAAGTTAGTCGCTGCTCGAGTGCACGAGCATACTCCTCGGCTTCCCGCGAACGTTGTTCACTTTCTTCCAACCTTGCTTGTAGGATGTCGGTAGCGCTCATGTTGTCTATTACCTGTTGATGAATCATTTCCAGAGCACGGTTCGTGCCTTCCTGTTCTTGAAGAAGTTGTGCTATGCGATCATCGGTTCGGTACAACAGGTAGTTTTCTACTATATAATGATCTTGTTCTAGGGTTTCGAGCCTTTCTTCATGACGATGAAGTCGGGCTGCTAACACCGGTACAATATGGTGTATTGGTTCTTGAGTGTACGGGGAGATGTTCATGGGGTCAGCAGGAATCTGTATTGCTTCCTCAGACCTCCAAGTGTTTAAGGTTGTGGGTAGCCAGTCCCACCTACGGGCGTATGCCGAACGACGGGTATTAGTCGTGGTGTTAGCAATGGAGTTTGAGTAAGGGTTTGCTCGGGATGATCCGACATTCCCTCGGCGTCTTCGTACTACCCGGGCTTTGCCGGTCAAGTAGTAAAGAGGTTCGGGAGAGTTTGGTGTCGTAGGGGTAGGTAAGGGGGTGGTACCCCTAGTAGTGGACAGCGTTTGAGTTTCGTTGTTCAAGCCGGTTGACGATACGTTAGAGGAGTCTGCCATTTCTGTGGCAAGGAGTTTAGTATACGAGAGGTTAAGGTCATATATAGAAATATAATAACCTAGCACATAAGCACGTATAGGGTTGGTCCCGTTTCTATCCTTGGTCAAAATCTTCTAATGCATTCCCATTCACTATAACCATTTCAGGTCTTGCATCGATTCTCCTTTAATTGTACATAGTTGATCAGGCTATGTTAAATTAAATTCAAATGATGCAATCGTTGAACCAGTCATACTAAACAAGGAATACTAACCTAATGGTTATAGTCTAGGTCACTAATGCAATCCTAGTTCGCTATAACCTTTGGCTCTGATACCAATCTGTCGCACCCCCAAAACACGTGGCAGCGGAAGTGGGAGGTGTCACGGGGGCGCCGACCAAATCAAATATCATCAACACAAAGATCAAGCAAACGACCTCTATATGAGACGTTTGAAAATATTACATTACCATAATTCAAATGTTTACAAAATAATTCTGGAGTTCGCATAACCCGTTTAGAGATTCCTAATACATTACTGAATTTACAAAATACAGCTACATGCAATCTAATCTCCTGATGTTTTGAAAACAATGCGACTCGAGCTAAGCTTTCCAAAAGCTTCCTACTGCGGCGGGTTACCTGAGAAATACATACTAAAAGGTCAACATAAAGTTGGTGAGTTCATAGGTTTGTTAAGTAATCAGTTGCTAAAATGATCCACAAGATTTCACAAGTTTTGCATCATTCGTCAATGATAAGTAAAAGTATCGTTAGCCAACAATAAGTAAAAGTATTGCATACAGCAATATATGTATACCATTTGCATGAGTCTCATAGTCAAGCTTAACATTGTTTGCCTCCGGTAAGTGTACTAATCCGATACACTTCTAAATCACAAGTAATACTGCGCTTGTGGGTTGGCTAGCGCGACTAGCCCGGACGAGGTCTGTCAAACCCTGATGGTACCACCCAATAATACTCACGCACAAATTTTAATGACTATGATAAGTAGAGGACTTTAGTGGATTATTCAGGTCTCATGCAATCCGTACAAAAAGTTGTTTCTAGTACTTGTGATCATAAAGCAGTTTATAAAATAGTTGTATGTATTCTCACCTCAGTGAAAAACAGTAAAAAGGGGCTATGAAACTCACCAGAGTTGAGCAGGTAGCAGGCAATATCAAATATTAGCAAGTAGTGGGTGTTCTCGTTCCCGTGTGCAACCTCCTAACGCCCTAAACATATGAGGTTGTATAAGTAGATGTCTCAAAAGACCATCTATAGCTATTGTATAAGTGGGGGTTAATGTCCACTTAAGCCAATCGGGTAGGTGGTGGTTTTATGTCCACCTAAAGCTAGTTCATCAACTAGTATGTCCAAATAGTAGTTCAAGTTCGTTTATCGAAAACGTATACGACCCGTTGGTGAAAGTTTGTAATAATAATTCTTTAAGACATTATTAATTTGTTTGTGTCATTGTATACGTATTGTTATAGTATGTATCCTGTGTGGTTATAAGTTACTCATGTTCGATACTTAGTGAAAAACAAGTTCCATACATTCTGTCATTAGCGACACTAGTAGCGACACTAGTGTCAGTGTCGCAGGTTATGCGACACTAGGGTAAATGTCGCAGTGTATGCGAGTGTCGCAGGTTATGCGACACTAGTGTCAGTGTCGCAGTGAGTGTCGCAAGTTATGCGACATTAAGTCTTTTGTCGCAGGTTCAAATCGATTTTCAAATAAGTAGCGACACTAATAGCGACACTTCGGTAGTGTCGCAGGTAGTGTCGCAGGTCATGCGACACTAGCGTCTGGCTAGATCTTCCATTTTTAGCCCAAATGTAACCAAGTGTCGGTTTTTCATTCGGGAAACTTTCCAAAATTAGTTTTTGGTCCAAGTTGCTAAATAAGTCATCCAAACCCATTTTTATTATCATTTTCCAAATATAGTAAGTTTTTTCGAAAACGAGCCACTTTTGTTGACTTGGTCAAACTTACTCGGTTTGACCCAAAACTTTCACCCAACCCAAATATCAGTTTATAGGGTCTAAATATGTTTTCGGTTCATGCCGGAGTTCACCAAAAGTGTCGGTTTTTATAAAATTCCTAAATCTTCAAGATTTCACATTTTTGACTTTTTGTCGGTTTATTTCACCAAGTGTTTTACCAATTTCTGGTCCAAGTCAAGTCTCACAATTTTTATCAACTGATCTACTATGTTTGTAGTGTATAACTTATGTTTTTCAAGAGTTTTAAGTCCCATAATCATAGAGAAGCAAAATAATTAGTCATGCATAGTCTAGATTCTGATTTTACCCAGGTCAGTCTCACAAATCGTCCAATAGAGAAAAACGCGTAAGTTTCTGGAAAAAGTGTAAAACACGAAAGTTGTAGATCTTTTCAATACGCAAATTTCAAAAAAAAAATGCATCTTATAACTCTTCCTAGAACTCAAGATATGGCGTTTTTAGTGTGCTGTGATTTTCTGGACAGATTGTGTATTCTTTGTGTATAAATTTATAAAAACGTATTTTAAGTTTATATTTAGACATAATCTTGTTAGATGAGCTTTATAACATGTAGATCAGTAGTATTAAAGTAAAATAAGTGAGGGAGTTAGTGATTCTCACAAAGAATGATGAAGAACAAAGGATGAAGATGATGAAGGTGGTGATCTTGTTCTTGGTTCCTTCTTCTTGCTTGGTCAATGGATGGCGATTTTGTGGTGGAAGATGGTTGTGATAGAGGTGGATTTTGGGGCTGTGGTGTTCCAGAAATTAGAGAAGATTTGAGTGATTTTTGGTGAAGTGTAAATGAGAAAAAGAAAAGAAGCATTGCATGTATGGGAAAAAAGGGGTGTAATCATTCCATTTTGCATGGAGTTTTTGATTGGTTCATTAGGGTGGTGATCACATGGAGGGGGAGAGAGGGGAGAACGACCAAAGGGGCCCACAAAGGGTATTTTAGTCATTTTCTTATTTACCATTAAATTTGTTATGTTTCCCGTTCGTTTACCCGATTGTTTAGACGTTTATATATACGTTAAACGTTTAATACGCGTTTTTAAGTAACGATTTAAATTTCGTCATTTTCACTTGAAGTATTTATTCTAAATACTTGAAAAACATTTATAAAAATGTTTCGTTAAGTTGTCGGTCTCGATTTGCGTGCACGTTTTTACGGAGGTTTAATCGCGTAGCGTTTTAAATAGACGTTTTTCTTTGACAACTATTATACGATGTTTTCAATAATAATTTCATACAAAATAATATATTTTAAATTATTAAAATATATTTTGACTTTCGTTTGATTGTCGGGCGCGTTCCGCGCGTTTCTGTTGCGTTTGAAACGTTTTAATTGAAAAGTCTAGGTTTTTCGGGTATTATTATATTAAAATAATAATATATGATAAATAACTTCTAAAAATAGATTTAAGTTATTTATAGAAAAAGTTTTCACCAACGTCGTATATTATGTCGGACTCCGTCCGGTTGTTTTGCACAATTTTACCAAATTGCGTAAGCGTAATTACAATTAATTACGGAGGTGTATATTCACATAAAATATACAAGTAGTTACAAGTAATTACAAGTATTTAGCCTAAAACTAAACTAAACACACGTAATTAGGGTTTCTAGAGAGTTAATCAGTAACCCTAAATCGTCGGGTGTCACAATAAATGCAAGGAAGTTTTTACTAAATTCACGGAAAAGTACAGCTCTTTATGCTTACAGTACCACTTTTTATGCACATGTTTCCTTTCATTTAGTAAAAACTTCCTTGAATGTATCAGCTCACTTTGAATTTTATAGACTTTTTTCGATTCAATAATTTTTAAGAAAACTTAGAAGACTTTTGGCTATGTTATTGATTAATTGTGTTTCCATTACTAATGTTCTATCAACTCGATGAATTTTTTTTACCCAAACGTTGTTTTTCCTTAAAAAGCTTAACGCTCAAACATGTTTGAATTATATAGACTTTTTCAATTCAATAATTTTTTTAAGAAGATTTAGAAGACTTTTGGATAGGTTATTGATCAATTGTATTGTGATGCCCTTATTAATGTTCTACAAAGTTAATGAAAATTTTTTGGCCCAAACGTTGATTTTTTTTAAAACGCTTAACGCTCAAACGTTTATGAATTATATAGACTTTTCCGATTCAATAATAGTTTTAAGAAGATTTAGAAGCATTTTGGTTATGTTATTGATCAATTATGTTTCCATTACTAATGTTCTACAAAGTTAATGAAAAAAATTGGTCAAAACGTTGATTTTTCTTAAAACGCTTAACGCTCGAATGAAAATACAAATTTTATAAAAACCCCGGTTTGAAACCGGTTTGAACCCTACCCAAACCAGTTTGGGTCGGGTTGGGATTTTGGGGTGACAAAACCGGGTTGAACCCGAACCGGTTTTGGTCAAATCAGTTTTAACCAAGTTTGACCAAAACCATTTTCGGATCAGGTCGGGTTTTCCTGAAACCAGTTTTTGTGCATGCCTACTAATAAGTATTCAACCGAAAAACTGGCCCATTTGATTCTAGAACCTAATTATATATTCCAATCGAACAAAAAACAGATTAAAAACCGAAAACTCAATTCAACTTTTTGTTTCTTTCCAAAGATTATTTTTCGAGTTGCATTCGAATTGAAATTGAATACCCGTAGTAATGATCGTTCAGAACACATGAATTTTGCCTTATAAAACATCTCTTTATTTGTTTTTTTCTTTAAGCGAAAGTTTTATTTCTCTACCAAATAAATGAAAATGAAGTTATTTTCTTCGCATTTTTTGCACATGCAGGCCCCCAACCCCTATATTAACCACCACACCACATGTAGTAGAAGTGTATAACTAAAGTTTCTGACATTATTACTATATATATACTCTTCCTAGTAAATCAACCACAACTACACGTTTGGACTGATTTATAAAAATTAAGACCATGTACAATCGAGAGACGTACTATCGACATGAAAGACGGGTGACACATCGTCATCGTGTCAAAAAGACACAGCAAACTTTTTACATACCAATCAAGACATGGAGTAGGACTAAGAATCATGACACAACCTAAAAGTCGATATGAAACCGACTCGAAATTAAGCAGATATTTGTTGGGAATTGATTGGCAGACTCGCTGCTATATTTTATTTCGGGTTTGGGTCACCCAATGAATTATGGAAAGATTATAGTGAGACAGAAGGAAATCCACAATTCACTGAAGAAATGGATTTCAAACACATAGTGGAAAACGTTTTTATTATAGAAGAGTCCTTGCAAGAACAAATTCTCGGACTAAACAAAATCTATTTAGATCTCGGGTGAAAGGCCCGCTTTCACCTACGACTTTTCAGAGGTTTAAAGAGTGCCTGCTCCGGGCTAGAGAAAAGAAAAGAAAGCCTATTACTTAAGCTGTGAAAAAGAATTGCTAGTGAAAGTGTTCTTTTTTTAGTCACCGATAAAGCAATAGCAAAAGAAAGGTTAAGGCGGTGAGGCGAGGTAAAGTAAATCAACAATAGGCCCTATCTAAAGACAGAAGGGGTCTAGTCTGAAACTGGTCTCGTACTAGATTCAACGCAATGGGCGAGAAGGCTGACATGAAGGCTTTCATCGAAGGCAAAGCGGTGGGAATTCTCTTTCAAGGCGGCCCGCACGACTTTTGAGATCAACTGACAACCCGAATATTTTTTATACTAGTAAAATATTTTAAATGTTTTATTTTAATTTAATAGAACAAAGTGTTTGATGATATTTTAAGTCTGGATGAACATAATACTAGGTAAGTATTATCTTTCGAGGATTTTGATATGGCTCGTTTTATACATATTTTTCATAGCCATATTGAGTCTATTTTGTTGTAATTATAGTTAGCATGATGAACTTTTGGTAATTATCGATTAAATTGTTGAATCGGGTTGATTTACAAGAGTTTTGGTTGAAATGGAAATTTTTGAAGCTAAAACTGAGCAAAAAGCTTATAAGAATCAGGTGCAGTATCACATCGCGATTTCCCTTGATCGTGCCGCGATACCTTACAATCGCACAACAATTCAGACAAATAGAGTCACGATCCAGAAGAGAAATAGAGCTGCGACCTGTGAAGATAGAGTCGCGATTTGAATCGACTAGTTAGTTTTAACTCGCCAACCTGATAACTTGAGAAGTTAACCTGAACCAACACAAAGGACAACTTTTTTGGGTCTCACAATTTCGAATATCCTCCATTTTCCAAATACCGTGTCTTTTAATTTTCATCCTGTTATTTTATTTGATTTTCCAAAAGAAATTGTATATTTGCAGCAAATAACGATAGAAAATGGACTATTATTAGTTACTTATATGTAATTTACATGTAACAACTTAAAAATTTTGAGTTGTTTTTAATCATAAGGGGAAAAAATAGATATATTAATTCATTACTCTCTATCCCACTTAATTTATCATGTTTCCTTCTTTTAAAGTTTCAAATTCATTGTCCAATTTCAAAAAATAGGTAGCATAATTCACTAAAATTCGATATTAATCCTGGTATATATGTATGTTACATAAAAGTGGATAAAAAGCAAATAGTAAAGTGTCAACTTACACAAAAGTACAACGAAGTATAATTATTATATATTCTTAAACTATGTGTTTTTTTAACACTATATTTGAAATGGAGTAGTAGCACACTTTGTAGGAGGCATTCTGCCGTTTCCGTTGAGAACGTCGTCGGACGGAGTTCACCCACACTGGAATGACATTCTTGACGCCGTTTCCGTTGTTTCCCGTCAACGTTTAGTTGAGACCTTGCTTCCGCAAAGTTTTTATTATTTTCTCCTTTGTGTGTGCAACGTTTAGTGTAAATGTGTGAGTGTTTGTCGTGTGTTAAATTAAGATAAAGAAGATGAAGAAAGTGCTAGGTGGAGGTTGAGTAGATTTAAATCGGGTCAAATCCAATTAAAATTAGGCCCCATTAAAATTTAAGTGGATTGGTATTTTTATTTTTTTACCTTTTCTGAATTAGAATTTTTATGTTTGTGTTTATTAAGAAAAGTTATTTTTCATTTAATTTATTTGTTATTTAATTTTATAAAATTATTTGTATTTGATAAAAAAAACCAAAAAATCAGAAACTCTAGAACTGTAAAAAACACTGTTTCTCACACCCCAAAATTTTCAACAATATTTTTGCTGAAATACTACTGTAAAAATAGTGTTACCACACACTATGCTCCGAGTATTATTATTTATTGGGTAACATTATTTTGTATGAGTAGTAATTTGTAAAGTAAAAGGAAAACTTATTGAAATGTTCATCTAGCTAGTATCCTACCCTCCATTTTTATGACATCTACACTCTATGTCATCATGGCATTTCACATTAACTTAAATACTTATAAAACACCACCGGTCACTCTCACATTCCACATTACAATTCTCCCTTCCCCACCCTTCTGTCTAACCGTAAAGTCCTTTTTTGCCCCAAGATATATAACAGGTGGTCCAAACAGGAACCTAGTTTTGTTTTCATCACCAAATGGATCAAGGAAGCAGAAGACTCAAACTTCCTTCAAAGTCAACCACCATGGTCAAACCCACCTTCAAAAAGGTCCAAGTTGTGTACTACATTTCAAAAAATGGTCAACTTGAGCACCCTCATATTGTAGAAGTTACACATTTGGTTCACCACCAGCTAAGACTCAAAGGTTGTCTCTACCTTCCTTATCTGTTTTGACCTTTTTCTTTGACCTTTATATGTTTGACTCTTAAAAATTCTTGTGCTTTATAATGTAGATGTGTTGGAAAGACTTGGTGTTCTTAGAGGAAGAGGCATGCCTTCTCTCTACTCTTGGTCTTGCAAAAGGTCAAACCTTTTACTACATGTTGTGTTGCTAAAAATCTTGAACAATCCAAAAAAGGTCATGTTTGTCATTTCTTGTGTTTTTAATTAATTAAAATTTGGGTGGTTTAATTTGTATGCATGTTGTTAATTACTTATATTAGGATGTACAAGAATGGATATGTATGGAATGACTTGGGGGAGAATGATGTAATTTGTCCATCAGAAGGAGATGAATATGTACTCAAAGCTTCTCAACTTGTAATCCACTCACCAGGTTATTTATATTCTTCATTAACTTAATTGACTTTTTTATCTTTATTTTTCATTTCATGTACTACTCAATTGAAATTTAGTTAATTATTTATTTGTTATATAATTTCACCATGGGTTTCAGAGTTTTTTTTTTCTTTTCTTTTTTCATGAAATATATATTTGTAGGATTGCTATTTTTTCTCCATACTTACTAAAACGTTGATAACTGTCAATGCTTACCGATCCACAAGTCAAGTCTACGAGGCAAAATTGAAACATCATATATTTCCAATGTCTTTTATTCATTTATTGTAATAAATTTATTATTATAACAGTGACAATTTTTTCTCAAACTCGATACAAAGTACAAAGTATGTTAACAATGAGCAGGAAAATATCAGAAGAGTATAGTGGTACAAATTTGTAATTATATACAGTATATAATTCAAGAATATCAAACAAAAGACAAATCGGATTTGGAAATAAATATGAGATAATTAATGACATCCAACTCCATGTCCTTTCTCTTCCGAGTTGAATTCACTTCTGTTTTCAAAAATTTCAGGCTTTTTATTAACTTCTACAGTTCTATTGTCTATTTATGCCATGATCCGTGTTCCTCTACATCACTAAATATGCATTGTTGTATGATGCGACAAATTAAAACTTGATTAATGATGTACGGAAAAAATTTGGGTATACGTTGTGCCTATTTTTGAGCAAATTCTAAACCAATATTTCCTTTGCCTTATTGCCTATGTATATTTCCTCCCTGTTATTATATCATTTTTGTTTTAAATACTATAAAAGTGAAAGGAATGCTATTTGCACATTAACAAGCTTATTTATTACTACTATCATCAAAAGTAAATAAGAGAAAGGAAAAAAGGGTGGAGTAAGTCACGTATAGAAAGTAACATTGGTGGTGCAAATTGTACAACTATTACATGTCAGAAGTTAAATACATTTACTCTATACTTCACTTTATTTTAAGAATTATTTAATTACAATAAAATGTGTCAGCTGAAAATGAAATTATTAAAACAGTACTATTTATATTGTTATATATACGCGTGAATAAAATGTTGGTACATGTACATAATCGATATATTACTATTTGACAATTGCATTCCAATCAATTTTATTAGTTTTTTCTAAACTTATATTTTAAACATTTTATATATCCTTCATCTTTTATGTATTACTGGAGTAATATAGATATAGTAATAATTACTCCGTAACATTCTATGATTATTCTTTTTAGATAAGCAACACCTTCAAGTTAGCGACACACAAATAGTAGTCCCAAAACGCAAGCCAATGACACCAAAACGACACACCGAATTCAACGAAGAAGAACTAGATTTCGAAGAAAAACGAATAAACTACACAAACACTCCTTCAAAACATTCAAACGCAACTCGAATCACCACCATTGCCACCACATTATCTCCACCCTCACCACCACCATCAACCACATCCGGAGAAAGCAGCAACCCAACTTCTAAACGATTCGAAGATGGTGATCCATGCCCAATACTCACTCGTAACTCGATGTTGCTTCAATTAATGGCGTGTGGTGGTTCAATTGGGTTTAAAGGGAAGTCTGAACCACCAAATACAGCGGGTAGGAAGAGTAGTAGTAGTTGTTCTAGTAGTTTGCATAAAGGCGTTTTGTGCAAGGTTGCAACGGCTACCGTTGGTGCAAACGATGATGATGAAGATGAGATATGTTGTATGTCTGAGAATCCGCGATTTGGGAACTTACAAGCGGAGGAAAGGGAGTATTTTAGCGGGAGCATCGTAGAAACTATGAACGAAGAACGAGTTCAAGTCGAACCTATGTTGAACAAGTCATCTTCATATAAAGAAGAAAGGTAGTAATTTTTATATGCTTCTATGTAAAACTATTGCATGGTATGGTAAGTTATTGTTTCAAAAAGTTCTGATACAAGTTACAAGTTACGGTTCATGCTAAGTACGCATATAAAAAAGGTTAAATATTCATCATGAATTGATTAAAATACCCTTAAAATTTTATGACACTTTTAACATTCGAAGGATGGGGATTGAAATGAAAAATCGGCTCAAAGGACTAAACCGGCAAAAAGTTAGACCCGGAGACGAGAGTGAAATTAATGACATAGTTTAAGGGGTGGGGAATGTAATTTACTCAATTTAAAATAACATTGTCAAATTTTGTCTGTATTTGGTGAATCTAATAGTATAAATGTAGAGAGTTCCCTATGTTGTCATCTTTCTATTGAAAAACTTGTCCCATGTGGGATGAAATGGAACTACCGGTTTGTTTGAAGCTAGAGAAAGAAGGACACAAAGTAGTAGTTGTACACTTGTACATAAATAAATAATGCTATGCATGAACAGTTGTACATTATGGGTAAAGGGTTAATGAAGTTTTTACTGATATATTTGTGGGAATTTTGGTGTCAGAAGGTCCAAAGCAAAAACAGCAGAAGCAGAAGAACCAGAACAAGAGGAGGAAATGAAGAAAGAGAAAACTTATGTGGCAGGTAAATGCATTCCGAACAGATTCTGTTTAAAGTCTACAAAGATTTGACAAGCCCTTACTATTTAATTATATGCATGTATCCGTTGACTCTTTTTATCATTTCTTTATGTATGAAACTATCTAAAACATTTATATTTACGTTTTCTAAGTTGGTGAAACTTCAAACTTTATGTGATGTTTTACATTATTCATCTGTCTTGTCGGATTGAAATGTGAATATTATTGTTTCAGTCAAAGTGGAAGTGATGTTTTGTATGATATGATCTTGTGAGTATGATTTTGGATAAAAGATTTGTGTTGACCATTAACAAAAAAGGATGTATCATCATGTTTATTTGGTTAATTAAACATTTGCGTCGATCGCCAGTTTGATGACCGTATGTATCGAATATGAAGGAAAGAAACACAGTAACATTATTTTTAACGGGTGTATTTGACACGAGGGATTCTTAGAGATTATAAGAGATTGAATTTCTAATTTTGATAATCTTCATCCTCTAAAAGTGAAAGGGTTTAGTGCAGGGAATGCATTTAACTTGTGCATTTGTATGTACTCAACTCTTTTTTAGTCTATTCTGTGTATCAATCTTCAACTTTGGTCTATTGTGTGTATCAAGCTGACGTGGCACCCATTTTTGATGATGTGTCAAATGACGTGGAAAATTATACATGTGACACGTTATCAAATTAGTCATTGGATACACATAATAGACCAAAGTTGAAAATTGATACACACAATAGACCAAAAAAACAGTTGGGTACATACAATAGACTTCGTGCACAAGTTGAATGCATTCCCCTACACTAATCCCAAAATGAAAAGCCATGTTCGCTAACAAAATGTAAGTGGGAATTCTTGAAAAAGTAATCCCCTAAACAAGAATGTCATTTCAACTAGCTTCTAAAAGAATCCCCCAACCACTATAATCTCGAGCTACAAGCTTCAACTCCGGCTAGTTTGTTGTCAAACACACCCATAATCTAGTAAGTAGAAAATCGGTTACAAACTTACATATGTATAAACTATATAAGGTGTGATTGTGTGAGATGAGACGGATAGTTGCATTTTAAGGGAAGGAGAGGAAAACAATCTCAGACATTCATTTTTACGATCAACGGTTTAGATTCAAAGTACCACATTTATGTAAAATATGGTGCTTTTAAGATGTAACGAATCTAGAACATTGATCACATAAATCAACGACTAAAATCGCATGTCCCTATTTCGCCACAAAATTGTTGAGGATTAAGGTTTTGTAGTGATGATCTTGAATATTCTAAAAATAATGTAAATCACTTTCCCAATAAAATATTTTGACCGTTTATTGTCTGGGCTCACGAAATCAATATTGGGATAAGATTAAGAAAACACTTTGGATCTTAAAAGATAAACAAAGCGGAGAGAGTTATTATGTTTTCTTGTGTGAAAAATGAGGACCTAACATTATGTTTTATCCACGATTATTTTGGTGGTTAAAACCAGTTGGCAAAAATTAACCGTCACAACATTTCGCAAACAAACATCATACCTATTCGTTTTGGGTAGGAAAGAAGGGAGCCCAACTAAAGGGCTCGACCCCCGCAAGGGGCACTGCTCTTGATCTAAAAGAATTTTTAAAACCAGTTGGCGGGAATCAATAGTCACAACGTTAAAACCGGTTAGTGGGGCGTTGCTTCCGCGCTATTTAGTGGCAATATTCAAACTGGTTTAGATGAGTATACACTCCACAATTAATAATTAATAATTCATAATATAACTTAACAATAACCTTTGATCCAAACAAATCCCAATTACGCCAAGATAACGAACAAAAATAAAACTGCCCTCGTAACTTTGTGCTTTATATAAACCCAAATGACGACTCCCGAAAGTAATCGAAATATTCATTTCTTATTTCCTATCTGCATATTTTAAAAAGGGTAAAAACTATAAATTGGTAACGTACTCTCATTTTTGTCTCAAAGTGGGTAACATACTCTATTTATTAATAATGTTGGTCACAAACTCTTATGTTTTGTTCCAATATGAGTAACATGGTATGTTAGTAACCGATTTCTTTGCACATGTACTTACGTAGCGATGACTTGTAGAATTATTTAATGACGTGACATTCCACATAGAAAAATTATTTGATGATATGGCATTCCACGTAAGATATCCTATATGTATCTACGTGGAATGCCAATATGAGTAACATGTATATATGTATTTGTAATGATATCCTATGTGGAATGTCACGTCATCAAATAATTTTCCTACGTGGAATGTCACATCATTATATAATTATACAACTCAGCGCTACGTAAGTACAAGTGCAAAGAAATCAGTTACTAACATACCATGTTACTCATATTGGAATAAAACATAAGAGTTTATGTCCTATTTTAGTAATAAATAGAGCATGTTACTCACTTTGAGATAAAATTGAGAATATGTTATCAATTTATAGCTTTAACCCTTTTAAAAACATTCAAAATCCACATGATCCTTGTCATTGTTTTTAAAAGCTTTAAAATTGGGCTTTTATATAAACCACATGATCCTTGTCATTGTTCAATATTTTCAAAGTCCGTGTTTGTAGCCCAACTCACTCTGATGAAAAACAGTCCACTTTTATAAATTTGTCCTAAAAAATATTTTTCTATTTTCATTTGTATTCAGAATAATGTTCACTTCAAAAAAATTAAACTATTATTATAGTTTGTTTACCCTTACAAAAAAGTCATCGATCTATAACAATAAGAATATATTTTATGTGTTTTGTTATGCAAATGTTTAAAGGTCCGTGGATGTGCAGATAGAAGACCTGAATTATAGTAATTCAGAAACAAACTATATTTAAATTTTAATAATTGTCTTTTAATTTTGTGTGGTATTACAGTACCTTTTAGCAACTTTTGTAATTGCTTGTTAGCCCCAATTTGATTACTTTCTACTCGTAATAGATTTGTTGGTTCAAGTTGATTATATAACTAAATAGAGCTAATTGGTGATGATTTAATAATTATCTTAATCTTTATTGGTCAAGTTTTTCGATCAACCAATTATTATTTCTTTTAAATAAAAACTTACAAACTAGGACTATAAATGAAACAAATGTACACAAACGAACATTGTTCATGTTCGTCATTTAACGCTTATCGCTTAATGAACGGATCATGAACGATATGATCAATATATATGTGTTTGTTCATTAAGAAACTAGATTGTTCATGTTTGTTTGTGTTGTTCAATACTAAGATAAATGAACACAAAAGAACACCCACAAACACAAAAAGTACATATATACATATTGTTCAAGCATATTTTAGCTTGAGTACAACAAATAGAGGGTTTATGGGTGATTAGGCTTTCACACTTCGATTAACGTGCAAACCCAGTTCGAGACTAAGTCAATCGAGGGTGGTGAAAGGGGCTAATCCTTGGTAAAATACGGTGAAATTCTATCAAGTGTATGAGGTGCTCATTAAAGATCATGATATGCACTAGAAGCACCCCTCTAAGAAGATGGGGTTTGGATGTAGAGAGAATGGAGGTTACACACAATATTGTGTATCTAGTTATGTGTCCAGTCCCCTCCCCATCTAGGGTTTACCCCTTTATATATATATGGGGGAGGGTAGAGCCCAATAGGGAAAATTCATGGGCTAGGCAATGTGGAAGCCCAATAGTGAGTGTACACTATCACATATCATATATGAGTATATGACTTGAAAGATGGAAGATTGAAAAGGTGAAATCTATTAGAAAACCGAATATTGTATATATATATATATATATATATAGTTTAGATCAAATGAGAACACTTCAAAAATAAAAACGGTGAGAACACCTCAAAAATGCACAACTAGCCAACAAAAATTATTAGATTCACAGTCATACATTTCAAATATGCAAAGAAAAACAAATGCACATTTCTAAAAATGCACAAAAAAAAAACGATTGATGCACGATTATCTCTATAATTGTGCATCAATTGTTCTTTCAGTTTTGTGTATTTCCGACAGTTCGCGTCTATTCTAAATTTCTAATCAATTTTTCTACACATATTTGAGATGTATGAGTGTGAATCTAATGAATTTTTTGGTTAATTGTGCATTTATGAAGTGTTCTTACCGTTCTTATTTTTGAAGTGTTCTCATTGGAACATTACCATATATATATATATATATATATATATATATATATATATATTCGTTATGATGTAGGATGGTTGATTATATTAAACCTTGTCTTGTCGTGTTAGCGTGTGTGATCGTAAACTGGGTCGAACTTTCCTTATATGTGACTTATTTTGTACTCAATATAGTATATAGCCAGCATTTAATCAAGAAAGCATCTGCATCATGTGTGAAGCGAGCTTAAAGGAACAGCACCATCGAACCCGGATCCAAATCCAAATCCATATCCAAATATATATACTACTCCATTTAATTTAAAACAATATATATATATTAAAGGCACTTTTATATTTTTTTCGTGAATCCCATAACATACGTGTCGGTGATCGCCTTCTTTAAATCATACCGACAACATTTTAGGCTCTAATACATCTTACATTGAATTTTAAATACATATTGAATTAAGACTAGTTAAATACATGTCCAAGAAAAATATGTGTACTTTATTTGTATCTTGACATGTAAGTAGCTTCTATCGTCTTATTTTCGTTGTCCATTTTACTATTTTTGTTTGTCCCAAAATATTGTCTACTTGCATAAATAACTACTCCGTATTAAAAATCATGACAATCCCTATTTACCCTCTCCTAATCATTGGTATAAAATTTTCAGCCAAACTTATCTTCAATATAATAGAAAAATTGACATTTATCCAAACTATCTAAAATCCAACCAATTTTGCAAGAGGACAGTAAAAAGTGTGACGGAAGGAGTATCTTATTATCTTCCAATCAATATCTAAATTATATTTCTAAACGCACACTTAATCTTAATCATGCATGTAATTATACATATCAGTCATTTTTCTTAGTGTAGTTATAATACCAATGATCTGGTCAATAACGCGTAACTTAGTAGATAATAGGTGGTCATATATATATATCTATATATACATACACCATAAACAATACAAGTTGAAGGATCCAAACCCGAACACCTTTATAGTCACAACCGATGAATGAATGATTTATATAAAAATAAGAAATCCTAATAATCCGAGTTTTAAGTTTTAACAACAGGAGAGCATGCAAGCGCGGGAACGGTGATCGTCGTAGTAAATGAAGTCAGTGGCGCATGACTCGCGTTCATTTAATAGCACGTGACCAGATCTCACTTTGCTCCTTCACATTCAAATATTCACACCACTATATATGTATGTATAAATTCCCATACCTCTTACAATTAATCATATCATTCGATCATACTTCTTCAACTTACTTAGCTGCAATGGCCAAATTGTTCGTCCTCTTCACTCTCTGCCTCCTTCCTGCACTTTCCTTGGCCGACAACCCGTTCCGCCTCCAAGGTCGCGTTTATTGTGACACTTGTCGTGCTGGTTTCGAAACTTCTGTCACCAGATACCTGGCTGGTACGATTTTCATATCAACTTATTGTGTTAATTGATACGGCAAATAATTAAACAACAGATAAATTAAGAATACTCGATCCATTAGTTAATAGCGTTTGATAATGCTTGTCATTAAAAGACACTCGCTAATATATGCATGGTACGAGTAGTATTTTTTGTATTTTATTTTATTTTTGCTAAAAACTAAGTATTACTGTAATTACTAATATATATGCAAATGTGTTACTTCGTACGTGTGTGTAGGTGCAAAGGTTCAAGTAGAGTGCTTGGACAGGACCACATTGCAACGCAGATACTCCTTATCAGCAATAACCGACGCATCCGGAACCTATGAAATGGAAGTACCAACTGATCATGGTGATCAAAAATGCGAGTGCGCTCTCGTGAGCAGCCCTGACCCCACGTGTGCCGAACCCAACATTGGTCGTCACCGTTCTACCGTCATCCTTACTCGTGAGAATGGTATGAACAAGGATACCCGTTTTGCTAATGCCATGGGATTCTTGGCGACTAAACCATTGCCCGGATGCACGGAGCTCATTAAATCTTACTTCGCTGAAGATATCTAGTTTCATTTCGATCTTCATAGTAATTATAAGTTATAAGTTGTTATTGGTTTTAATCATCTTGGTAAAATGTTCTCATTTACTATTACTGAATAATAAATTAATACACAGTTTAATTAGTGCCTATTATATTGTGTACGTCTTTTGTACAATCATAGTAGTGTTGTTTAGTTTCTCTTGTTTTTATTGCAACAATGTGAACCGTGAACACTTTCCATATAAGATCTATATTCTACATGTTCCAAAAAAAACTAATTTGTTATAGTATTGAAGTTTTCAATTAGATTGATCAATAATCTCATTCTAAAACCACTAGAAAAAGCCATGTAGTAGTTAGATGTGTGTTTAAGAGCATATATAGGGCGAAGTGGAACACCTTTTTCAGCCGGTCAGCTCACTCCCGGCTAGCGTTAACCATTGAAGTTGAGCGGCTAGAGGTGGGACTAGAAGCGAGGGCTGCTATTTCGGTCAGCTTGTTAGAAACGGAATTAGTGAGTTAAAGCCCTTCCTTTTTATATTCCTTGATTTCGTTGGTCATAACTCATAAATATATATATTGTGGGTTGCTTTTCTCACTACGTGTCTACGTCTAACACTAAAACACCCTCAATCAGGGGCGGAACTAGAGGGGGTATGGGGCAGTCGCCCCCCTAAAATTCTAGAATTGTGAAAATAAATAAATTTTTTAAGGTTATTTGTGATAGTTTTGGAGTTTTGTCCCCCAAAATGATAAGAAAAAGGGGAATTTTTTTTTTTGCCCTCTATATAAAATTTTCTAACTCCGCCCTTGCCCTCAATAAAACATACTCCGTGTTGAATATAATGTTGAAATTTTAATACCCCTAAACAAGGTACAACATATTGAAACTTATGTGTTTTCAACATGGTAAACTGAAATTGAGCTAACTAAAAACAAAAGGTTATATTTTCACAACTTCGTGAATTTTCATTGGGAGTTGATATATGCAACATACAAATTAATCTATAAACAAAATTGTACAATCGTAAAAGCTCACCTTACAAACATATTGAAATACAAGTTTGATGTATAAATAAAATATTTTGCTGTATTTACTATTGCCGTTTTGATTTGGGTAATTATCGCCATTGATGGGCCAGGCCTACACGGCCTTCAAATTATTATACTAGTAGTGTAGTACTTTAGTAGTACATTGATTGTTACATATAGTTTGGACTTTGGACCTCTTTCAAGCCCAATAGAAGCCCAAGCCTACTTAATTGTTACGTTTAAAGTCCCATCTTTTTCTCTTTGTTTCTTAGCCAACTATTTGCAAATACATTGTAATGTTGTATGAGCAACTATAAAAACATGTTTGAGTTATATGCAATACTTGGTTCATGTCACAGTGATATTCTTATACATTTTGCAACGTTTCAAAATGATTGCTAGTAGTCAGCATTATGTGATAAGCATACATATAATGGTCTACCAAAGTTTACGTCAGGTCATCGTTATCAAAATATTTACTTCCATGTCCTTGAAATCAAAGATCTAGTTTGAAGAGGACATTGCATTCAACTACTTTCTTCGATCATCGATTTTCTTGATTCAATGTGTTGGAAGACGTTTAGAAGCTTCATATGTTGCAAATATCGAACAACTTTTATATATGGTTCCTAAGAATAGCTTGTTTACATATACATTAGGATTAATCGACTACCACATCAACAACGTTTACAATACAATATAATTCAAAATAAGCTTTTTCCAAGTGGTATTAAGGTGACCCTTCAACTATAAAGTTAATATTCAAGTCGAGAGAAGATGTGACCATTGTGTAATTCGTAGTAGTAGTATTAGTGAGTAAAGAATAAAAAATGACACACACATATATACGGATCGTTTCTAACATTATTCCAAACATTATATATATATTGAGAATCAAAAAGAATGTTTTATTAAAAAAATCATATTGTATATGGGTTAAAGACCCAAGGCCTTTTCTCCGGCGATTTGCATATTCTTTTCCTTTTCTTTAACGGTCCCTTTTTCATCATCATCAATTCGACCCACAATCACTAAACCAGTAAACCCTCATATTTCTTACCCTAAAACAAACAAAAAAAAGTTTAATTTCATCTTCAGACATTCAATGCATTTCATCTTCCCTCCTGACCTCTTTCACTGAACTACTTCACTATTCACCATTTCTCCCATAGCAAATGCACATTTTCTATATCTTCTTCAAACCCCAACTCATTTCATCACTCAAAAGGGTTTCTTGAAAAGAAAATAAAAAAAAATTGTGGGTTACTACTAATTTCTTGTATTTTGTTGATTTTACCAAGTGGGTTTGCTTTTACTCCTCTTTATCTGTTGAATTCCTGAAAAAAGTTCAAAACTTTAGGGTAGAATCAACCTACATTTCAAGAATGGGGATAGGAAATTCAAAAACAGATAAGTGTGAAGCTTTGCGTTTATGCAAAGAAAGAAAGATATTTATTAAAAAAGCAATTGATTCAAGGTCTGATTTTGCAGCTGCTCATCTTGCTTATGTTCAATCACTTCGTAATATAGGAATTGCACTGCGTAGATTTGCAGAAGGTGAAGTAATATTAGGTACATCTTTACCAGCTGAAATTGATAAAACCCCAACACAATCATCACACCCATCACCGTCTCCGCCGCACCTCGGTGGCGGTGTTAGTCCCAATCAGCCACCGGTTTCGAATGTAAGTTATATGAGGTCTGGTGGGAGTAATGCAGTTACTGTTAGTCTTAATCCATCTAAGATTGATATTAGTACTACTAGGGTTTATGTAGATGATGTTGAATCTATGTCTTTTACAATGCCACCACCGCCACCACCTCCGCCTGAATCGACGTCTTCTTGGGATTACTTTGATCCTACCGGTGAAAATGAAAGTTTTCGATTTGTGGGTCATGATGGGTTTCATGTGAACTTCAATGATATGAGTGTGCATAAAGAGTTAAGTGTTAAAGATTCTGATTTAAATAAAGGATTTGTGACTCCTCCTGAGTCTTTGAAAAAGGATCAGAATCAAAATGGGGATGCTAATTTGGTTGCTTTGAAAACGGTTGAATTTGATAGTGAAAGTGATTCTGCTGCTGGTGCTTTGATCCCAAGAAATTCTCAAACGGAATCGAATAAGGATAGTTGTTTGACTGAGGGAGAAAGGGAGGATCCGTCTGAGTTTATTACACATAGGGCTAAAGATTTTCTATCAAGTATTAAAGAAATCGAGAGTCGGTTTTTTCGAGCATCTGAATGTGGGAAAGAAGCTTCTAGAATGTTGGAGGCAGATAAAATTCGGGTCGGATATTCTGAAACAAAAGGTATGATGCTGTGGAGCTCTCATTTTGAGATCTTGTTTGTTTTCATGAATTTCATTTGCTTATATATGTTACTTGGTAGATGATTTCTTGTGATTGGTCAATGTAGGTAGCTCGACTGCATCAAGTTTGTTGTGTGTGAATTGTTGTAAAGGAAAAACTGAACTTGTTTCAGATGGTAAGTATTGTAGTTTGATGTGTGTGGATTGTTGTAATGTACAGTTACATTTCTATGAATGCTTTTTGTTTTTATTCCCCTGGAATCTATTTAATTTGGTACTATAATTTTTACCATGCGCTGATTTATTGTTGCTACTTACCTATCAACTTATAGTTCGAGCTCTGTGTTTTCATTTATAGAACCTCCACATGTGACAAAAGTCATTACATGGAAGCGATCAACATCATCACATTCATCATCTTCACGGAACCCTTTAGCACCATCGAAAGATGATAATGATGATAGTGGAAGTGATTTTATAGAAGAGTTCTGCATGATTGCGGGAAGCCATTCTTCGACTCTTGATAGACTATATGCATGGGAAAGGAAACTTTACGATGAAGTGAAGGTAGTCCCTTAATGTCATTTACACGTCTTTTCTTTTAGAAAACCAGTACATTTTGATATTTGAGATCGACGAAATTAGTTATCGAATTGTATGTATCTAGAATGAGTTGGGAGGTTTTTGCATTAGAATACATATGGTATGACTTTCAGTACGTTTGACCTGTTCAACCCATTTGACCCATTTCCCTATTAGTTCAGAACTTACCTCTAGAAACATCCGATACAACAACAAACCCTTATTATATGGCTAATGTGCCAAGTGTGTTGTCTCAAACTTGAAAATCGAATCAAAAGTGGTTTTAAATAAAACAAATTGTTAACTGAAAAATGAAACATAGCCACTTCAGTTCAGTTCTTTTAGTCTGGACCGAGCTTCACACACACTCCTCACTGTATGACAACAACAACAACGATTACGAGGCGAGGTGAGTTAAGGGGGAGGTAAGATGTAGAGTTGTAGACAGTCATACCTCTTCCAGAGGGTAGAGAGATTGCTTATAGAAAGACCTCTGGCAGACTTGCATGTATGAAAAAAAAAAATCTCCTGGAAATAAGCATATATAGATGTTAAATATATATGTACGTATATATAAACATTTACTAGATAATAAAAACATTTATACCATTTTTTTTTTGTATTCTGCAGGCCAGTGAATCCATCAGAAAAGAGTATGACAGAAAGTGTGACAGGCTTAGACACCAATTTGCAAAGGATCTCAAAACTCATGTCATTGATAAAACTCGAGCTGTCGTGAAAGATCTTCATTCAAGAATCATTGTTGCACTTCATACTGTTGATTCCATATCAAAAAGGATCGAGAAAATGAGGGACGAAGAGTTGCAACCACAACTCTTAGAACTCATTCAAGGGTGAGAATCATTTTCCTTTACAACACTAATAACTTGTCTTGTATATAAATATATTAAATATTACAAGAGAGAGTTATAATATATTAGGAATTAGGAATAGAAAAGATTAGCATGTAAGAATTAATTTTTGGAGTAGTGAATAGTCCTTTTGCAAATACGGAGGAAACTTTGCAATGCTCCAAAGTTTTCTTCAAATGTGGAGTATGGTTGGAGAGGTGTTTTGTACTCCAAACTTTGCATTTGGAGCCAAAAAAACATTTGGAGCCAAAAAAACATTTGGAGCATGACCTTGGAGATAATCTAAATTCTAAAACTTCAAATGAATTATGAATCATGAGTTTGAAAGGGAGAACTGGTTATCTGAAATTGATGTTTGAATAATTAGATTCTGCTTCTAATTCTATAGGGGTCGAACGGAATTACGTACCTAGCTTTCTTTTTAACTTATTTTAGGAGAGTTGTACTCTTTCTTACATTTATGCGATTTTTTGGTCAGATAATCTTGTTATTACAACTTTAAACAGCAACTGTTGTCCGCTTAATCACAATCGATTATTTGATTTCGCTTGTTCAATGTCACTTCCAATGTAGATTAAACAGGATGTGGAAGGCGATGCTCGAGTGCCATCATGCACAGTATATAACCATGTCATTAGCTTACCATCTAAAAAAAGCTCAAGACGGAACTCATCAAGAAGAAACAAAGAAGCAGATTATGGATGAACTTCAACACGAGATCGAATGTTTTGGTTTGAGCTTTGCAAACATGGTCAACAGTCAAACATCATACGTGGGATCCATCAACAATTGGCTCCAAAATTGCATCATACAACCAAAAGAACGGAGAAGACGACCTTATTCTCCTCGAAGATCAGTGGGACCACCAATATTCGTTATATGCCGTGATTGGTCAGAGGGGATCCAAAGATTGCCATCTCAACAACTGAGTGATGCCATTAAAGCGTTTTTATCTCATCTCCATCAGCATTCAGTCAACGAGTTTGACCAGAAACAGACACCTTTGAATGACGACGATAAAGGTGAAGATGATAAAGGTGAAGAGGAGGTGAAAGGTGAAGACACGAAGAATGAGGATGTTACACCAATGAATCTACGGTCAGTGCAGTCGAGTTTGACTGCAGTTCTTGATGGGTTGACCAAGTTTTCTGAGGCTTCATTGAAGATGTATGAAGATATCAAGCAGAAAGGTGAGGCTGCTCAAAATATGTACTCAAATTACAGGCCACCAAGAGCTTATAGCATATGAGATTGTACCATTCTAAACCCTCAAGTATTTGTGAAAAGTAGCTAGTGTTTTGTTAAGGAATAGAGAACTTGAGTAATCAATGTTTGGCATTTTGAGCAAATCTTCTTACATTTTGTATCGCAAGTTAGAACTGTAAGCCAAGTCTTAATATTCTAGATACCAACTTTTTATGATGATTGTAAGTGAGTTTAAAGTTGACTAAAGGTGTTCTGTTACATTGGATAATTATTGTAAGCATATTCACTATGAGACTTTTTGGATTTATGTGTCTGAAATCTTTGAGTGTCGTTAAGCTGGATTCCTGTCATGTATGTGAAACACCGCTATTTCAATCATTCTAAAACCCAAATGTAGTGGTAGGGCAGGCGATATCAGGTGGTGTCAAAATGGGTCATTCTTCTACATATCCAAACGGGTCGAGTCAAAATACTTTTGATATAAAATCTTGCTGTGTAAAAAATGATTACAAAAAGCATATTAAGCCCCAGACCGACTCATAGTAAGTAACCAAATTCTACATTGGGCTGTGCCAAAGTTAGGCCTAACAAAATTCTGATCAAGGTACCGAAGTCAGTGATTATTTTTTTGGGTAAAAGAGGACGATACCTCCGGTAAAAATTTATAAAGTAAACTTGCGAAATACAACTGAAGAGTGGGACTCCCACAAGAAAAACACCAAAACAGATCAAGACATGCCTCGATCTACTAAGAAAAACACCAAATCAGTGATTATTAAGTCACTTAGAAAGCATGTTTGAAGCTTAATTTGCCTTGCCAAGTTCAAGATTCTCTCAAGTTACAAATTAATATGATGGGTCAAATTGGTGATGTTGTGAAGGACTGAAGGGGCGAAAAAGTTGATTTCATAGAGTGGGTCAAGTTTGTAAATTGACTTTGTCCACATTAAATTACCATAGTCCATTTTTCAGTCTGATTAAATTTAATGATTTTTTAAAAATATTTATTTATCAATTAATGTTAATAAAAAGAAATATAAAGACTTAATCCCACCCACCCTAACAATCTGGCATCATCTTCCTTGGTTACTAATTAGTATAGTAGAGGTTGGTTGGTTGGTTCTGCTTCTCCATGTGGCATCTGGTTCAAGCCCATTATTTTTGATAGTGACCTTTTGGTTTTTTTAATTGTTTTGCAATATTTAAAATCACATGAAGAGTTGATGTTGTTCTTTTAAAATCAAATTCTGCTATACATCATATATATATATATATATATATTGTATATATTATATTATATATGTATATAACAGGATTAAGGTCCCTTTTCAAAACAAAACTATAAATTGAAAAAAAAATCATTTCCCATTACTTTACTTTGTTATGTGATACAACACAATTATAAATAAATCATAGATATAAATTGAGATGTTTGCAAGCCATAGTTAAGGTATATATAAAATCATATGCATATATTGTACATTTGTCTAATGTCACATATCAATCATGAAAGATGTTTAGAATAGAATTCACTTTTAAAAAACATTACATTTGAACATTATATCTGACAAATGACATGTGACATTAGACAACATTCAGACGATTCATATGTTCTATGTACCATTTCTTGTTGTTTGATATTTTATTATCATCGTAGCAAATGGACTATGGTCTAACGGCATATGAGGAGCCTATCAACAAAAAATATGAGGAGCCTATCAACAAAAAGCTATAGGTTCAAGATTTATGGGAGGTTGTATGTTAGTATATGGGTGCAATGTATACATTTTATGTGGTGTATGTTAGTTGTGCATGATTTACCTTTTTTATTAGGGTTAATATACAATTAGATCACTGTACTTTACGAAAATGTTCATCTGGGTTACTAAACTTTAAAAATGTTCAATTTATTTACTATACTTGTAACACACGTTCAATTAGATTACCAAACTTTCGATATAGTTTAATTATATTACTGTACTTAGGCCTGTAAACGAACCGAACGAAACGAACGGAGTCTGTTCGTGTTCGTTCATTAAGGTTTTGACGAACAAACGAACGAACACGAACGGATAAGCGAACGTATTTTGTTGTTCATGTTCGTTCACTAAGAAAATTTGTTTGTTCACGAACACAAACAAACGTACACGAACAAACACATAATTTAATGCATTTCTTTGTTAATACCTTAAACGAACCTCAACAAACATAAACGACCGTATATATACACATCTACACATATATATTATAGAACTTGAAACATTGCAATGCATATTTAACATTACAAAACGATCACAATATGAAGATAAACTCGTGTGCTTGGTCCGATCGTATGTAAGAGCAACAGATCTGAAACTATTGGGGGGGTGGGGGGGGGGGGGGGGGATGAAGGTGTTTGAGGTAAATGTGAGGTGAAATTGTGAAAATATCTATATGTTTACTATTTTAAATGAAAATATCTAAATATTTAATAATATTATACTTACAATTTAGCTTATATCAAAATATGATATACAAATATATATTAATTTAATCAAACTATTAGTTAATAAACGAACATGTAACCGAACGTTCACGAACATGTTATCGAACGTTCACGAACGTAAATGAACGAACGAGACTTGTGTTCATGTTCGTTCATATAATTAAACGAACGTAAAAATTTGTTCATGTTCGTTCCTATAACGAAACGAACGAACATAGAATTATGAGAATGTACTTAACAATGTGCAATTGGGTCACTAAACTTTTAATTAGAATTAAGCAAAATAGGCGGGATGACACTTTTTACAAGTACAGTAATCCAATTAAACATTTTTAAAGTTTAGTAACCCAGATGAACATTTTCGCAATGTACAATGACCTATTTGTATATTAACCCTTTTTAATATTATTATTTTTGTTAAAAAGATCATTGCGTTAAGAGTGCTCCCAACAATGCTTGTCGGTTTCTATCGGTTAAAATTGACGGAACCGACACCGATGGCACCGACCCGTCGATTCAGTTCGTCGGTTTTTTTCATCGGAAAACCAACACCCGTCTTTTTTCCATGTTCCTTTCTTCGCGTGTGTGTATAAATAAAGATAAATTGGTAAATGTGGATCCAAAAATAGTGACGGTGTCATCAATGGCAGGAATCCATTATCATCAACCAGTTTTAGAAAAAGCTGACATGATGCGTCGATTTTAGTTACGATTGAGAGTGATCTAACAATTAGTGATGCTGAACTTTGTTTTAATGCCTTTGAGCTTTGCAAGCTCCGTTTAAATTTAGTGGTTGTGAAAGTACATAACATATATTATAATTATAGTGACAAATACAAGAATCTCTAAATTAGTTATATGGTCTTCGAAATAGACATTGTTGATTTTAATAACCCACTAATTAATTAGTAGAAATCTGAAAATGTGGTACGAGTGTTTATAACTTTCAAAACACCAAACGTACGTTTTGATTTAATGTAACAATAATCAATCTTATATATTATTTATATATTAAAAGAAAAATCTTGAAAGAATATTAATCATTAGATTGAGGTCAATAACTAAGATCCAACCATTAAATAATTTAATGACATCATTAATTATATTTTAATGTGACTAAAAGACTACTATACCTTTATATATTTACAACATACACCATTCAATATTTACAATATAAATCATCTATTTTTTCTTGAATTGTAAATAATACTCAAAATATTTTATTCATAAATTAATTTAATAATTACTTTATTATTTCTGTCATAATTTAAGCTCTTCCTAAAATCTTTTTTATTTTAAAATTTCTGCAAAAACCCCCCCAACAAGTTATTTTCAATTCTAAGAAAAATGAATTCTTTTATCAATTTTTAATTTACAATGCTTGGATTATGATTTCTAACGGTTAAGTTTCCGGTGAGTTTTAGTGTATCTGTACACATACCGGTTTAGAATATTCATACTAATAGCCGACTCAATACCTGTTGGGTACCCAATTAGTATTACCCATCGATCTTTCATATTTATTCACGGGTTTCGGTTATCCTCATGTATATAACTTTGGCGGAAAAAAGTAGTTATTGAAAATACAAGACAAATTTAATACGCGGAAAAAAAACTATACCGAGTTACAAGATTTGATATCTTAAAGCTAACAATTTAACTTTTTAATGAACTCATTAAAAGTTTGGTACATAATATAGTAGTATTATTAAAGAACGATACATATACAGAAAAGTAAGTTGTATCATGCACAATATTATCAATAATTGATTAATTAATTTACTCTTTGGCCATTAATTTCTCTATATCCCGATTTACATCCTTAAAATAATTTATCATTTAATTTTCTAAGCCTATGTTAACGTCATTCGTGTCAGTAGAGTCTGCATTTGAGTTGTCATGTTTTGTCATCTTTCGTCAAAGTTGAAAAAACAAAGTAGATGCATTATAGGTTATTGATTTAAATTACAAAGAGTAACTTAGATGGATGAAAATCACCAATGCACTGCAAAGAGTGTTATTTTTTAGATACAAAATAGTATTTACTTACTGAACCGGTAAATTTGCTTATTTGAAAAAACATATCCATACGATTTTAAATAATATAGTATCATTAAATATTAATACAAATAACAAGGCAATATCATACACAATATTTATTTATATATTTATTTTGACTTATCAATCCAAAATCTATCGCAATTCAAATCTTTAATACATTTTTCATTTAAAATTAAAAAAATACAAACCGATGTACCATACACCAACACCAAAAAACTTATTACATCCATATTAAGACATATCATAAAGTCAACCCGCAAAATTTGCGGGTCTTAATCTAGTAAATATTAATAAAAGAAAACTTGTCCTATTGAAATTTTTCAAAAAATTGAGACCTATTAACCAATCAAATCATTCAATTTCATCCCAATACCAATTAACCAATCAAAATAAAGAATTCTCCTAAAAAATCTGTTGTGAAAAATTGCATCCTACGTCCATATAATTCTTCCATTCAATTAAATTAAAATAATTATCAAAAGATAATGATAATAAATAATACTTATACTTATTAATTATTAAATCTCATGAGAATTGATGTGTATGCTTACCCGGATATCACGGTTAACCTAATTACAAATACAACACAACATTAAAGTTTTATTAAGTCTTTGAGTCAATTAATAATATACTTTAAACAAATATTTAAACCTGATTATATTTGACAACCTGATTAAATATTTATCATTTTCATTTTCTATGATTCACATTTAAAACTCAAACCAGCAGTGAGCCAACGATCAAAAGTATTGTCTACCTTTTGACAAAATCACGAGAGACATTCGCACATTGCCGATTAAGATAAACCATTTTGAGGCAATGAAACTATCTTTTGAGGAGAATTTAGACAAACACTTCCATTAATTCAAAGAGGAACCAGACAGGAAATTGTTTAAAGCGCTCAACCATTCATAAATTTAAAATCATTATATTGTTCTTAACTTAGCCATTAACATGAAATAGCAAAGCGGAAAACACAATGAAGAAAATAAAGATGCAAAAGAATTTGCAGATTGAGTTTTTAATATCAAATAAAGGAAGCTTGAAAGTCCGAACGACGTAGGGGCTGATATACTGTTTTCAAAATATGTACTCATAAAACTTCAACAAATCATTTTTAGTTTAATCAATTGTTTCAACAAATTTACCATAAATATGATATCTTACGATCAATATCTCTACTATATTGAAAATTTCTTGCTTGACATGTTTAAACTCCTAAATGATTTTACAATATACTGTCGGATATTTCTTTATTACTCTACATGTTACATTCTTATCGTTTATTACGCACTTTAAACCTTAAACATTATTAATGTTTTTTATATTTTAAAATATAAAGTTTCTCCAAAAAAAGTCGTATTATCACGGGTCTACAACCTAGTTAATAATAAATAATAATGTAAATATATGAAAACACCATGGATATCATTTCCTTAGGACTGTCATTTTATTTTAAATTTAATTTAGTGTAAATATATTTATATTTACCATGAATTATTATTAATATTTATTGTAAAGGGTAGGGTTCAAATGAGTATAAGAGTTTAAGGTGAGAATGAGGGAATGAACCTAAGTCATAGGATCTAGCAAATCAAGGGTCCATATTAATACCCCATTCTTTAATAAAAAAAATCCAATTAAATTAGATTTTGGGCGAAGGGGCATAATGGTAAATTTACATTTTAATTAATTAATTTGTTTTTCAGCTTTATTAAAAAAAACACACACACAGATGCAACACTCCTCTCTCTTTCTTTTTGATTTCTTCTCTACGGTTCTATCTTCCAAAACCCTAGCTATCTAAATCCGTCAAATTAATCATCAAATCATTGTTTGTTGATGCTAACATATTCATTTTTATTCATCTACTTGTTAGGTTTTCTATTCCCTAACTAGATTAATATGCACAACGGAATTATAACAAAATTAATCTAAGGCAATTAGGAAACTAAAACCTAAGGGATCTTAACTTGAATAAATAAAATCAATAAAATAACCAAGATAAATAGGAAAATACTAACCTTCGAGAAAACCAATTTCTCACGCGTAGACGATCTTGTAGAGCTTCCTTACTTGGAGGCGAGTGCCCAAACCAGAACACCTCTAATGGCTCACACCCAAGAACTAAGAGAAATTCCCAAACTCCTAGGGTCCCGACTCTAAGTCGTGTAAACTCTTACAAGGAGTAGGAATGAGAAAGAAAGAAAGAATTGAAATCTATTCAATTCTGGAATGCCTAAAAGCATAGGGAAGGTCCCTATTTATAGGGGAGGAGGAGGCCCAGGGTTTCATCCCCTGGCCGATGTGGGACAGAATCCCAACCGGCGGTTGGACCTTCCAACCGACGGTTGGACCTTCCAACCGGCTTAAACCCTTTGGACTCCAGCCGCCGGTTGAACCCTTCAACCGGCGGTTGGATCCTTGTTTCCAGAATCTTCTTTTCTTTTAGTTTCTAATTAATATTCAATTAATAAACTAATCATAATATTAATTCCAATTAATATTATCTCTCTGTTTATTTCTCTTACTGTTCATTGAGGGCGACCCAAAAAGGACTCCACTTTTAATGATGTACTTACCAATTAGTTATGATATTGGACACTATTCTAACAGTCTCCCACTTGGACAATTCATTAACTATTATTGGTCTAAGCTTATCCATTAACTAAGCAGAGAGTGCCATCCAACGCAACTGCCGAACTCTGATTCTTATCTTAGAGTTAGCCCTTTAGATAAGTGATCAACTATTCCTTTGTTCTACTGATATCGTATGAATCGAGACATGGATTTTAATCAATCTCAAGATTCATGATTAGTTTTTCTGATTTCCGATTACATTGACTTTATGAGACTATTGAACTATCAACTTAGTCTCGGCCAGGCCTAGCACTTTAAAGTCAATCTTTAATCATCAGAGGGCCCAAGATATCGCTTTTCCCATTTAGGCAAAAAGGAACAAATAAATTTTGACTACATAGTACTAGTCAACTCATCATGTCATACCTAGCATACCCTTTATGACTGGCAGTTACGCAGAGCGTTTGAATAGACTAAAAGTATAACAGACTTGAAAAACTAGAAACTCAATGTATCTCCATTTTAAGAATAGAGGATATTATCATCTCAGAGTTACTCGTGATTTCAATCCATGAAGTAACTTCCATGAGTGCGGGTCTCTCCTATACTTAAATCTCCATTAAGTACTCATGAGTGTTGCAGCAATCTCCATGCCATGTCTAATCTCCATAGACAATCTACTAACACTCCATGATAATCTTGATTCACCACTTACTTCCAGGAGTGTGAACGACTGAGGAGGTTTAAGTAAAAACTGTTTTACTTGGGAAGTGGTGTCTAAACATGCAAAACAGAAACACAATGACAAACAATAGTAAATGGCAGAACTCCTTCCAATAAATAAATCTCCATTATTTAATCACCAAGTCTATAACAATTTATCATTGTTACAATGTTTCAAAATCAAACTAACAACTAAAACTTTACATTATCTCTTAAGCCTATGCTCCTAGCATGCTCATCATGTTTGGACTTTCCAAGTGGCTTTGTGAACGGATCAGCCGGATTATCCTCTGATCTTATACTCTTCACAATCACGTGTCCTTCTTCTACTTTCCTTCAAACAAAATGGTATTTTCTTTCAATGTGCTTTGACTTTCCGTGATCCTTGGGTTCTCTACTCAAGGCAACTGCACTTTCAATATCACAGAATATTTTGATAGGGTCTTGAACCGTTGGAACAACTCCAAGATCTCCAATGAAATTCTTAATCCAGATGGCTTCCTTTGAAGCCTCGCAAGCCGCTATGTACTCAGACTCGCACGTTGAGTCTGCCACCGTATCTTGCTTGGAACTTTTCCATGTCACCGCTCCCCCATTCAGTAAGTATACCCAACCAGACTGTGAACGGCTATCATCTCTATCTGTTTGGAAACTTGCATCACTATAACCCGTTACTCTAAGTTCCTCTTCTCCACCATAAACTAAGAACATGTCTTTAGTATTTCTCAAATACTTAAGAATATTCTTTACAGCTGTTCAATGACCTTCACCAGGATTCTGTTGATGTCGACTCACTAAGCTCAAAGTAAATGAGACATCAGGCCTCGTACACGTCATGACATACATGATCGATCCTATAGCCGAAGCATATGGGACTCGACTCATTCTATCCGATTCTTCCTTAGATTTCGGACAAAGATCCTTACTAATCTTTATGCCATGATGTAAGGGTAGATTCCCTTTCTTAGAGTTCTCCATTTTGAATCTTTTCAAAATTTTATCTAAGTATGTGTCCTGGCTAAGTCCTATGAGACGTCTCGACCTATCTCTATAAATCTTTATACCAAGAATATATGTTGCATCTCCCAAGTCTTTCATAGCGAAACATTTTCCCAACCAATCCTTTACACTTTGTAATGTTGGGACATCGTTTCCTATGAGTAGTATATCATCCACATATAATACTAGGAAGACTACGACACTCCCACTGAACTTGACATATATACATGACTCATCTTCGCTTCTAGAAAATCCAAACTCTGTGACTTTCTCATGGAAGCAGAGATTCCAGCTACGAGAGGCTTGTTTAAGTCCATAAATAGCCTTTTGAAGCTTGCACACTCTATTAGGATACTTTCATTTTCAAAACCCTCCGGTTGTGCCATGAACACATCCTCTGTCAGTTTCCCGTTAAGGAAGGCGGTTTTGACATCCATCTGCCAAATTTCATAATCATGAAACGCAGCTATGGCTAGCATAATCCTAATTGACTTTATCTTAGCTACTGGCGAGAAGGTTTCCTCATAATCAATCCCGTGAGTTTGAGTATAGCCCTTCGCTACCAACCTAGCTTTATAAGTGTGTACTTTCCCATCCATGTCGGTCTTCTTCTTAAAGATCCACTTACAACCCACCGTCTTAAGACCGGGTGTAGTGTCAACCAAATTCCAAACTTGGTTGTTGTTGCGCTGCGCACCGGTCGTTGGAATTTCTAATGGCGACACAACGCAACGGTGGGTGTTTTTTATTTATAAGGCTGGGGCCTAGGGTTACTTATATGCTAAAAGGGTTAGCACAGGGCAAGTATGACCTAGGATCTTTCTTCAAAGCACGACAAATTGAAACTAGGGGGTTTAGAAACTTTTATGCGTTCAGCTGGGATTGAAAGAGTTGGTTTTGATTTTGGGTTTTCTTATTCTAATTTAAACTAAATTTAAAATAAAAGGTGGAGGTTACTTCGGGTGTTCAGCAATTAAAGCGGTTGTCTACTATGACGTGGTTTAGCAGTGGTTAAATATGGAAAGTTCTAATGAGGATAAGTTCGTAAGTTGATGTGAGCTATTCTGCAATCCTTCTATCGGGCTGACGCGGAGGTGTCCACAATCAGGCAAATAGAATGTCACGGGGATTTCACAATATATTAAAGTGTACACCCAAAGTTCTTTCAAATGTACACCCACATTACCCAATAGTTAACCTCGAATCCTATTCCCCAATCTCGGTCGTCAGAGATGCCCGAATCATGGCATAGTTTGTTGAATAAACAATCTTATGAACGAGGGTTATCCTCACCGGAATAGGTTGGGCTAACTGGTCTAAATGGTCGGATAATATGTCATCACTTATTCGTACGAGTTATCATCATTACTTGGGGATGTTACAAGAAAGGGGTGATTTGTGTTACAAATGGAGACCTACGTAATACGTTTGCTATTCGATTCATAATACAACTACCTTCGGTCGTTCTGACTTCCATACATTTATACTCCGCCGTAAGCGTTTCCAGTACTATATCAAAGAACAGTCGAATAGGGGCCGTCATATTACTTCACGAGGATTAATGCCATTTAAATTTTACTATTCTGATGATCCTAAGGCAACAATCAAACAAGAACATGCAATAAGACGATCAAGGCGACAGTTTAATTTAGGCATGCAAAAGTGTCATCTAAGTTGAGGATATTCCGAAAGTTGTCTCAAAAATATCGCCTACATGAATTTAATCTTAATCTACCTCTACTCCCATATTCCGTGTCTCTTGGATCCTGTTGTGGTCTAGAGAACACCGGCCATGTTGAGCTCAATGATTCAATCTAACATAGTATAACTAAGTGACCTGTATCCTATGAGTTAGCTACGTTCATTTTTGGATAAAGTTTTAGTCATAACATGAGTTGGGCAGATAAACGATAAAGATTTAATTCCTATATCCATTTGTAATATAAACCATCCGCAATCTCAAAACATACCACATAGTCACATATTTAATACTTTTCTAAACGACCATCATAGCAGACAATTGAGTTATTTAGCTAATCATAGCAATTCTAGCATACATATTTAAATTTATTAAAGAAAGGACAAACATATTAAATATGAAAGATAGATTGACATCTGGAAAGAAGTACAATAACTCGTAGCTAAAATATGCGTCCCGGAGCACGGAGCACCTCCGTACAAATCTTCCTTAGCTAGTTAATTAGCTAGCCTAATTAACTAGGAAGACTAAAAGAAAAGAACATACAGATATGTTGGTAATTTTAAGTGTTACTTGGTGTTTCCAAGTTCTAAGTTGTGTGTTTTCAAATGAGCCCATGCCTCTATTTATAGAGGAGTTTTGGTGCATTTTAGCCAAAGGAAGCACACATTAGCAAAAGGTGAAAAAGGTAGTAGCACCAGGTACAAAAGGCGAAAAAGGTAGTGGCATCAGGTACGAAAAGTAGGAAAAGGTCTAGCACCAGGTACGAAAAGGTACCAAAAAGTGCAATCCGTGCGGGTGACGGGCAGCAGCTGGCGGCGGCTGGCTGCCTGGCGGTGGCGGCTGGCTGCCTGGCGGGGGCGGCTGGCTGCCAGTGGCACCAGTCTGCTGCCGGTTGCTGCGTTTCTCGATTCGTGCGTGTTTTCTTCGTTACGTGTCCGTTTGCGTTGATTATTTTTGCGTTGGATTCGTAATTCAAAAACGAAGCTTTTGATGAAAAGAATTCCCAAAAATATGTCTCTGAACTCTAGATGTGTCGTACGAATCATTTGGATCTTCCGGAGTGCGTAGAATCTTCGTTCTTCGTCTGTTTCAGTTGATTCTTCTTCTGTTGGATTCGTAATTTGAAAACGAACATTTTGGGTCATACAGATGTTGGTGAAGGGCTCTTTTATCTTGAAATCTCGTTTTGATGTCTTGAATCTTCAAACGTGCGTGGAATCTTCGTTTTATGCCTTTTTGCCTGATTTTTCTCGTGCAACCTTGTTTTGATCTCCTTAGCATTTTATCAATGATTTTTGCATTATTTGAGTCCAAATGCTAAATATTGCTCCAGAATGAGAGAGATATGGGTGGTAAAAACGTGACTTTTTACGCGATATCAAGTATCCCACACTTAGAGTTTTGCTTGTCCTCAAGCAAATCTTCATTAAATTGTGATGAGAGGTGTTTTGTATTCCGGCAAGCTTTTGGTTCCTTCAAGTTTGGTAAAAAGATTTCGGACGAGGTTCCATCCTTTGATGGTTTTCCAAACCTTTGGTTCTAACAAGCTTTCTTTTCAATCTTCATAATGTAAGATATTCATGACTGGGGCCCTCACAGGTGGTCACTCAATTCACTCAAGTGTATCGGGTTGGGTTTCCTAATTTTCTAATTCACTCATGGGCCAGTCATGTAGCTCTTCCGTTTTCATAAGCTTGATCGAGAATCATATCTATAGTACTTAAATGGGGACGGTGCTACTTATCCCTAGACATTCACAAGATGGTGGAAGTGGTGTATATGGGTGAAGGGTTTTGTAGGTGGTTTATTTGGGGATTTAGTATAGCCTAAGAGTTGTTTATGATGACTTATCTTTGGTGCTTAGTAGTGCTCCTTTCTGGATTTTTCTCCTTGAGAGCCTTCTTTTGCGTCTCTTCCTTTCAATTTTTCTTTTGATGAACCTTTTCCCTTGGCTTTAAATGATCCTTGGGCTTTTAGGTTCCTTCTGACAGCTTTGCTGAATTTTCTTTTTCTTGGAGCTCCTTTTACGGATGGTGTTCATCCTTTGGGGAACGCTCCGTGCTTTTTTGATAATTCTTCTGACAGCACAGAAACTTAGGCTATGGCCAAAAGGTGAAAGAAGGAAGTGAAGTTTTTTGAAAAGGTTAAGGCTCAACATCTTTTCTGCTGAAAGTGAGCACTGTTTGGGTTTGAAAGTGAGGGTTTAATGAGAGGGTTCTTATCCTAGGGAATGTCGAGGTTTTCTGATTGCACCTTCGTCACGTATGACGCCCATTTTTGTAATCTCGAAATGTATTCTTTGAACAAGTTCTGATTCCAGAGAGCATACATCGGCGCACTCACAATTGAAAAGTGAAGCATTAAAGATGAATGCTTTTATATGGCTCAAGATTCCTCACTCATTTTCAGTGGTTTTGTGCCTAGCATGCGATCGCTTGTTTTGAAACTTGGTTTGAAAGTTTATCAAAGAGTTTTGCTTGTCATATTCGTTTTACCAAACCTTTTGAACTTTTGTTGGCCAGAAATACCTACCCTTTTTGATTCAAAAATTTTGAAAATTTTGCTGAAAATCTGAGTTTTGCTAAAAAGTTTGATCAAAAGTTTATGTTGCAATACAGTAGTCAATACTACTACTATCCCACACTTAAAATAACATTGTCCCTAATGTTCTATTTCTAAGTTAGGTTAATCCCACACTTAGATTTTTGAATAAGGGTCAATATTTTCGAAATTATTCTCTATTTGCGAGTTGTAATCCCACACTTAGAGTTTTACTTAGAATTTTAGCGTGTTTAGATTGAGCAAAATAAGGTTAGAAGAGATACTTCCTTGTGCTGCGTGAGTTGCCATTGGATTTTATGGACCAGGCTCAAGTGTGTGAATTTGCTGGAAATGGACCAGGCTCATTAAAAATGAACTTGTTCCCCAAATTCTACTTTGAATTCTGCATAGTACACATCCTTCAGAAAACACAAGTGTTAATACAAGTTAATATTAAACATAAAATAACTACTAAAAGCTAATCCGTGTCAGGATAGAGCGACTCCCAATCGGTGAAGTCATCATCCATAAAGATCGTGTTTTCCACGATCGATGTAGGAGATGCTGACTCCTCGATGGTATAGACAGGAGATGCCGTGCCATCCTCTGGATCCTGAATCTAAGCGTCTAGGGCAGCAGTTTCCTCCTCCAGTGAGTCCATGAAAGTGGGGTGGTCCTGCGCAGTCATTCTCCAAGGTGGGAATAAGTCCCACGGTGGAATGTGCGGAGCGGGATCAGGTCCCATCTGAAAGGGGCACACAGGTGTGGAGGTAAGGCCTAGAGCAGTGTGGATCTCAGAGATGGCGGTGTGCTGGACCTCGAGGGCTCTTAGTATAGACCAAGTGATAGCAGGATCTGCAGTAGTAACCCCATGCTCAAAGGTGGGTACTCTGGAGGTTCCTGCGGTCTGCCCTGCTGGTCGGTGAGATGAAGGTAACATGGAATGGATGGGACGTAACAGGAATGACTCCTGAACGTACACCTCCATCGAGTCTGCCGATATCTCATCCAACCTAGGAGGTGGTGACTGGGATCCTTTGACAGTCCTCATGCTACCACCCGGTGATGAACTCCGGGAGTGATGCATGGCACGCGAGCATCTCTGACTGGGGGCTCGTGCTCTGTCTGACTGCGAACTCATCCTGCAAAATACAAAAGGTTAATGGTCTAAGATTATTAGTCTTTTGTAAGGCGAGGCACTGCATAAAAATTGGATTAGTTTAAACATAACAGTAAAGGAAAATTAATGCTGAAAAGTAAGATAGGCTTGGGGTGCCTCCCAAGAGCGCTTTGTTTATTGAGTCTCGTAGCTTGACTCTTTTATACCCATTTTAGGGTGGTTCGTAGTTATAGACTTCCTCATTTGAGGGAAAGTCTTCTACGTAGTGTTTCAGTCGGTGACCGTTTACCTTGAAATTTCCGTCTAGAGCTTCGAGTTCGATGGCACCATAGGGAAATACTTTAGAGATTGTGAATGGGCCGCTCCATCGTGTTTTGAACTTACCGGAAAATTTCTTAAATCGGGAGTTAAAGAGTAGAACTTTATCACCTGGATTGAAGCGTGTGGGGCGGAGCTTTGAATCATGGAGTAACTTGGTTCGTTCCTTAAATTTGTAGGAACTTTCGTAAGCTTGATCCCTCAACTCTGCTAGTTCATTTAGCTGCATTCTTCGGTGAGTTCCTGTTATCGTAGGATCTAACTACAGTTCTTCAGTGCCCAGTAAGCTTTGTATTCTAGTTCAATCGGGAGATGACATGCCTTTCCATAAACGAGCCTATAGGGAGTTGTTCCTAATGGCATTTTATAAGCTGTCCGAAATGCCCATAAAGCATCGTCTAGCTTGTCTACCCATCTTTCCTTGTGTTGACCAATTGTCCGTTCCAAGATCCTTTTTAGTGCACGGTTTGTAATTTCTTCTTGTCCATTCGTCTACGGGTGATAGGTGTAACACCCTCAATTTTCGGGTTGCGGAAGCGGTCAGGTCGGGTGTTACCAAATCAAATATCACAGCATAAGATACATAATGAACGACTCTAAATGAGACGCTTGAAAATAATTATACATTTTCCAAAGTAGAACGTTTACAATGTTGCGAGTTTAATAGAAGTTTCAATTACATAATTTGAAAATATAAAAGTAAATGCAGAGTGGTCCCCATTGATTGAAAATATGCGACTCGAGCTAGCTTATCTTGTAGTAATCATAATCCTGCTGGGCACCTGAGAACACATGCTAAAACGGGTCAGCTATAAAGCTGGTGAGTTCATAGGTTTGTTAGTTAAAACATAGAGTATAGAACCTTTTGTGTTTTGAAAAGTAGTTCAGAATCTGCGATTCTGATATGTATTAAGTTGAAGTTGTAATACCAATGTGTATACGATAATCGAGGTATCTAATACCTAAGCAATAGTGGTATGTACCAAAGTACATGATGATTGAGGCATTCCGAGCCTGGATACTTATCAGGTATTAAGTAAATCTGTAAGCACAAGGCACTACGTGCCTAAGTACTATCGAGTGAGCGTGTGACTATGTCATATCGAAGGAGTGGCGATCCATGCCTTGATACCTATCAGGTATGAGTAAATCAATTAATTGTGAGGCGAAACTTGCCTGAGTATATTCCGAGTAATTGTATGACCGCATCATATGATATCGAGTGATGTACTGGTATGCCTACCTGGCACAACGTATAGTATCCAGTATCATGAATGTGTAGTCCCGCAGAACTATAATCGAGTACTTAGTCAAGTACTGAGTTAATGGCCTCGCGTGAAAACTCACCGACCCGTTAACTAATGTGTGTGGATCACGAGCACAAGCTCGCCCATCCATCGATTGTATCGCTTTACCGCGATATCGAACTTGTGCCCACTGCAATACCGTGGCATCGTTTTGTGCCCACTTTACCGTGGCATCGTTTTGTGCCTAATCAGGCATCGACCGCATTGCTCGCAAGCAACGTATGTAATTGAGCCGGCAGTACTACGACATGCCCGACTTGAGATAATTGAGCCGACCGTACTACGACGAGTCCGACTTGAGTATTCATGTTTGTATAATTGTATGTATACTGATATACATATGTAATAACGTAGGTAGCACCAGGTGCTCAAGATGATGTACAAGTATGTAGATATATATAAATACCAAACAACAATCACAAGTTGTAATGTGTTATGCCACGCACGTAAATGATTTGTTATGCCTAAATATGTATAAATAATACTTAGATTTAAGTAGTACGAAGAGCCTAGGTATGAATACTCATTACCTAGTTGTGTTGTATTAGTATAAGGAGTCTATACTAACGTATGATACTATTGTATACTCCTAGCCTTAAGCCTAGCAAGTATATTGGGGTCCTGATTTATATGTGCAGTATTAGTTCCTAAAAGGGAAACTAATGCTGTAAAAGTATAGATGTTGTCCAGTGTAGGTAGAACTAACTAGTTCTAATGTATTCGATGATATCGTCCCGCGACAATATGGCCAATGGTCAGTGATAACTCAATCTAGTTATGTATTGGTAATTGTTTTCCAACAATCCAACAGTGTACGATTTTAACCTATTTAGGTCCGGTATTGATATTGTCCCAAAACAATGTGTTGGGTGTAATTCCTAAGTATTACGCATTTGTATTACATACAGTAATATAAGTAAGTGTGAATTATAAAGGAATATTAATATAATTCGAAAACAGTTATTGAGCATGTGTTTTACCCCGAAAACAGTAAAACAATTGAAAAAGTGGGGCTATGAAACTCACCTGTGAGTTGTTATGGATCCTACGATATGCGCGTCGTCCGATAGTTAACCTCCTAGTGTCCTAAACACGTGCGGTCATATGAGTATGAGACAAATCAGTTTGTCTAAGCGAGTTGTGTGATTATTTATTTTTCGTTCAGGTTTGGAAACCGTGTACGGGGGTTCGGGGGCAGCGCCCCTGATAGCGGGGTCCAAGGGGCAGAGCCCCTGGCTGGGGTCGAGCTGCCAGGTCAGCTTGGAAAATTTTTATTTCTACTATATTGCTTTAGTGAAAACGCTCCGAAATTTCATTTCGGAGTAATATTAGGCGGTAAAATTTGAATTCCGACACTTAGTGAAAAATGTGTATTTTCTGTTTTAGGCGACACTAGGCAAGTGTCGCTATAGGCGACACTCAAGATTGGCGTCACTTGGGAAGTGACGCTACAGGCGTCACTAAGGGGCGTCACTGGGTAAGTGACGCTACGGGCGTCACTCAAGGGCGACACTGGGTAAGTGACGCTACGGGCGTCACTCAAGGGCGACACTTACAGGCGTCACTAGGATGCGTCACTAGGATGCGTCACTTAGGATGCGTCACTTACATGCGTCAATTAGGTAAGTGACGCTATACTGCAGGTCTGTGGGCGACACTTGCAACTGTTCGACGGGTTTTCACCCAAAAACGCAATCTAACCCATTTTTAGGCCGAATCTTGTTGTTATAAAGTTAATACATGATATATCAAGTGTTTTTAACAAGAAATCTTAAGAAAAAGTGAAGAAATCCTTACGATTTGAAGATCGAGGGTTTGAAGATGTTGATGATGAATCTTGAAGATGAAGATGATGATGGTAGATGTTTGTTGTTGCTCTTGTTGATGATGATTCCGAAGATACAAGTGATGATGATGTTGTTGTTGTTAGTTATTGTTTGTTGTTGGTGGTGGTGAAGAATTGAAAGAGAGAAAAGAGATGGAGATGTGTGGGTGTTTGGATGAAAATGAAACAAGAATGGGGGGGGGGGGTGTTTGGGCGGCTGACCAAAGGGAAAGGGGAGGGGGTTTTCCCCCACTTCATCTCCAATTCACAGTATAAAATACCCGTATATTCATACTCGATTATTAAACAGATTTAATATGTTAAATTTATAATTTTGTTCAAACTATTTCGTAAATATTTTAAATGAAAATATTTCACTTGAATTACAAGAATGTAATTTGGTCTCAATTCGTTTCAATTGTGATTATTAAATAATCCTTGTCTATTATATAAAAATATATAAAAATTTTGATCACTTGGTTGTAATTGCATACAAAAATACAATTATTTAAAGTTTAAATTTGGCGCAAAAATTTGACTTTTTGACTGGGTGTTACAATAGGCCGTAGAGGTTTTGTGTGTAACCCCATATTGTTGCAATAGTTTCATAAACTGAGTATTGCAAAAGTGCGTCCCTCTATTGCTGATGATTGCTCGAGGTGTTCCAAACTGACAGAATAACTGTTTTAAGAACTTTGTTACGACCCTTGAATTGGAAAGGCTTGGGCTTCGGCCCATCTTGATACGTAATCGACAGCTACTAGAATGTATTCTTTTCCGTAAGATTTCGGAAATGGTCCCATGAAGTCTAATCCCCATATGTCAAATATTTCACATGCTTGGATATTCGTTAACGGCATTTCGTTACGCGTTGTGATATTTCCAAACCTTTGGCAAATATCGCAACGTTTCACCAAGCCTTGTGCGTCTCTGAAAATGGTAGGCCAGTAGAATCCTGAGTTGTAGACTTTCTTTGCTGTCAGATTAGCTGCATGATTTCTTCCGGTGGGTCCGTGATGGCTTTGGTGGAGTATATGTTCGGCTTCTTTCCCATCGACACATCTTTTTACTATTTGGTCGGGACAGACCTTGAACAAATATGGATCATCCCAAAAGTAATATTTGACGTCGCGGAAGAACTTTTGTCTCCGCGATGAGATCATTCCTTTTCTTGCGATCCCTCCAACTACAAAATTGGCAATGTCTGCAAACCAAGGATCGTCAGTGAATTGCAAACCTTGTTCTCCTAAACTCATTAACTGCTCTTCTGGAAATCGATCTTTAATATCTCTTTCTGCAAGTTGTTCCATTGACGGATTTTCAAGTCGACTTAAATGATCTGCGGTGACGTTTTCTGCTCCTTTCTTATCCTTTATTTCTATGTCGAATTCTTGTAGGAGTAAAATCCATCGTAACAATCTAGGCTTTGCGTCTTGCTTTTTAAAGAGGTATTTTAGAGCTGAGTGATCTGTATATACTATTGTTTTGGACAATATCAGGTAGGATCTAAATTTGTCGAAGGCAAATACTACGGCTAGCAGCTCTTTTTCTGTGGTTGTATAGTTTTCTTGAGCATCTGTTAATGTTTTGCTAGCGTAATAGATTGGGCGAAAGTGATTATCCTTCCTTTGACCTAGAACTGCCCCAACTGCGAAGTCACTAGCATCGCACATGATTTCAAATGGTAGGTTCCAATCTAGAGCTACCATGATTGGTGCATTTGTAAGCTCCTTCTTCAGGTAGTTGAAAGCCTTCATGCAGTTCTCGTCAAACACAAACTTGATGTCTTTTCCTAGAAGGTGGGTGATAGGTCGAGAAATCTTGGAGAAGTCCTTGATAAAACGGCGGTAGAACCCAGCATGTCCTAGAAAGCTTCTAATGGCCTTGACGTTGGTTGGTGGTGGAAGTTTGGCAATGGTTTCGACCTTTGCTTTGTCTACTTCAATTCCGGACTTTGATATTCGATGTCCTAAAACTATTCCTTCTTTCACCATAAAGTGACACTTTTCCCAATTTAACACGAGGTTTAATTCTTCACACTTGGCGAGCATTCTATCGAGGTTGGATAGACATGATGCGAAGGAGTCTCCAAAGACAGAGAAATCATCCATAAAGACTTCCATGCATTGTTCAATCATGTCATGTAAATTGCAACCATGCATCTTTGAAATGTTGCAAGTGCGTTGCATAATCCAAATGGCATTCGTCGGTATGCGAATGTTCCGTAGGGACATGTGAATGTCGTCTTCTCTTGGTCGTTCGGATCGAGCGGGATTTGGAAATACCCAAAAAAACCATCGAGGAAATAGTAGAATTCGTTTCCTGATAATCTTTCGAGCATTTGGTCAATAAACGGAAGCGGGAAGTGATCTTTGCGAGTTGCTTCGTTTAACTTCCGATAATCGATGCAGACTCTCCAACCGGTAACCGTCCGAGTTGGTATAAGCTCATTTTCTTCGTTTGTAATGACTGTCATTCCTCCCTTCTTTGGTACTACTTGAACAGGGCTAACCCAAGGTGAGTCGGATATTGGGTAGATCAATCCAGCATCTAAGAGTTTGATAAGCTCTTGTTTGACCACGTCCTGGATCTTAGGGTTTACCCTTCTCTGCTTTTGTACGGATGGTTTGAAATCGTTTTCCATGAGGATCTTCTGTGTGCAATAGTTCGGACTGATTCCTTGTATGTCGGAAATCTTCCATGCAATTGCTTTCTTGTGCGATTTCAGAACATCAATGAGCTGAGCTTTCTCCTCGGGTTTTAACTCTTTTGATATTATCATCGGGAGTTGTGATGTTCCATAGAGGTAAGCGTATTCAAGGTGAGGTGGTAGTTCTTTTAATTCTAGGTTTGGTGGTTCTTCGATAGATGGCTTCATTCTAGCTATCTCGTCTTTATTCAGCTTTTCATATTCAGCTTGGAATGGTGCTTCGTCTGTCTCAGGCTCAGATGTGGAGATTGATGCTATTTCAACCCATTCGGTTTTATTTGAGAATTCGTCTGTCTTTAGCTCATAATTGTTGACTGATGATGAGGAAACTTCATTGTTTCTGGTGAGGATGTTCTCTCCGTCGTTAGTGAATTGGAATTCTTGAAATTGAGCGGATGAAGATTGGTTTATGGTGATTTCAGGGTTTGAAAACGGTAGTGATTCGGGTTGATTTTCTAATTGTAGTTCAAACGATGGTGGCTCAATACTCATTTCTTTGAACGAATCCAAGATCTCTCTGATTGAGGGAAATGGGTTTGGTTCATTGAATAGGGGTTTATCTCTTGTTAGCCAAGGTATCGGTGTACCGCATCCTAATGGAACAGCGATTGTTTGGCCATCGATGTAAGGGGACTTCTTTTCAAATAGCGGAAATAGTAGTTCGTTGGATGTTGTTGGCGAAGCAATTGCAGAGTGTAGCCCAAGGTCCTCATTACACAGTTTTCGAACGGTGATTATGGTGTTGGGTATCGGATCCTGGCTGGATAGTGCTAGAACTTCGTGAAGATGTTCATCAAAGATATCCTGCATGGTATCACACAAACCAAGGTCCTCTTCCAGAGGTTGCTTCATTAATCGATCGACATTAAAGATGACTTCCTCTTTCCCAACTCTCAATTTTAAAGATTTTTCGTTAACATCAATTACAGCCTTGGCAGTATTTAGGAATGGTCTGCCTAGGATGAGCGGGATATGTGTGTCTTCTTCTATGTCCATGACAATAAAGTCTACTGGAAAAACGAACTTATCGACTTTGACCATGACATCTTCAGCAATTCCTCGGGGGAGTTAAACTGATCTGTCAGCTAATTGGATAGTCATACGAGTAGGTAATAGGTCATCTAATCCTAATTTCTTGTAAAGGGAATAGGGCATAAGATTAACACTAGCACCTAGGTCTGCTAAGGCGTTACTAATTTGAATTCCTTGGAGAAAACAGGGTATAGTAAAACGTCCAGAATCGCCTAATTTAGGTGGGAGACCACGTTGTACAATTAATGAACCTTCAGCATCCAAGGGTAAACTAACTATTTGCCTAAGTTTTTCTTTGTTTGAAAGGAGTTCTTTAAAGAATTTAGCACACGAGGGCATTTCTACTAAAGCATCTAATAATCTAACGTTTAAGTGTAGGCTTTTAAATATTTCCATATATATACCGAATTGGGCTTCTTGCTTTTCCTTATTAAGTCTGCCAGGATAAGGTATTCTTGTTCGAGGTACATTATCTGGAGTTCTGGCTAGTGATGGGTCAGGGATGTCAATTGACACATTTTCACTAGGCGTAGGTGTGGGCAAAGAAGTGTTTTCGGGGGTGTTGTCTGGTGGCAGTGGATCAACTTTGGTCACTTTCCCCCCTCTAGTCACGATTAACAGATCATCACTTGGTGGATGAGTGGTGTCATTTGTGAGTACCGACGTACTTTCCTCAATAAAACTTAAGTTTTCCAAAATGGATTTCATGTTAGAGATTAATTTTTCTGAAATTTTAATCATGGCATCAATGTTATCTTGAAATCCGGTTACTCTTTTGTTTATAACGTCTTGTTCGAACATAAATTCTGACAAAGATCATTTTGAGGAAGGTAAGTGGTTTGTAAGTGAGGAAACAGCTAAAAGTTGGGTCACAGACTCATTTGGTGTGGGGTTGGTCCAATCAAAGTGTGCTGTCATAATTAATTAAAAAGCGGTTACTAAAATAAAACTAATTCTACGGGCAAAAAGGTAACTTTTGATTGATGTTAATCTTTCAAAAGGATCGCTTAAACATTAAAGTTGCTAAATCCTAAAATCGGTTGCCGACGCTCCCCGGCAACGGCGCCAAAAACTTGTTGCGCTGCGCACCGGTCGTTGGAATTTCTAATGGCGACACAGCGCAACGGTGGGTGTTTTTTATTTATAAGGCTGGGGCCTAGGGTTACTTATTATGCTAAAAGGGTTAGCACAGGGCAAGTATGACCTAGGATCTTTCTTCAAAGCACGACAAATTGAAACTAGGGGGTTTAGAAAGTTTTATGCGTTCAGCTGGGATTGAAAGAGTTGGTTTTGATTTTGGGTTTTCTTATTCTAATTTAAACTAAATTTAAAATAAAAGGTGGAGGTTACTTCGGGTGTTCAGCAATTAAAGCGGTTGTCTACTATGACGTGGTTTAGCAGTGGTTAAATATGGAAAGTTCTAATGAGGATAAGTTCGTAAGTTGATGTGAGCTATTCTGCAATCCTTCAATCGGGCTGACGCAGAGGTGTCCACAATCAGGCAAATAGAATGTCACGGGGATTGCACAATATATTAAAGTGTACACCGAAAGTTCTCTCAAATGTACACCCACATTACCCAACAGTTAACCTCGAATCCTATTCCCCAATCTCGGTCGTCAGAGATGCCCGAATCATGGCATAGTTTGTTGAATAAACAATCTTATGAACGAGGGTTATCCTCACCGGAATAGGTTGGGCTAACTGGTCTAAATGGTCGGATAATATGTCATCACTTATTCGTACGAGTTATCATCATTACTTAGGGATGTTACAAGACAGGGGTGATTTGTGATACAAATGGAGACCTACGTAATACATTTGCTATTCGATTCATAATACAACTACCTTCGGTCGTTCTGACTTCCATACATTTATACTCCGCCGTAAGCGTTTCCAGTACTATATCAAAGAACAGTCGAATAGGGGCCGTCATATTACTTCACGAGGATTAATGCCATTTAAAATTTACTATTCTGATGATCCTAAGGCAACAATCAAACAAGAACATGCAATAAGACGATCAAGGCGACAGTTTAATTTAGGCATGCAAAAGTGTCATCTAAGTTGAGGATATTCCGAAAGTTGTCTCAAAAATATCGCCTACATGAATTTAATCTTAATCTACCTCTACTCCCATATTCCGTGTCTCTTGGATCCTGTTGTGATCTAGAGAACACCGGCCATGGTGAGCTCAATAATTCAATCTAACATAGTATAACTAAGTGACCTGTATCCTATGAGTTAGCTACGTTCATTTTTGGATAAAGTTTTAGTCATAACATGAGTTGGGCAGATAAACGATAAAGATTTAATTCCTATATCCATTTGTAATATAAACCATCCGCAATCTCAAAACATACCACATAGTCACATATTTAATACTTTTCTAAACGACCATCATAGCAGACAATTGAGTTATTTAGCTAATCATGGCAATTCTAGCATACATATTTAAATTTATTAAAGAAAGGACAAACATATTAAATATGAAAGATAGATTGACACCTGGAAAGAAGTACAATAACTCGTAGCTAAAATATGCATCCCGGAGCACGGAGCACCTCCGTACAAATCTTCCTTAGCTAGTTAATTAGCCAGCCTAATTAACTAGGAAGACTAAAAGAAAAGAACATACAAATATGTTGGTAATTTTAAGTGTTACTTGGTGTTTCTAAGTTCTAAGGTGTGTGTTTTCAAATGAGCCCATGCCTCTATTTATAGAGGAGTTTTGATGCATTTTAGCCAAAGGAAGCACACATTAGCAAAATGTGAAAAAGGTAGTAGCACCAGGTACAAAAGGCGAAAAAGGTAGTGGCACCAGGTACGAAAAGTAGGAAAAGGTCTAGCACCAGGTACGAAAAGATACCAAAAAGTGCAATCCGTGCGGGTGACGGGCAGCAGGCGGCGGCGGCTGGCTGCCTGGCGGGGGCGGCTGGCTTCCAGTGGCACCAGTCTGCTGTCGGTTGCTGCGTTCCTCGATTCGTGCGTGTTTTCTTCGTTACGCGTCCGTTTGCGTTGATTCTTTTTGCGTTGGATTCGTAATTCAAAAATGAAGCTTTTGATGAAAAGAAATCCCAAAAATATTTCTCTAAACTTTAGATGTGTCGTACGAATCGTTTGGATCTTTCGGAGTGCATAGAATCTTCGTTCTTCGTCCGTTTCAGTTGATTCTTCTTCTGTTGGATTCGTAATTTGAAAACGAACATCTTGGGTCAGACAGATGTTGGTGAAGGGCTCTTTTATCTTGAAATCTCATTTTGATGTCTTGAATCTTCAAACGTGCGTGGAATCTTCGTTTTTCGGCCTTTTTGCCTGATTTTTCTCGTGCAACCTTGATTTGATCTCCTTAGCATTTTATCAATGATTTTTGCATTATTTGAGTCCAAATGCTAAATATTGCTCCAGAATGAGAGAGATATCGGTGGTAAAAACGTGACTTTTTATGCGATATCAGTTGTCATACATTGACTGAATTTCGCTTTTTATAGCTTCCTTCCACTTGGCAGCCTCAGGGCCTGCCATCGCTTCCTTGTAGTTAGCAGGTTCATCTAAGTCATTTAGTGTACCATCACTAATTTTATCCTCTTCTTCTACATGGTAACCATAATAGAACTGAGGAGGCTTGCTAACTCTACAAGATCTGCGAACCGGTAAGGATTTGTCTTCAGGTTCAACAAGTGTTTCCACCTCTTGTTGAACGTCAGTGTTTACTGTAGGTTCTTCATCGGTCGACTCTTGAATTTCTTCAAGATCTATCTTACTCCCACTGTCCTCTCTAGATATCATTTCTCTCTCAAGGAACACTCCTCTTTGAGCTACAAAGACCACATTATCCGCAGGTCTGTAGAACAGATATCCAAATGACTCTTGTGGATAACCGACGAAAAGACACTTTTCAGATCTGGAGTCTAGTTTGTCCTGAGTTTCTCGTCTAACGAAAACTTCACAACCCCAGATTTTGATGTGACCAAGAGAAGGACGTCTTCTCTTCCACATCTCATAAGGTGTCTTTGAAACCTTCTTGGTGGGTAAAAGATTTAAGATGTGGGCGGCTGTTTCTAATGCATAACCCCAAAAACTTATCGGAAGTGTAGCCCGACTCATCATAGACCGAACCATGTCCAACAAGGTTCTATTTCTCCTGTCAGGAACTCCATTAAGTTGTGGTGTTCTAGGAGGAGTTAATTGTAAAACTATTCCACAATCTCTAAGATGATCGAGAAACTCGATACTAAGGTATTCTCCTTCCCTATCGGATCGGAGTACCTTTATCTTTCTGCCCAATTGATTCTCTACTTCGCTTTGATATCTTTTGAATATCTCAAAAGTATATGACTTATGCTTAATCAGATAAACATGTCCAAATCTACTGTAGTCATCAGTAAATGTAACATAATATCGATTTCCATCTTTTGTGGCGCATCGGAATGGTCCACAAACATCTGTGTGTACCAAGTCCAACAGTCCTTCACCTCTTTCACACGACCCGGTGAATGGTGATTTAGTCATCTTGCCCAATAAACAAGATTCGCATACATTATCCGATTTGAGGTTGAATGATTCCAACACTCCATCCTTTTGGAATTGGCCGATGCGTTTCTTGTTTACGTGCCCAAGACAATAATGCCACAATTTGGATTTATCAAGCTCATTAGA